>LFJQ01000027.1:602500-1012500 GCA_001182835.1 Oropetium thomaeum | reverse complement strand
CGCTCCGGCTGCAAAGATCACGTAGGCGATCACGTCCGAGCGGCTTTGTAAGCATGTCCGCCAGCTGGTCGCCGGTATTGATGTACTCCATCACCATCTTGCCGTCGTTGACACAATCACTAAAGAAAATGGTAACGCAGCTCAATATGTCTGCACCGATCATGCTGACCTGGGTTCTTGGCGAGAGCAATAGCAGACTTGTTGTCGATGTAGAGTGTTGGTGGGGTGACGTCTCTGTTCAGCAGTTCAGCGAACAATCGCGAAAGCCAAAGACCTTGACATGCTGCGGAAGCGCCGGCAATGTACTCAGCTTCACAGGAGGAGAGCGCCACCATGCGCTGCTTCTGAGATTGCCAACTCACGTGCACTGGCTGTGAGGTGGCCAATATATTTCCACCTTCCTGCAGCGGACCAGGCGGTTGTCTTCATCCAAGTCCAGAGTATTCCTCGCGGCAGTTGTGGGAGATGCAAACTCGACTTCAACGGGCTCCGGCGCTGCAGGAGTCTCCTCGCGTCGTGGCACCGACGCCCTGTGCACCACGTCAGAGCGTGGCGCCGAGGTTTCCCCCGCTGTTGGCTCTGCGGCAGCAGGTGTCGATGTCGGGGTATGGCTCGGTGACGGTGTACGGCTTGGCGTAGGTGTTGCAGCTCCCCCGGTTGCTTGCTGTCCGGAAGGCACTGACATGTACTCCACCGTGAACATGTCGCTTGACGGAAGTGTCGAGTCTGTGTGTGAGCTCCAGTCCCAGGACGCGCTCTCATCGAAGACGACGTCGCGTGTGATGTGAAGGCGCTTGGTGACGGGGTCGTAGACGCGATATCCCTTGGTGCCTGGCTCGTATCCAAGGAACACCATTGGGACACTCCTGTCTTCCAGCTTGTTCGCATGTGGTCTGGTTGGCTTGACGTGTGCCACGCAGCCAAACACACGAAGATGGTGTACAGCAGGCTGTTTGCCATACCATTCTTCGTATGGAGTCTTGCCTTCCACAGCACGCGTCGGAGCCCTGTTTAAGAGATAGACTGCCGTATTGACAGCCTCCCCCCAAAACATGGCCGGCAGTTGCTTCGCTTCATCATGCTGCGTGCCATGCCAAGCATGGTCTGGTTGCGCCGTTCGACGACGCCATTTTGTTGTGGCGTGTACGGCGTCGTGGTGTGCCGCTTGACCCCCTGTTCAGCACAAAACTCATTGAAAGCGTGAGAGTTAAACTCTCCACCGCGGTCTGTCCGCAGTGTGCGCAGCTTGCTGTCCGTCTCCAGTTCAGCAACGGCCTTGAAGCGCTTGATAGCTGCTGGTGCTTGATCCTTCGTCTTCAGCAGTGTGAGCCACATGTAGCGAGACATGTCATCCACGAGCAGAAGAAAATTCTTCTTGCCCGCAGGTGTGGCTGGCGTGATGGGCCGCACAAGTCGCCATGAATGAGCTCAAGCGGCACCGTCGCTCGAAAGTGCGCCTTCTGTGGGAACGAGGCGCGGCGTTGTTTGCCAGCCAGGCACGCTTCGCAGAGCTCGTCGTTGTGGTCGATGTTCGGCAGCCCGCGCACCATGCTGTGGCGTGCAAGCAGCTGGAGCACCTTCAAGTTGACGTGCCCAAACCGGGCATGCCGGGGCCACGAGTCACAAGCAAGGGTGGCCTTCATACACACGGGTTGTGCAAGCATGAGTGGAAGAATGTACAAGCGGTTACGGGAGCGATTCACCTTGGCAAGGAGCTGCCTTTGTTGATCCCAGATACGCAGCACACTATCCTCGATGAGCACACGGCACCCGATCTCATCGAGCTGCCCAATGCTCAGTATGCTGCTCCGCAGCCGAGGGATGTGGTAGACGTTCGTCAGGGCCCGATGGTGACCCTGCTTGGTGATGAAGACGATGGTGCCGCGGCCGCAGATGTCCACGACGGAACCGTCACCGAAGCGGACCGAGCCGGTGATTGCATGATCGAGCTCCGCGAACGCGCTTGCGTCTCCCCAGTCATGTGGTTGGACGCGCCTGTATCGAGGTACCAGGCGGTGTCGTGCGACGTGTTGTCGTTGAGGTTGGGGACGACCTTGTGCTCGTTGAGGAAGACGCGCTCGTCGCTGTCCGCCCGGTCGTCGACCGGGGCAACAACTGCCAGTAGGAGTGCCGGCTCGTCGTCATCTCCTTCGACTTGAGTCAGGTGTGCTTCCTCCCTCTTCTTCTTGCGGCAGTCACGGATCCAATGACCCCTCTTCCCACAGTACAAACACACATCATCCTTGGTCGCAGCCCCCGAACCAGCTGAACTCGAGCCTGAGCCCTGCCCAGACTTGGCGTCGCGTGAGCTGCTGTTCTTGCCACGATCCTTGCCACGGCCCCGACGTTGCATCGCGCTGCTGGAACGTGACTTGTTGCCGGAGCTGGAGCCATCGCGGATCTTCATGCGCGCGAGCCACTCCTCCTCTGTGAGAAGGAGCTTGCCGCTGGAGGCTTGGCCAGCGGAGTCGTTGATAGCATCGCGTGCCTCGGCCGCCTTGAGTCGCCCACCAGATCCTCCACACTGAGAGTGTTGAGGTCGAGCAGTGTCTCAATGGCCATGGCGATTTGCGAGTAGCGAGAGGGAATAACCTGCAGCATCTTACGAACGACATCCTCATCAGTGTGAGCCTCGCCGAGTGTCGTGAACTGCGCGGCGAGCGCCGTGGCGCGCGTGGCGAATTCTTCCGCGGACTCACCGTCGCGGAACGTGAGCGCGCCAAACTCACGACGCAGCGTCTGTGTGTTCGCCTTCCGCACACGGTCTGAGCCGACACGGACAGTTGCGATCGAGTCCCATGCTCGTTTGGCGGACCCCTTGGATGCGAGTCCGACCCGCATCTCAGGTGGCACCGAGCGAAGAATGGCCTCCAAGGCCGCCCGGTCGTCACCGTAGTCGACGTCGTCGTAGGCCACTGCATCCCAGAGGAACCAGGCCTCGAGCATCACCTTCATCAACACCGCCCAGTCGTTGTAGTTCGATCTTGTGAGCATCGGCCAGTTGGCGGATCCACCGACGTCCTTGATGACGCGCTGATGAACCACGACCTCCCTGTTGTTGTTCTCAAGACATCGTCCACGGCGTCGAGGCGGCGACGGTGAGGTGCGGCGCCCTCGTCTCGGCGGCGTCAGCGATGGCCCATGGCTTCGCGTAGCAGACATGATCGCCCGGAATCGACCTTGCTCTGAATACCACTTACTACTGCTCTATTCTCTCTAGGTTCTGACAAAAAAATGTCGGCGCTGACAAGCTAGCACCGCCTTGCTTATTAAAGCGGCGCCGTGCTATCTGTCTGACTCCAACGATCAGTGAACAGTAGTACTCTGCAGGGGGGATCGAAGCACAGCTGAACCGGATCACGTCCGAAGATGTTCTGCAGAGCAGTCCAGCACGCCCTAATAAGGTGCGTTATCAAATGATTCAACTCATACCCTCCGTATCTGCGTTTACTCTTGGACCATTCGATCATACTCCTACTTGTGCTTACCTCCTCTGTTTGTGTTGTGTGTGCGCGTGCGGTGCAGGCAGGGAAGAAAGAGCCAAGGAGCTTTGCCCTCCGACGTCGTCAGTCCCTTCTCCACGGCGGCGTCATCGAACCTGCAGAGGCTGACCGGGAAGGTGGCCGTCGTCACCGGCGCGGCGAGCGGCATCGGCAAGGCGACGGCCGAGGAGTTCGTCCGGAACGGCGCGAAGGTCGTCCTCGCCGACGTCCAGGACGACCTGGGCCGCGCGCTCGCCGCGGACCTCGGCGGCGACTCCACTGCCTGCTACACGCGGTGCGACGTGACGGACGAGTCCCACGTCGCCGCGGCGGTGGACCTCGCGGTGGCGCGGCACGGCCGGCTCGACGTCATGTTCAACAACGCCGGCGTGGTGGGCTCGCTGGCGCGACCGGCGCTGGGCGCGCTGGACCTCGCCGACTTCGACCGCGTCATGGCGGTGAACGCGCGGGGCGTCGTGGCCGGGGTCAAGCACGCCGCGCGCGTCATGGCGCCGCGGCGGGCCGGCAGCATCATCTGCACCGCGAGCATCGCCGGCGTGATGGGCAGCCTCACGCCGCACCCGTACAGCGTGTCCAAGGCGGCCGTGATCGGCCTCGTGCGCGTCAACGCGATTTCGCCCAACTACATCGCCACGCCGCTGGTCATGCGCATCCTGCACGAGTGGTACCCGGAGCTGAGCGCCGAGGAGCATAAAAGGATCGTGGAGGAGGATATCAATGAGATGGAGGGGATGGCGCTCGAGCCGGCGGACGTTGCCAGGGCGGCGCTCTACCTGGCCTCCAACGAGTCCAGGTTCGTCAACGGCCACAACCTCGTCGTCGACGGCTGGTACACCGTCGGGAAGGCGCCCAACATGCCGCCGCTCGCACAGTGACAGTGAATGGGGGTTACGGAATACTCTGAATAATAACCTTCGGCGCTGTTGCTCTGCCTTATTACGGCGTTATGAGTTCACATTTCACAACAACGTTTGGTTCCTCTCCTCATCAGAACAACGTTTGTCCAAAAGCTCCAAGTGTTGCACTCGTTTGCATTTCTCCATTTCAGCTATCTCCTCAACTCTGTTTGGCAAATTCTTATTCACCTGATTTCAACTGGGGTAATTGAAGAAGAAAGCAGGTTGGGCTTCTGTTTTTGTTATGGGCCTACATATTGCTGAGAAGGCTGAGTAGACCAATAGACTAGCTAAACGGCCCATAAGGTACAACCACGTGTCAAAACAGGCCCAGAGACACATCGGGGTCCATCATCGTGGGGAAGCGTACTCCATCATCAGTTTATCAACGTTATGTTCAGGAACGACCACATGGCATTGGCAAGCGTGGGTTGCAATCACACGGTTGTTTTATCGTCCGCAACAGGGCAACCAACAGATCAACAGAGAAAGTCAGTGTCTTTGGGCCTACCTACCACTACCAGCGGGTCAATCACAAACAGGTCGTTGAGAACTGTTTTCAGTAAAATTCTCCGCGACAGCGAACGATTACACCAGCATATTATGATCCAACAACTCTGGCGATGGAATCCACGGCTTCCGATCCAATCACAGCCGAGTCAACCGCGAGCCGCCGAGCGCATGCAAAACGCGAATTGCGTCTGCATAATCTACTGCACACGGCGGCGCGCCGGTCGCTGTGAAATTTTGACCAGCGAGCCTGAGAATTGTGATAATGTCCTTGTCATTGTCAACCGACAGGAGGGAGGGAGGCCACTTCTTCTTGAGCTGCTCGAGCAACCTCGCTCGCTAACTCTAGCTCATCCCACTGCTCCACACGGCACCGAATTAGCAGGATGATGTTCCGAGCTATGCGGCGTGTTCTCACGGAGACAGCCCAGGTGAAGCCGGCCTTGCTCTCCGCCTTCGTCAGACACTCCTCGGCGGCTTCGGAGTCTCATCATCAGAGGTACTCTTCTGTCTGTCTGTCTCTCTCTCTCTCTCTTATCCCAGAATACTTGTTGCCTGCTTGTTTGCTTACACGCATCGATGTCATCTGGGATTCATAATTCAGACTGGCGGGCAAGGTCGCGGTCATCACCGGAGGCGCAAGCGGCATCGGCAAGGCGACGGCGGCCGAGTTCGTCCGGAACGGCGCGCGGGTCATCCTTGCCGACGTCCAGGACGACCTGGGCCGGGCTCTCGCCGCGGAGCTGGGCGACGCCGACGCGTGCTGCTACACCCGCTGCGACGTGACGGACGAGGCGCAGGTCGCCGCGGCCGTGGACCTCGCGGTGGCGCGGTACGGCCGGCTCGACGTCGTCTTCAACAACGCCGGCGTCAGCGGCGCGCTCGCGCCGGTGCCGGTAAGCGCCGTCGACCTGGCCGACTTCGACAGCGTGAAGGCGGTCAACGCGCGGGCCGTGCTCGCGGGGATCAAGCACGCCGCGCGCGTCATGGTGCCGCAGCGTTCCGGCGGGAGCGTCATCTGCACGGCCAGCGCCGCGGGGGTGCTCGGCGGCATCGCGTTCCCGGCGTACAGCGCGTCCAAGGCGGCCGTCCTCGGCATCGTGCGCGCCGTCTCCGCGGAGCTCGGCCGCGCCGGCGTCAGGGTCAACGCCGTCTCGCCGCACTACATCCCGACGCCGCTGGTCATGGGCGCCATGGCAACCTGGTTCCCCGGGACGGGGGAAGGCGAGCTCAGAAGGATCGTCGAGCGGGACATGAACGAGGAGGTGGAGGGCCAGGTGCTGGACGTCGAGGACGTGGCCAAGGCGGTGCTCTACTTGGCGTCCGACGAGTCCAAGTATGTCAACGGGCACAACCTCGTCGTCGACGGAGGGTTCACGGTGAGCAAGGCGCCCAACATGCCGACGCCGACGTGTTAAATGTTGACGATGAGTCGCGATCAATCAATTTAAGCTACGCCGGTTCTGTTTCGCAATAATCTGTATCATTCCGCCCTCTGGTCTGGTGGATGTGGACCAGTACTATCATCATCACTCAAATTTATGCAGCGGTGCTATGGTCTGTGACAATGATATGTACTGTAGCTCGCAATAATCTAAATTCTTTCATCCATTGTTTGAAAATTCTGGTAAATGACTGAACCTGAGAGCAGCGCGTGCATCTATTGGGTCGATGAATCGCGCGTTTGAGAATTCGTGGCCATAACTCGTCAGGCTCACGAGCGGCCTGAGGACGGATGCCGGAATCGCACGATGCAGCAGACGGCACCGCTCGACGGACCCGAACAAATTCGTTGCTCCCGGCAGGAACGTATCGCCGCCGTTCCCTCCAGCAGGAGCTCGAGGTCGCGGCTGCTTGTGTTCTCGGGCTTTAGCCTTTAGGATGGCAGCGAATCGGGCGACTTCGTTCCCGAGCCATGCCCGCCCGAATCCAACCGCGCAGTGCCGGGAGGGGCCGCCGGTCTAGAAGCTGCGAGCTCGAGCTTGCGGCACTTCTGGCTGCGGAGGTCGAGGAGACGAGAAGCAAAGCGGCAGGAAGGACGGCGGCGGCTGTAGCCTCCACGGCGTGACGGAGGAGACGACGAGGGACCCAGTTATCATTATTTATGATCCAATCGGGACCTCTTTGCAAATTTCCAGGGGAGTTTATGCATATAATTGGATCCGATTATTAATCACGATCTAACTATTTGCATTTGGGACCCTAGTTTGGATCGTGATTATTGGTCGCGATCCAAACCAGGGGGGTTATTGCAAATGATTTGAGGCCAGAGAAATGGCGGCCGGTGAGGTTCCGTCGCTGCAGCCGGCGGCGACTTCCGCTATCCCTGCCGGCACCCGCGCTTGCCCTTGTCCACTTTAACCTCGCCGCCCGCAATCCTCTTCACCCTCGCCGCAGCAATGGCAGCATCCTGCATCGCGCGCACCATACCTCGCCGCCTGCGTCACCGTCTTCCAAATCCGCGACGTTGAAAGCGCCCAGCGGGCAGCGCGGCCGGGGCCACCGACCCGCTGACGCGGGCGTTGCTGAAGACCGAAGAGAACGAGGACGAGCTGCACCAACAGAATCGTCACCAAGCTCGACTGCTAGAGCACTGCAAGATGGTGGCACACAAACAAATGGCAGCAAAGGGACGCAAGAACTGAACCTTTCACGGCGAAATGGTGGAAATCACCCAACAGAGGTCTCCAGTGCCATCGAACCGTAGAGACCAGCGATGGGTATATGCATGGCTAGGATGTGGGATAGGCAAGAAAACAGAGGAATGACAAGCCACAGTAATGAAAGGCTTTCAGGATCCAAAAAATCGTTCATTTGCGAATCAAGAGCAGTTCAGTGATGAAGTCATTTTGTATCTGGTGTTGTCGACTGCCAAGTAGAATGGTTTAAGGTGGCAGTAACATAACGCATCAAATCCTAAAACATTTGTCAAAGCCTCAAAGGAAACAGCCGCAGAACTCTGAACTCTTAAGCACTTAACTAAAACACAAAGGATATCAATGCAATGTTCACAGTATGATATGACGAGAACTGTACTCTGATCATAATTCAGGTTCTTATTTAGAGAGTTGTACACTGAACACTGATTACATACTTATTATTTAGTACCAACTATCCAATATAAGGGAATACTAGTATGTAGCCGAAAATGGGGAAGAACTCAGGCGGCTCTGCATGGAGACACATCTAACCCTGGAGCCCAATGATCCCTTAAAAGATGACACAAGGAAGACAACAATAAGTAATTAAACAGAAGAAATATGCATGCTTCGAATGATCCTGGAAAGTGCCGCATGATTGTATAATATAAACTTACCGCAAGCAACACGGCCGCCAGCATTTCCGGTGGTCTTGCTGAGCTCATGTCCACCTGATACACAAACATAAAACTACAGTTACAAAAACATCTTGCGCGCTATGCCCTGACAACAAGTTATTTTCATGCCCGAATCAAAATAAATATTACAGGCAAACTAGAAACATTTTGTCCCAGTGATGAGTTTATCCAAAAAGATAACTATAAACACACAGAAAGATAGAAAGCATCCCCGGTATGTTACGAAGGCAAAGGCAATACTGCCTTGCTTGTTAATACTTAATAGCTAGCAGTTCATTTAAAAGAAAATGGAAGTAGTTGTTTATGTTATGAAAGCAATATAGAGTGTAAAAGAAAAAAACAGAAGAGCACTAATGGTTTAGAAAAACAGCGGCGGAGACATACAAATCATGTCCATAAGTACAAAAATGTTCAACTGTTTCACAATGCATTACCCTTGCCAAGATCATCAGGATCGGCATGGACAACAACAGCACGGCCAATGATGGAGTGAGGTCCAGCGAGGGGGATCTGTCAATATAAGAAGATTGAACAGCGTTATCTATTTCAGCTATTCTGAAACTGACATGAAAGAAAAATAACAGTGCAATACTGTACATTTCATTTGCAGAGAGAACTACTAACCTGGCTGTCCTTGATATTAACATTAGCAACACCTAGGCAGGCCATATGTAAATTGTCAGTTGGTTTGTTCAGTATAATCACAATATAGCAGGTGAGTAAATTGGTAGTTAGAAACAAAGCTACGCGGTTTTCAGTCAAGTAACATGAGTGTATTTCCATATCACAATTACAAATTGAATGAACCCAATAAAGAGATAAGAAAATAATGCTACCATCTTGCCCAGCAGTCACATTCCCAAGATCACCGGCATGGCGATTATCATCTTCTGGTGCTCCATGCTCCTTACCAGTAGGATTGAAGTGGGGCCCTACAGTAGAAAGCAATTTATTACCTAGTAAGTGGAACAAGCTCATTTGCCATGGCACAAAGAAATTAAAGGCAAAACAGATGTAGATATACCAGTTGACATGCATCCATTGGTGGTGTCGCCAAGCGCGTGCACATGAAATCCATGGAGACCAGGCTTGAGTCCAGAGATGCTTCCAGTCACAGTGGTAGGACCTATCATGAACAAAGTAATCGGTAACGTCCAGCAAACAAAGGACCTATCATGATGGAAGATAAAGCATCAAGACTATATAAGATCATAACATGTGCTGGGATTTACCATCTCCCTCTTGGGAGAAGAGGATGGTGCCCTTGACACCCTCAGTGCCAGAAAGGACAGCAACAGCTTTCCCCATCGTATATGTGATCTGCAATCAAGCCCCAAGGGGGAAAAACAATTGAGAATCAGTAGGTTCACAGAGCATTGGTTGCGTGTGTGTGTGTGTGTATGTTGGGGTAGTACTAGGAATTGCTGAAAAAACATTAACAGTTTGGCAGCAAATACTACTACAGGCACTCTGGCAGCAAATTAGCATGATTTTCCACAGACATGACTATGGAATCGATGGCCAACAGAAAATTAGAGACTAATTCGAACACAGGTCTGGTTACTAACGAAGAATTCGATGCAACGGATCCGACTAATCCGGCAGAATTGGCAACCCCATATAAGGTGCAAACGTGAACAGCCTGAATCCGATGAGAAGCAATTAGAAATTTAGAACCCTAAGACTTGGGGATTTGGATGATTCTTTGGTTACCTCAGGCGACCCCTGCGCGCGACGCGAGTTGAGGAGCCGGAACGCGAAGCAGCGAGTGCGGTTCTGTGGAAGGCTCGAGAACCCATGGCTGTTTATATAGCGTCAGCTGGCAGGCGGCAGGAGTGACCAACACGCAGCTTCAGATCAGTCTCAGGGTGCACGCTGGAAGCACCGCTTTAAATTGTCACCAGTGGCGAGCTGGGAATGGCGCTGGATCGCCACCACCTACCCCTGTTTTTGGTTAACTACTCAAATTTTTTACACAAGGCCCGGAGGTGCCTTTTGAATTTTGACCGAACAGAACGCAATTGAAATGTTGACTACCAATTGCACTTGTAAACTATCTAGTATAATTGTCCTGCCATGTAAATTCTGGGGCTACCAATTGCACTTGCAACTTTGAAATACACGTGATCTGAACATCAACCTCCCTCAACCTTGCAGGTTGGCAGCTTTTCAGGTTTCAGTCTTTCAGATTAGAGGAACAGCAAACAAAAGCAGAGTAATTTGGACCACAAGAGAATACTAATCGAGAAGGATATTTAATTAATTAATAATAAAATGATTGTACAAACATTCATCTGGCTATTCTACCACGATAGATACAGGCACGAAACATGTTAAAACGAGACATCCGCTGTAGTTGCTAAACCCAGACAAGTATGGATACATACAGGAAGACGAAGACAACCTATATGAACATCAGCTACTGCAAGAAAACGATCACGAAGTGCACGCTGCTTTCCCTCTTCATGATTCTGACGCACCGAACCAGTATCTCAGTCACAGCGCAACGATTGGACCTGTAGGCCTGCAGTGCGCGGTGAACAGCCTCGCGGAGAAGAGATCCTTGGCCACCTTCTTGAGATCAAACGCGCGGGAGGCGGAATTCTTCGATCCCCTGATGTGGTCACGCAGAGTGCAGTTCTCCTCCCTTATCATGTCGAACGACGACGCGAGCTGTCTGATGACCTCCCTCTTCTCCTCGTCCTTCCGGGCGAGCTCCGCCTTCAGTGCTGCGTTCTCTTCAGCGACCTTCTGCAGTGCCGCGTTCTGCTCCTTGAGCCTCTCGATCTCGGCACGCATCAGCTCCACGTGCTCATGCTCCTCCTCCTCATGCGACAACTCTGTCTCGGTCTCGGACACTTGCTCCTCCTCTTGTGCCTCTTCTTGCTCAGGGTCATCGACCTCAGACTCGGAGTCGTAGGTGGAGACAGAGCAGGAGGAACCCGGTGTTGTTTTGCCGCTCATGGGTGCCTGATGCTGGCAGGAAGGCGGGCCAAACACCGTGCGGCGTACTACGCCACTGCTGTGTTTCAGCAGGTCATACTGCTTTGCGAGTGAGCGGTGCGTGCGGTACAGGTCGCCGAGCATGTCCAACAAGATCGGCCGCTTCTTGTAGTACATTTCAGCACGCTGCGCAAACGAGTCTGCATCTTGTTCGATCAGGTTCAGCATTTGCTTGGTCTTCTCATCAAGTTCTGTAAATCAAAGGGAAGGAATAGCGCAACGGTTTGTGAATAAGTAGGTTACATTCCACGAGGAAAACCTCTAACTTGCATTAAGATGTAGTACTTGCTGATGCAATGACAATTTTTTTTTGTTATGGATCAACATTAAGAACACCACATGCAATAATTCGAAACATAAATATTTTTTTATTTGATCACAGTGATACTATAAGTTAAGCTTATTGATTGGCAAAACATTTTCCCCTGAATTTCAGAACATAGAATTCACAGTATTAGTTATATTCATGCATGAACGAACAAAATTAGAATGTACCAGTAGTAAGCTACAGTCTTACCTGACAGAAACATAAGAAAAGCCACCTTCATATATAAAACGGATCATCTAATTCAAGAACCACATGCAGTGTTTCAAGAAGAGACAGGAACACTTGACGAAAGACAAGTTTTAAAAAACAGTGCAAGGTTTTGACTACTGCAGTGCGTATCCAAATACCAAAGGAAGATCGGATAAGTATTCTATTTTTTAGTGCGAGGAAGAGAGACCGAACCTGAAAGAGTGTTGCTGAGCCATGACGATGGCTTCGCAGGGTTGTGGTTGTCGAACCACCATGCCTGCGGCAGCTCCTTGTGCACCATCCTATTGTCTTCTAACTTACCTGCAGTGATCACAGAAGCCAAACCATAGATAAGCGGAAGGGAACAACAGCATATTAGCATGGTATGTTCTCCATGTCCAGAGTATTTTTTGTTTTTCAGACAACCCTAGAATTTCATTCAAACCATCAATGCGATACATGTGCAGAGTAAGAAACAAACTGAAACATGGAGAAAGTTCAAGATGTGATACATGTGGAACCATCAATGTTTCCAAGTGTAAAACTTCTGTTGCTTAAAAAAAAAAGTGTAAAACTTCCTAAAATGAACAGTGGCAACTGTCGGCGCAAAACAGAACAGCAGCAAGAGCACTAGAGCAGCGATCGAATCAGAATAGGAAAAAAGTAGCCTACGCAATTGAAAAAAAATTGTTTTAGAAAACTTAGAAGAGGTCATTTTTGAGACCTTGCTGTCCCCGACAGCGAGGAGTGCAGGAACAAGGAAAAATAAACTGAAGAAACAGAGCCGCGGGCAGCAACTGAATCTAGAATCGTAATCAATCACGCTGTTCTACAAGGAGGAACAATCCAACAAACCCTACGATCATACGCCACTACGAAACGCATGAGCACGGATAAATAACTATAAATCAACCAAAGGACCAAGAAGGACAGAGCCTGAATCGAAACAGTTTCAGGTTCACTCGTGCAATATCCCAGCAAACCACACCTCCTCAGAGCAACACCTACGCGTGACTGAACCACGCATAATAGTAACCGAAAAGAGGGGCCAAAAAAAAAATCAATCTCGTACTCCCACGGACCACGCCGCGATGAGATCAAAGGCAGCAACCCGAACCAAAAATTAAACCCGACCTCTTGCGCACCTGTTTTCCGTCCCTCAAAAATCTCTCCGCGCGGCGGAGCGGACGCGGAAGCGGAAGCGGAAGCGGAGGTTCCCGTTGTCTGTGGACGGCTAGACTTCCTAGTCCCTCCTCCTCTGGTGCAGCTTTCAGGCGGGCGGAGCGGAGCGGGAGGAAGCAGACAAGCGGCGGCCCGAGGCCGAATACGCTATCGCGAAGGCTTTTCAAATCCCGCCGCTCCACGACGACGGCTCGAATACGGGCCAAGGATTTCTTGCGTGGGAGCCCTCGGAGAGTCCGCTATTTATCTATCCACGACCACGATTCAGGACTCAGGAGGAGTGGGGGGGGATTTGGGACTCCTCTGTAACGCGGCAGGGCCCTTGTGCTGTTTTATTTGTTTCGTGAGCGGTCCGTGTGCGAAACGAACAAGCGCGGACAGTTTTCCTTTTTCATTTTTTCCTCTTGTTCTACAGGTTCAGTGTGGGGCCCGGCTCGTCCCTGGTTTGACTGACATGTGGACGGTTTGTATCTGGTCAGTTGTACACCGTATATAGAGAGAGATACTGTAGGACACGAATACAGAGGTTCGTGCACCAGCGGAGACGCGTCTCTTGTACTAATTTGCTGCACTAATCATTTTATCGTCTGTGAAAAGATAAGAATCGGGCGTGGTATTGCACTGGCGGCCCGAGCAGTAGCGAGACAACTCATCAGAAATCAGAAATTTGATTCACTTCGTATTACAGTGGTACTACTAGCATAGTAGCATGCAGGGCACGCTTTTAAAGTTTGCCAAAAAATTTTGACACCCCAGAGAGCCGTGTTTGTAGCAAACTCTTCACACCACTAGTACTAAGCAGCATATCCAGCAAATCAAAAAGCGTATCTCATCATTTAAACCCTGCCAGAGATAAATTTAAAACTTATTAATATACTACTACTATTGTAGCATGAATTTTCACAGCATTTCTGGGAATTTGGCAGAGAGTAAAGGAGCGTTTTCGCGTTTCTGTGAGGGGGGCGGTGCCAACTAAGCGTTGGACGGTCGCTGTCTGGAAGCGCGAAGCGTGCCTATGTACTACTACTTCGTACGAGTAGAGTAGTTTATGCCGTGCGTCGTTGCGTGGCTTCTTTTTGAAATAGCCGTTGCAGACTCCTATGCACAACCATCGAACTGATAAAGAAACACTACGAAGCCTCCTCTTAAACAAAAACAAACAACCGAGAGACGTCAACCCCACTCACTCTTTCTCGGGCGAGGCAAGTGCTTAGATTTTTTATTTTTATCTTTTTTTGAGCACCAGGCAAGTGCTTAGATTAGGGAGACAATGCAAGAAGCATGGGGCGGGGGCCCAGGTTTCGGTTCCAAAAAGCGTGGGGCCTATCTATGATGGAGGCCCAGCGTGAGAGATCCGAGCGAGCGAGATGTGGCGCGCGCTCCAGCCGACCGTTGCTTTGCGGGCCTACGAGGTCCAGAGTAATTCCAGGCCTGGCTCTGGCTCTGGCTGGTGCTCGTGGTGGCTGTGGATCGCGATTTCTTCGTTTTCTCGTCGCATTGCGTTCTTGTTCATGCATGTCATTATTTTCTGTACGGGAAGGAGTAAAAAAGGGGTGGAATTTTTTTGGCATCGACGAGGACGACGAAGAAGATGCTCTGGTCGGAGGTGCGCTGCGTGACCTCCCTCCTCCTCGAGCTTTCTCAGTGCGTGACGACGAGTGTTTTGCTCTAGGCAACGTTATGTTGGGCCTTGTCCCTCCTTGTCTCTAGTCGGTCCCCCATGTCTGGAGCCAGTACTAGTGCATAGACCATGGGAGTTTTTGTCTTGTCGACCGATATGCTAGGGGAGGGAGATGAATAATTGATCAGCAAAAGGAGAAAAGATCAGTACAGTAGTATTCAGTACTCCCATCCGTGCTTAATTAACTATAGCACGCCAACAAGCTGCTGTCGTGGAGCGTCGCGCCAGATCAGCACCGTCGTGGTCGGACGGCGAGCGGCGCGCGCCCCCTCACCATCAGCGCCTCTCTCTCTCTCTCTCTCTCTCTCTCTCTCAGCCGCCGCCGCGGACTACGGGTCATCATCTCCCTCTCCCTCTCTCTCCGGGCCACACGTTCCCCGTCCCGTCCGACTCGTCTTTAATTTGCTCTGCGATTCATTCGTTCCGCACATCACATAACCCCGTTGTATTGTTGAGGAAGCGTATCGCAAAGAATCTCATTAGTACTAGTAGATGAGTAGGAACAGTAGTATTTTGCCTGCGCGACTGACACTGACCATCGTGTGGAACCGAACCGATCCATCCATGTGTCTCCACGTTGGCCACATGCATGAGACGGCGACGATCATGAGGTCATCAAAACGAATACTACGACCACAGACGGATCAGAGGTGCAGTGATAAGCCATGTGCCACCAAAGCGGCTAAGGTGATAAGCCGAGAGACAGATGCGTAGTAATGTCTCCGTTTTTTAATTATTAATTTTTAAATATAAATTTATATTAAAAATAATTAATAATTAAAATACGAAAATAGTACAGTACTGCTACTATTATAGTAAGATAAGACGTATGTAGCCAGTTGTCAATCTTGCTCGTCTCCTCTCTCGCCGGCGGTACAAACGACGACGGTTGATGTCCTAGCAGCTCCGTTCTAATCACTAATTTATAAAAGAAAACCTAGGTAATACTTCACTATCGCGGGAAAATTGGAAGTAGTTATTTAGTGTAAGGAGAGAAAACAAATTGTCATCCATGTAATACATCACTGTCGCAAAGTTTATCCTTTTCTTTTCCTCAGACGAAGAATGTTACTCCTACTAGTACTAGTACGGAATCAAAAGGACCACCACCGCACTGGTCCGGTCCCTCCCTGGCTCCCTGCTCAAAACAAGCAAAAACCGACGACGACTGCAGCCGCACAATACTACTTCCTCCGCTCTTTCTCTTTTTTCACTATGGTTATTTATTTTGACTAATAATTTTAATTATTTATCTTATTTTAATTAAAAAATAAAAAATATTTATTAAAATTTAATTATTATTAAAGATTTTTTAATTCTAATTTTTAATTTTATATTTAAATTAATTTTTTAAATAAGATAAATAATTAAAATTTTTAATCAAAGTCAATAAAAAAAAAAAACTAAGAGAGTACTGCTGTACTACGAGTACTCTGGAGCAGCAATCCATATCTCTTCTCGCCTCGATGCCTTCATGTGTCTCGGCGGCGTTGTACTACTACTAGTACTGCAAAATTTTGCACGCGATATACTGTGTGAATCAGTAGCCGGATTAGCACTGATTCCGCTGCGCCACCGCGCATGTGCCTTCTGGCTTGCTTGTTGCTGCTGCCCATTGCCCGGCCTACCGGTACGGCGCGCTCCGACAATGTGACCGACGTGAAGGGCCGGCCACTGCCAGCGCTGGCCGCAGCCTGAACGGCTGCACGGTGGCGCGCAGCAGCCGATCGATATTCCGGAGTTGGGACTTGGGAACGCCCGGCTCAAGGAGGATCTATCTGGCTGAGTCAGGACAAAAAAAGAGCCAGGTAAGCTTCCATGTCATTCTAGAACCAACCACCTCGCTCGCAGTGCTGTTCCATTCCAATTCCAGCCAAGGCAAGGCAGTCACTCCCTCTGATATTTTTATTGAAAACCCTCTTTACTGAAACAATCTTTACTATACATGGACGTCGTTTTCATGCTCTCTACAGTATAATTTTGTATTCTACTACTACGTACTACCTTCTCAACGAAAGTAGTACATATCTGAGTGTACGTACAGACAACCACAACTTGTTAAAAGTTGAATTCAGTTACTGCATACTCTAGCTGACCTTAGCAGCAGACATCGGTCCACTTATCAGGTAGCGTCAACTTCTTCCCTTTATCAGTTGATAACGGTCAACTTCAGCAAATTAGTAGTATCGTCCAAGCATTTTCCAACAACAGTGAACTATGTACAGTACTACTCGATCTTACTTTACTGGTAATATACGGAGTAGAAGCCAGACAAAAGAGAAGACCTTTCTCAACCGGGTTCATAAAAAAAATGACAAAAGGACTATGCTGTATTTCAACAGCTTGTAGATTCGAAAATACACGCTGCCACGTGCTCCCCAATTCTACGTCATGCCCTTTTTTCTCATATGACTAAACAATTTTTAAAGTAAAGCACTTTACCTTTTAACGTTACTATAATTCAAGGAGTAAGTAGTAGTGATCAAACAAAAGAACTTTCTTGTGACTTGCCAACAATTTTTTTCCCCCGCATCACGTCACCCTTCAATGGACCACGACCGTCATCCATAATTCACGAGCGTCAAAGGGAAAGCAAAACGAAGGAAAAAGCTGTGTACGTATGTTTTCATGAACTGATGAAGCACCGGTGCAAATTACTGTAACTGTAATAACGTTCTTGAAATGTACGTGTGGACGCAGCGGATCCACCTGGCCATCCGAATCGGCACGCGGTTATCTGACAGTTCACATCACAGACGGGTTAACACGAGACCGAAGAACCATCCGCTGTAGTACCAGTTAAAACACCACGCACCGGCGCAATCCAATCCTAACAATGCCACGTACCGTCTCATCCTACCGATCCTACGGACCTCATCATCCGCTTTAAATATACGATCAAGCACAACAACTGAATTACGAAAAGAGTCCTAGCGCTCGCGCGAAACCAAACGAGAGGTCTCGAGGAGCCGAGGAGCAGGCGCCGCGCCTTGGCGAGCAGCAAGAAGCAGAGGAGAGGAGATCCCAATCCGGATTCCCCAAATCCCAACGACCTCCCTGTGCCGCCGCCGCCTGTCGCCGCGAATTTTATCTGCATCCCTCCCGCTTGCTCGCTCCTCCTCTTTGAATCTCCCCGCCCCGCGCCACCGGATTTTGCGCCCGCAAACGGCGGCGCACGAGGGGAAAGGAAAGCTTTGCTTGGGTTGGGTGTGTCCAATTCTATCCTGCTTTCCAATCAATCCGCGCGCGACCAGCGTCACCGTGGAAATTCTGGTCCTCGTCCGGCCCAAATTAGCCATTCCCACGCACTACTAGTTCAGCGGGCGGTCCCTCCCCGCCTTGCCGGAGCAATTCGCCGCCGGGTCGGCGGGAGGAGGAGGAGGAGGAGGAGGAGGAAGACACATCGAGACCAGCATCTTTCCAGGCTGCCATCATGGGGGCCGGCGTGGCGGCGCACCTGGTGCGCCTGGGCATGCTGAACTCGACCTCCGACCACGCCTCGGTCGTGTCCATCAACCTGTTCGTGGCGCTGCTCTGCGCCTGCATCGTCCTCGGCCACCTCCTCGAGGAGAACCGGTGGGTGAACGAGTCCATCACCGCGCTCATCATTGTAAGCAACCGACAACACCTCAAAAAACGCTGCCTTTCTTCATTCTGCAACTGCCCCCTGCATATTCTGCTCTCGGCGAATGCCATGCCGCCGGCCGGAGAAGAAGACGTCGGTGCTGAGTGTATTTGCTTGGCTGTGGTGACTGACAGGGGCTGTGCACCGGCGTGGTGATCTTGCTCACGACCCAAGGAAAGAGCTCGCACATCCTCGTGTTCAGCGAGGACCTCTTCTTCATCTACCTCCTCCCCCCGATCATCTTCAATGCCGGGTAAGAATTGCGCGCGTCCCCTTGTGGATTGCTTCGTGCCACATGGTTCCGGTTGGTTAGATTTGTGATGTTAAGGTTGTCTGGAAATCACTGGAGTGAACGTGACGCAGTGGAGCAGCCTGTTTTTCATCCTTTTTTAATCTACTTAGCCTAGCTGTCCATCCATCGTCTTGCGAGTAGCAGGTTCTAGTACTGTACAACTGTGCTGTTAGTGCATTGTTTATTGTAGTTTTTTTGCTCTCATTATATCTTATGGCGAACATGGATGTTCCTTTCCTTGCTTTAGAATTTTCTTGAGTTGCCAGCAGCAGCAACAGCTGATCATTGGAATCTTGATTCTCTTGTCAGATACTCCTCCTCCTGGGGATTTTCTTGTTTCCGTTTACTAGAATTCTGGCATGTTTGCAGAACAATTTTTCGGTTCATTATCATGCAAGCGCATGCATTTCTGGGTTAGTCCTACGCCTGATAGCATCAACATGAAAACACCACTCAGGGTTCTAACAAACATTTCTCATCAGTTTTCAGGTAAAGAAGAAGCAGTTCTTCCGGAATTTTATCACCATCACTTTATTTGGTGCCGTTGGAACAATGATATCCTTCTTCACGATATCAGTTAGTAAGTTCTCCCAAAAGTTTTGGCTTTTAAAATTACATAGCTAATAGATGTACCTGCAGACATCCTGTAACAAAGGTGATCATTCAATGAATTGATCTTTATGTTGCGTTGTGCTGTGCCATTAGCACCTTTTTGGAGACATATCTGACTCTCATTGCCGCATTTCAGGTGCCATATCAATATTCAGCAGGATGAACATTGGGACACTGGATGTTGGGGATTTTCTTGGTAAGGCATCAATACTAATACCTTTTCACATGACTCAACCCTGGCCATAATGTTGTCACCACTATGTGAACCTCATCTCTTTTTGATATCACGCAATTGCAGCAATTGGAGCTATCTTTTCTGCAACAGATTCTGTCTGCACATTACAGGTTGGTTATATGGGAACAAGCTCGTGATCCTTTTCAATTTTTGTCATGAGAGAATCCTGGACCTACATAATATGCTACTAATCTTGCTTGGAAAACAGGTCCTCAATCAGGATGAAACTCCTTTTCTTTACAGTCTTGTGTTTGGTGAAGGAGTTGTGAATGATGCAACATCAGTTGTGCTCTTCAACGCGCTCCAGAACTTCGATCTTAACAAGATTGATGTAGCCGTTTTTCTTAAATTCTTGGGGAACTTCTGCTATTTATTTTTGACAAGCACCTTCCTTGGAGTGTTTGTAAGTTGATTCTTAACCCGCATTTTTAATCTATTTTTCTGACTTGACTGGATCATTGAATATCAACATTCATTCTATGGCTGGCAGTCTGGATTGCTCAGTGCTTATATAATCAAGAAGTTATACATAGGAAGGTATGTTTAACTGAACTCAAAAAAGTACGTATTGATCAACAGCAATGATATTGTGGTCGATACTAATCTACTCGTCTGGTTGCTGATTTCAGGCATTCCACTGACCGTGAAGTTGCCCTTATGATGCTCATGGCTTACCTCTCTTACATGCTGGCGGAGGTGTGCCTCTCATTAGATGTGAAACTACATGGAATTTTTCAGTGCCATCTTTAGCTGATTTTTATAATTTATACTATGTTTAATTGGCCTTTGTAGCTATCAGATTTGAGTGGCATTCTCACTGTGTTCTTCTGTGGCATCGTGATGTCACATTACACTTGGCATAATGTGACAGAGAGCTCAAGAGTTACAACCAAGTAATTGTTCAGTGCTCTTTCCATTAGTATTTAGCAATGTCCATATTCTGCTGCTCAAAATTTGTTCACTGAATTTTTCTTCCACTCAGGCATGCTTTTGCAACTTTGTCCTTCATCGCTGAGACTTTTCTCTTCCTCTATGTCGGTATGGATGCACTCGATATTGAAAAATGGAGGTTTGCCAGTGACAGGTCAGCTAATTTTTTTCTTCACCTAAAATATTCATTACCTGTCAAGAACTTTATGTTCTTGAATATTCAATTTTCTTTTTCAATTACAGCCCTGGAAAGTCCATTGGAATAAGCTCAATCTTGCTGGGATTAGTCTTGGTGGGAAGAGCTGCTTTTGTTTTCCCTCTGTCGTTCCTGTCTAACTTGACAAAAAAGACGCCTTTGGAAAAAATAACATGGAGACAACAAGTGAGTATTTATTGTATAGTGAAACATCTTTCATCTAGTGACACCTAAATACGATCATCTGAGCTGAGTTAATCCTTGATTAAACTCTTTTGATATAGATCGTGATATGGTGGGCTGGACTGATGAGAGGGGCCGTGTCCATTGCGCTTGCTTATAATAAGGTTTGTTCGAGATAATTTATGTGTTATTGTGGTCTAACCTAAATTTTTACACCAGTTCTCTCTAGAATAATCCGTGTCTATTTTTAGACCAGTATCTGCCAGTTTGTTTGATTCTTAACCGTCCTCCTGCAATTGCAGTTCACAAGATCTGGACATACTCAGCTTCGTGGCAACGCGATAATGATAACCAGCACAATTACTGTAGTTCTATTTAGCACTATGGTGAGTCATCTTGTCACAACCTATTTATATAATAAAATGTATCAACTTTATCATGAGTAGTCATGCCTCATTATGTCTTAATTCTCATCCTAAAATGGACACACACCATTTAGTAAGTCAAAAAGTTCCTAGCCAAATGTCACCATCAGCCTAGTCAGTATCAACTAAATCCGGAATTTTCTAGGAGTGAACAGGCTTGTTCTTACCCCTTCCACCTGATTATGTATTGACATATAAGATTATGTTTTAAGAGCTCATCATCATATGGTCCCCTACTTTCCTTATCCCTTACAGACAACAACCTGTTGTCCTTGAAATTCTTCAAACTCAAAAGCCATTTTGTTTTCTTGTAAGCCCTCTTTTTTTCAAAAAAAAAACAAAGCAAACTGACTAATGCATTAATTACAGACAAGCTGTTGGAGAACAGAGGCAATACTGCTGATTTAGTATATGATATCTGTTCTGAAACTTTCTGACACGGTTCATCTGAATCAGGTTTTCGGGATGATGACAAAGCCATTAATCCGGTTCCTGCTCCCGGCATCAAGCCACCCGGTCACCTCGGAGCCAAATTCACCCAAGTCCCTGCACTCCCCTCTCCTCGCGAGCATGCAGGGGTCCGACCTCGAGACGGCATCGCACTCGCACATTGTGAGGCCTTCCAGCCTCCGCATGCTCCTCAGCAAGCCGACCCACACCGTCCACTACTACTGGCGCAAGTTCGACGACGCGCTGATGCGGCCCATGTTCGGCGGCCGCGGGTTCGTGCCCTACTCCCCCGGGTCGCCCACCGAGCAGAGCGTCCATGGAGGACAGTAAGAAAGAAAATGAAGGATTTGACACGAAAGAGAAGGCATGTTTCTGTTGTATACTAAGAGTTTGCTGCTACTGATCAGATGAGGATGGTCAAATATATAGTTCTGATCTGAGATGGTGCCTGCCTCGCCAATGCGGAAGGCGGACGCTCGTCTAGCTAGGTTCAGATGGACAATTCAATTAACTCGTTCGGACCAGCAGAAGAAGATGAACACTTGTCACGCCTGTAAATTTTTGTAGATTGATTTGTATCTTATTACGACATAATGTATAGCTAGCATGTCACCACTCACCACGGCTAAGACCTTCGGATGCTGCAAGAAGGCCTCCTCCATGTAATGTAATTTAGTTTTCCTTTTGCTCTGGTTTTAAGTGTGGATTTGGTGTGAAAGGAGAGCAATTTTGGTTGGTGTGAAGATACCAGTCACACAATCTGTTTTATTTCAAAAATTTACTCTGCTGAGGCTGTTAGAGTGACCTGCAATGATTTTTGTTTCCCTGAGTTCCTTATTCAGGACTCAAAGCTGGTTCTTGCACGATTGTACCATGTCATCAACATCAAAATAATTCAGACAACACCAATTATCATGCTGTCTCGTACAAAAACAAAAGTTTCACAGTATAAAATATTTTCTTCCATTTTCCAGCGCACTCTCGGACAAATCATGCGATGGCATCATCATATGTTATGCACAGATTGTCCCAACAAAAGGTTGTGCGCCCATCATGCACCCACCTAACGTAGCACTAATAAACAAAGCAATGAGTGATGTTCTCCTATTGGTTACTGAAACACTGGCCCAACCTGTTTTGTTGGGTTAGTATCTTCTCTTAAGGTTGTATCTCTTCTTTGTATCTTAATGAATGGCATGCTCCTGCCCTTTTTTTAAAAAAAAAAAAACCACCGGTCACTGTAGCATTTTTCTTTACGAGTTATACTATGGCTGTCAAGCTGCCCACTCTTAACTGTAATAGCATGTTTGAGACAAACTGTCTGAAGGCCCGAATAGTTGGTCGGTCAATGCTCTGAAAGCGTATGAAAAGTACCTCCCCCATACACTGGACAGTGATATCTACAAACTCAATCTTGTAGGCAGCTAGGCAGATAAATCTGTATCAAGATGGATACCTGGATGCAGCAAGTACTATAGCTTATAAAAGTTTTTTTTTCCCTTCACCTGTCAACAACTCCGCCGTATCGTACTCAAACAAGGATGCCTTTGTCCATAGCTCTCTTCTAGCTTCTGACTGGTCCAACAGAATTAATCACTCACAGAAGTATTCTTTTTATGAAAAATATACTTATATAATGTGAACATATTTTTCATTGTAAAATTATTCTTCATAAAAAAGAAAAAATTATACTAGCCGTTCCTCTGTGAATCCCAAGAACAACTGATTCAGTCATTGGTTGAATCAGAGGTAGGGTACATGCGTGTGTTTGTAGGTGTCTGCGTATGTACTTTTTTCATACGACAAAAAGAAAAGAAAAATACCGAGTAGTCAACTAAACACTGAAATATATATACAGTATATTTTTTGAACGGAGAGAGAGAGAGAGTGTGTATATTATAGCGTTTGGTCCGCCAACATTTTCTGTTCCTCCTACTTGCCTTGCCTCATGGGCAGGGAAACAACAGGCAACAAACAGCCCATGGACAGCGAAGGCTCCACATCCCCAATCCCTCTCCCTCTCAGCCCACGAGCTCCGTTCCCACGTCCATATTAATACAGACGAGGCAACAACAACAGCCTATCATCTTCATCTCCCCACTTGCAATCTTGCAGATTAGTACTCAACGGCCTAAATAAATATCCATAAAGATTCCATTCTGACCATTCTCGGTTCAGTTGAAAAAGGCGTGCTATTTTGGTGGAATTCTGTTTTGATTTCGCTCCTTTAAACGCCTTCTCTCTCAAGCACAATTCCAGGTGGCCGATTTGGTAAAAGGAGCAGAAGAGAGAAGCGATGCGTTTCAGCAGCATGATCCAAGGGATGAAGGGCGGCGCCATCTCCCGCCGAGGCCTGCGGTGCGGGTCCGGCAGGCCTAGGCGTATCAGACGAGTTGCCGCAGCGGTGGAGCCGGACGGGACGGCGCTGCGCCAAGGCTGCTGGGCGGAGCTGCCACCGGAGCTCCTGCTGGAGGTGCTGGAGCGGGTCGAGGAGGCGGAGCCAAGGTGGCCTGGCCGCCGGGACGTGGTGGCGTGCGCCGGCGTCTGCCGGACCTGGAGGGCCGTCGTGAAGGAGATCGTGCGCACCCCCGAGGCGTCAGGAAAGCTCACCTTCCCCATCTCTCTCAAGCAGGTAAGTAATGGTTTTCAGAATCTCTTGTTGGTGGTTACTGGTTAGGTTCATGTTGTTGATTCTGTGCCACAGTTTCACGCAATCATGATTTTTCGCATCAAAATCTTAGTAGATGTCAAAGTTTTTCGCGCCCGAGTAATCATTGATAATGATACCGAACTGATCATATTTACATACATTCTTCTTTGTTTAAAGCTGCAATTGTCAGTCATCATGTTGAAGTATAGCTGGATTGCTACCTTTTCCCAGTAGCTTAATCATCTTGGTAAGCTGATAGGTCAATGAAACCTAATAACCCATAACTAAGTTTGTTGCGTTGCATACAATTCGACATGTTGACTCTTCGTTGTCAGTGGAAGACATAAAAAAACGGAGTTCGTCTTTCAATTCTGCAGCACAAGAAAATCGTTGAGAATATTAGATCGGGACTATTATTCTCTATGATGAGGATGTGAGGTTATAGTATAAAATATTTATGTCTTGTCCGCTGGGTCAATTTGGGAACAGGCTTCCTATCTTACGTAAGGAGCATCCACCGTCAAATGTTAGTTTAGTACACGCTAATCAGTAATTGACCTTTTCTTTTGGGGGGATAATTTTCTACAAACTTCATGAACCTTGCGTGTCATTGTGTATCTATGACATGTGGGTCCACGTATATTATGACATGTTAGAACAGGGGACTTTGATGTTTTAGAGTGATATGGAAGTTTTTTTTTTTGTTTTTAAATCAAAGTTGGCTCTTGACAGTTTATATGCACTGATAGATTTTAATTCTATACTCACTGATTACCTTCGTAACCCGCAGCCTGGTCCAAGGGACGCCCCTCTTAAATGTTTCATTAGGAGGAACCGAGCTACGGATACATATTATCTGTGCATTGGACTCACTGATGGTATGCTTTCCTCCTGTTATTTTCTTCCAACAATGCCTCTTTGGGCATTAACGGCTTATATATTCTCATTGTTGATGAAACAATTTTTTTTTGTTCTAAAGCATTGTATGATGATGGGAAATTCCTACTTGCTGCACGGAAATATCGTAGGCCCGCATGTTCTGAATACGTAATTTCTCTTGATGCGTGTGATATGTCAAAGGGGAATGGTACCTATATTGGGAAGATAAGGTGAGACTCCACGAAGCAAAGATAGTTTTGGAAAGCTATGACTGGCTCTACTTTTTTATTTCTCTGCATGATAAAATAAAATTACTGTAAGAGACCTGAACTGCTGTAACATATTCTTCTATGTTATACAGATCAAACTTCTTGGGGACGAAGTTTACTGTCTATGATTCCCATCCTCCTTGTGATGGAGCTGTGATATCAAAGGGTCGGTCTGCACGCTTGATTGGTTCGACTCAACTCTCTCCCAGGCTGCCCGCCGGGAACTATCCAGTTTCACACGTTTCCTATGAACTGAATGTCATAGGATCCAGGTATGGAAAATCATATATCTTCTAGTTTTCTGATATTGCGTTCATATTTCTTTCCGAGGCTATGTTCGATTGTAGAGTAGGCCATCCAACATCGTCATGTAACTCCACTTCTTATTTCAGTTAACTGGAATTTCAATTTAGTATTTTTTTAATCCTTTTCCAGTTGCTGATGTTGAGAAGTTTGGCTGATATTCGTTTTTCATTTGGTGTACTTTTTCGTTTTTTCAGAGGCCCAAGAAAGATGAACTGTATTATGAATTCTATCTCTGCATCAGCAATTGAGGAAGGAGGGATTACCCCCACACAGACTGAATTTCCATCTAGCACCTCACACTCTTTCACAACGGTTCCATGCTTTAGATCGAAACCTGGTCGATTGAATGGTTCGTCTAGTCACTTAGCCACTAAGACTGAAAATAAATTGGTGTTGAAGAACAAGTCTCCCAGGTGGCACGAACATCTTCAGTGCTGGTGCCTCAATTTCCATGGCCGGGTAACTGTTGCGTCAGTAAAGAATTTTCAGTTGGTGGCTTCAGACGAAATTCGTCCCACTAACCGGGCGGAGCATGATGATGTGATACTCCAGTTTGGCAAGATAGGGAAGGACTTATTCACCATGGACTACCGTTATCCGGTATCAGCATTTCAAGCATTTGCCATCTGCCTCAGCAGCTTTGAAACCAAAATAGCGTGCGAATGAGTCAAGGTGTGCTTTCCTTTCTTCCAGTTTAGGTTAACGTTCTTGCTTATTTCCCCCATTTTTTTAGTTGCCAAATAGGTGAACACCTGAAACGTGCCATGTTGGGTAGTCCACTTCGGAAGTTGCTCACATGTCACACGCCTTAGTTTCTTCCAGTTTTAGAATTTCGCTGCAGACCTAGGAGAAGTTATCTGGCCTGCAATTTAGCTTTCTTGAAATGCATTGCACCACCTACCTGACGTAATAAACACACAGCTAATAATCAATCAACACCGTTTGATTCCATTTTAAATCTCACATTCACTTGTATGCAGGTGCTGGGGATGTAGACTCAAGAGACAGGAATGATAAGTTCTTGCTACAGTTTCAGAGAGTTTGGTGTTCAGAAAGCTTGATATATCTGGTCTTGGGTTGATTTCCTCCCAGGAAGGCAGTTGTAGCTTGGAGTGACAGCTTTGGTGTTTTTTTTTTTTTGCTGGTGGTGGTGTGTTTATTTAATTATTATTACGGGTGCTGTTAGTGTTTTGGTTCAGGCTGGTACTGGAAGATCATACCATTTGGAATGACTTTATCTGTGTATCTCCATTTGAAATGACCTTGTCGAAGACGTTCGTGAATAATATCTGAACTGAACGACAGGGCTGCAATCGTAGTTTTCAACCAGTTCTGTTCCGCTAATTTACAAATTGCAGTAGTATAGCCTGGTGTCTCTTCATTTATTTTTTCTAAGAAATCATCTCAAAGGCAGTAAATCATGCAAAAGAAATCGAAATCCAGATGCATACACAATACATCTCGGATCCACCAATGCTGGGATCGTCTCTTCATATCTAAACAACACTACTAGTGCAACTTGGCGAGTATTTAAATGCATGTCAAGGACAGTGATCCAGGCACCGGGATCAGCTCACGTTGGTCAGGACACTGCTAGGTGGGCCTCACGCACGCGCTGGCCCGCGTGCATTGAGCAAATTGTCCCTGACGAACCGCTTCCGGCAGAGATGCGGTGAGGTATTCATGATTCAGGGTGTTCGCGCGTCCCACGCGCCGCCGGACAGCGCCACCTCGCGGTCATCGTCCTCGTCCCACTCGCCGCAGACGATGCTGCGCAGGAACTCCATGAACTGTGGGAAGTGGTCCGGCGAGAAGAACTTGGCGCCCATGCGGTTGTACGTGAAGTGGCATGGCCGCGTGGTCTCCGTGGTGAGGATGTTGCTCCTGATACGTGAGAAGCTGCTGGTGTGTGTCATGGCGAGCGACGCGTTCTCGCCGGCGATGGGCACGCCGTGGCGGCGGCAGGCGTTCTTGATCTGAACGAGCAGCTTGTCGGGGCTGGAGCCGGTGATGTGGTGCTGCTTGTTCATGCACACGTCCATGCCCGGCACGATCATGGCGCACCCGTGGCGCGCGAACATCTTGGCCAGCGGGCTGTACCCGTTTTTGCCGTGGCTCTTGTAGAACCCGGCAGTGGCCTCGGCGGGCCGCGACCGCGCGCCGTGCCACCAGTGCATGAACGGCACCTTTGCCGACAGCTCCACCGCCGGCCCTCCGGCGCCGCCGAAGAACGCGGCGTTCGCCGTGCCGAGAACGCTGTCGCCGTGGCCCACCAGCTGGTCGGCGTACCAGGAGAGGAAGAAGTCGCCGTAGGGGCTCTCCCAGGACCCGCCGTGGTCACGAAAGAAGCCGCACAGGTCCGGCGACTCGTGGTACCGCGGCGCGTCGTGTGGCGGAGACAGGCCCCACATCGGCTGCCCGGACTCCTCCGCGTACCGCCGCAGCCGCGCCAGCATGTACTTGTCGTAGCACTGGAACTCGCCGACGCCGGTGAACCGCCGCCCGTCGCTCCCTGGCGGGTACGATGGGTACCGGAGCACGCCGTTTGAGCCCAGCCCGATCATCAGGTCCTGCATGTAACACGTGCGCAAGCCTGGTCATACGATACAATGATCTCGCTTGTAGACCTGCAACACACAAATGTCATAGAATTTCTTTATTACGGTGATGGTGGAGCCGAAGAGGTCCCCGAACGCGCCGGCGAAGCTGCGGAAGAAGGCCGCGTAGAGCTCGAGCGGTGACTTGCCGTGGAGCACGGGGAGGTCATCGATGGCGAAGGAGAGGCAGTCGTGGCGGACGCCGGACCGGTCGGTGAAGAAGATGTCAGGGTCGTCGGCCCCGGCGGCCTTGACCCAGGCCGGGATGGTCGGCACGCCGGCGCCCGGTGAGCCGTGGCAGTGCAGCGACACCCGGAGGCCGAGGCCCTCGGCGCGGACCATGTCGGCCACGGCCTGGTACCCTGCCCAGCTGAACCGGTCCGGCGACTCGGGCTGCACCACGGACCAGAACACGGGGAGCTCCACGCCGTCCGCGCCCAGCAGCCTCATGGCCCGTATCCCGGCGGCCACGGCTGCCGCGCTGTTCACCGTCGCGCCGTCCGTGACAGAGTCGATGGGCAGGCCCACGAACAGCCTCGCCGGCGTCATCTCGTCGACCTGCTCTCGATCATGAGCAGGCACCAAATTAATTGATGGCCATCCCAGTGACATTCGCGTCCTAGTGATTTAAGACTACCTCGTGGTTGTTGTTGCTGGGCTCGCCGGAGCCATGGCCGAAGAACCGCCCGATCACCTTGGCTCTCAGGTCCCCGCTGCTACAAACACGCCGCGCAGGTCCGAACGCGATCCTATTCACCGCACGTCCATCGACCCCGCTGCGCCCCTGCCGGCATCGCACCGCCGACGCGGCCGTGGCCGCGTTCTGCACCATCATCATCGGCACGGTCGCCATGGCGCGGTCAGGTAACAGAGCAGCTGCACGTCGCGTATTTTTCCCCGAGCATTCGTTGGTCGCTTGGCTTTGCCGAGGACTATTTATGGGCAGAAAGCGGATGGCGAAAGTGTCGGACCAAGGAAAGCGGTGGTCGCGCGGCCCCGACGTTTGCTTCAACCATAGGCCGGTGAATCCTGTGCCGTGGATGACCCGGAGCGGAGGCCACGCCGCGACGACGCTTGCATTTGTGCAGATTATTAGTCATTTGGGTACTAAAGGGAAGAAGTTTTCTTTTTTCAGATTCGATATTTCACGGTCGTCGGTCGGTCGACGTTGCAATACCCATAAAAACAACCATCGTAACATGCAATTATTCTTGTTGCAATATCTACAAATACATGGAAAATTGCAACATAAAATAGTAACCCATGTAACATGTTGTTGAACAATTGAATGAAAAAGGAAAAAGAGGAATTTATGCAACATTTAGTGATAGAACACATGGGTGTGCTGCCGCTGGTGGGGGTTTGATTCGATCTCCTGTTCTGCACTCAGCCTCCAAAGAGGTCAGCTGTAAGTGGCGTATTTCTAAAAAAAACAAATGAAACTACAGAATTTCGGTCGACCAAAAAGCCCAAATAAACTTTTTAAATCTTTAGTTATATTTTCTTACAAAAATCTTCATAGAATCACAAACAAACTTTCTGATACTATAATAAAAGTCTAAAATTATGATATTAATAACATTGAGTGAGGACATATTAGTATAAATTAAAGATATTGTATTAAGAACTAATATAATTGTATGTTAATATAAATTACAAATAAGTGACTAAAACAAATTTTTTAATGGTTAACAAGTTTTTGTAACACAACTCTATATCTTCATGACTCTCATTATGCAGGGTCTTTTTCTCATTATGAAGATGTAATAGGTTGACATCCACAGCTTGAACATCATGTGTGTTGGATTTATGTTTTGATCGTATTTCAAATGAGATTAATAAAGTTCAAAAAAAGGTATTATATCTTGCCATATAAATTTTAATCGGTGAGGATGTCGAATTACGCTTTCCATTTTTGAGTTTCTCCGAGTCGATGTGTTTTCTTTTTAGTTAAAAATCATTCGTACCCTCTTATATGAACCAAAAATCTAAGCATGGATATGAATTTGTTTTTAAACCTAATTTTAGAAAGAGCGGACTATGAATAGTAGTAACAAAATTTACACTTTAGTCGTATGATTTATCTGGAGGACATTGTGCAAATACAAGTCAAAGACAGTAAAATATAGTGTTAACTTAATTATTAATACAAACTAATTTATTTGTTTTAATTGAAGCAAATATTACAAGAATACATCTTAATCATTCGTCTCACAAGCACCTTGAATTTTAATTATAAATTCCTTTTCAAATACTACAAGGATTGAATTAAGGAACTAATTATACACAAGAAAAGAACCATCGGGTGGTAGGTAAAATTATTGGAAGATAAAGAGGTCGTTCGGTTAAACAGGTTCAACTATGAGTTGTGCTATAGTTGATTCTAGCAATATATTGCTTTAAGCTACTTAATCACTATATGTATAATATATAGATCTTTAATAAATGGAAAAGTAATGTTACCTCTGGATCTGTGGTAGTATTGTTTCAAAAGAGAGATAATGTGTCACTGTCCTAATGCCCTCGGAATTGTGCTAACGTTAAGAAACAGCTTAAGGACTTGACAAGTAGAGCCTCCCTTATTAGTAGCCTTCCTGAACAAGTAATGGAACTTGATACTATTTGCTATCGGAAGATACCATCATATAAAACCTATTAGAATCTTGACAAGTGCCCACGCAAAAGTAAAAAGAAAAAAGAAAAAAATCAAGCCAAGTGCCAAACTGTCAAACATTGATTCTTGAAATACAGTAGGTTGATTCATGGCTAGGGAACTGAGATTCTCGTGTCACTGTTTTTTTTTTTTTGGCGATATGTTTCACTGATTATCATCACATGCGAATTAAAGTGTAGTAGCATGTGATGATTTTAGATGGCATTCACCAGAATTGCTCCTAACATATTGATTATTTTGTTGGCGCTGTTAGTGGCGCTGGTCCCTCCCCTTCCATGCCCACCGTCCACCGACAAGCGAGGTTCTTCAGATCTCGTTGGCCTTGGCGAAGCGGCCCTTGATTCGCAACCTCCCGTCGGCGCGGGCCTTTCTTGACTCGTAACGGACCTGCTTGCCAAATCTGCAATTCCGCGAAACCGACATGAGAACAAGCAGAACTACAATCTCTCTCTCTCTCTCTCTCTCTCTCTCTCTCTCACACACACACACACACACACACACACACACTGCCTCACAGCCCGCTCAGCTCACCTCCTGTTCTTCCGTTTCTCCTTGTAGCGTGAGATCACCGTGCCGCGGTCGGGGTAGGCCACGTCGTAGCCACCCTTCTTCGCCTGCGACGGCACGGCCGTCGTCGCTGAGCCTCGCACGACGACGACCTTGTCGTCGGCGGGGTCGACGTTGCTACTCATGCTAGGGCAGATCTGTGATATCTCCACGAAGGAGGACAGACATGGCTCGGCCGACGAGCTCACCGGTGCCGGCGGCTTGTGTGCTTCCACAGCCCTGCATGCGCCGGAAGGGTCGTCGACGACGCAGTCAGCTGCGATCCATGCTTCCGCCTGCTTGTGACATGACGATGAAAATAAAAAGTGACAGAAGAGCAATTTGAATGATCAAGTTGTTTCTTTGAGTTTTCTGTTCTAGAGCTGTGCTGCTACTGAAGCGTGAGACATCAAACATTACTCGAGAGATTTTAAAACCATTGGCACTTGGCATCATCAAACGAATAAAATCAATCGAAGCGAACTTTTTAAACACTCCTACTACTAGTAGTATGCTGTAACAGTCGTTGCAGGCAATTAATTTCATTGTGGCACTTGAATATAATATGCATCTAATCATCGTACATGTCTACTTGCTTCAAAATTACGAGTAATACTGTATTGTAGTACTGTTAGTACTGTAGATGCCAACTTGCCAAAATGAACCATAGAACCAACCAAATTCAGATGAGCAAGCTACGTACGATCTGACCAACCGAAAAAAAAAACTTGAAATACAATACTCTGTCATTGACCTGTTCCTTGTTATTGTGTCCGAAGTTGTTACTAAAACAGAGTGCCTGGTTGGTCTTGCTATCTACGTCGATGATGTAAAAAAAGTGAGTTGGCAAATCAAACCTCACAAGAAGGCACAGCCACGCTCGCTGCCTCTTGGCAAGCCTCCTCCGGGTTGAAAGCCTCGAAACCACCATGCCCAATGGCGCTACGATCTGAGGACGCCGCCCATGAAGGCAGCTGCTCACCGTCGTCGGGTGGCTCCAACTCCAACCCTGCGTAACCCGCTGCCGCCTCTGACTTGGCGATGTCCCCGAGCTGCCGGATAACCTCTTCGTCCAGCCTTCCGCCGCCGGCTCTCAGGTCCTTGTTGCGCACCACGTCAATCATCAGAAGACAGACGAGAAGTTGAGCAATTGCAGTAGCAGCAGAACAGAACAGTACCTTTGGGGACGATGGCGTCGTGACGAGGGGCTGAAGTCCATGGCAAGAAGTGATGGGCACGATCACGTCCTCGAGACGGAGCACCTGGGGCTCCTTCCACCACCCACCACCGGCCGCCGCCTTCTCGTTCTCGCACCGGCCGCCGACGCCGAGGACGACGGCGAGCTCGCTGATCGACGGGCACCCGGTGTACCCTTCCACCACGGCACGGTCGTGGAGCGGCGCGCCGCCGTCCCCTTCCCCGTCCCCGCCGCGCCCCTCGAAGTCGCAGTTCCCGCACCGGAAGCCGCCGCCGCGGCGGAACGCGGCCGGGGCGGCGAGGCAGGCGGCGCAGAGCGGGGCGCGGGCGTGGCGGGTGGACACCGTGTTGGCGCCGTGGACGTGGCGGTCGCACGGCAGGCAGAGCCTGGCGGAGTCGGCCCGGCAGTAGACGACGGCCGGCATGCCGGCGCAGAAGTCGCACGGCGGGACGGAGTCCAGCTCGCCGGACATGGCGGCTTCCACCTCCTGCACGGCTTCACCACCCGGTGCTTCGTGGCGAGAGCTCAGTGCGCGATCGAGCAGACGAGACAAAGGAGGAGGTGGCGCATTCCCGGCGTCGTTTAAAGAGGAGGAAGGCAAGTGTGATTTGCAGAGAAGAACAGAGCGAGAGAGAGAGAGAGAGAGAGAGAGAGAGAGAGAGAGAGACTTGATGGCTCGACAGCGAGACGTGGACGAGGAGGAGAGCAGCGAGGCACTCCCTAAGCGATCGGCAAAGCCCTTTCACACTAACATCGCTCACATGACCTGTCACCGTGCGATGTGAAGGATGCAGATCGCTGTCTCGCAAGACAGCAAGTAGTAGCCAGAATCGGCAGGAGCCCGAGGAGAGGAGAGGAGACGACAGGGGCCTCTCAACTGCAATTTTTTATTGACCTTTTTTCTCCACACTCCACAGAAGCTTCGGGTTATTGTCAACAGTAGTACTAGTAAAGTGGGGTGCATGTGGATCTTTCGACGACGAGTCCAACCAAGTGAAGCACCCCGTGGCAGGAACGACATGGATCCTCGCAGCAGCACATGCCACAAGTTATTTCCTTAGCTTCCACTGAGACAGTAGCCGTAACTGAACAAGCTTGAAACAAGATGTTGCGTTCAAAAAAAATTCACGGAAGAATAGGAAGAGCGATGCCAGGACGGGGGGTTCAGGACAGAAGCATTCAAGGAGGCCCGATTCAGTGATTCCAAGGTGCCCACATGTGAAGAAGAAATAAAACCAGAAATCGATAGGTGGGACTTGGACCCGTCCACCTGTTACAAAAACCGTAACTGAAAGCTACCAAACGAATTAATCACGAGCAAAAAAGCATAGTATGCTGGAGACCTCCACCGAAATGATGGTTGAATAGTAGATCCTCTGAAAATCTACAGGCCATTTTTAGGTCCAGAATTAACTCACGCGGATTGTTATGTCCAGTGAGGCATGTGCATTTTCTTTTCTACAAATTGACTGCTATGGTAAGTAAGTTATTACAGGAAATGGAATTCTATAATGAGACAGGAAGGCACTATAATTCAAGAACAAAGATTGGTGAAACAGATTTACAACTCATGCTACCAACACACTGCAGTTATAGATAGATAAACAGAGTCACGAATCCTATGATGAACAGAAATGAGAAGGCGCATGAGCACTTACTCACAGAGTGAACACTTGCAAATGAGAACTTTCAGCAAAATCTAAAATAGCTAAACAAGGACATACTGACTCAAATAATAACTAAAACCACTTAATTGAGTAGATGCTAAACATGCTCTGAGGTCCATCCTAAAATATTTTCACATTAATGTTTGCTACCGACAACATATTGTTAGAATATATTGTCAATACTCCCATATGTCCAGAAGGAAAAATGTGATCATTGATGTGTAATAGAAAGCTATGGTCTTAATCTTGAAATTCGAACAAGCATAAATCAAAAGCTGTATACTTCTATAGAAGAAGTTTGATAAAGCTATAGTTCAACAATAACTATGTATATACTGTAAGTTGAGTACCTGCAACTATTCACCAGGATAGCATAACAAAGTGTATGTTCCTTGTCATCAGGGACTCCCATTAAAAGTGAAAGTGAGATAACAAGAGTTATCATTGTCATGAATTACTGAATCCTGTGTGGTGGTACAATTATATTTTGATAACTGGAGGTTACTACATAGCATACAATTATGATGTTAGCTAATGGAAATTTTCTACAAGATACTAAAGTTATAGTACATCCAATAATTGGTGCTGATTAAAGTTCAAGCCTTCAATTCAACCACCACTCACTTATGTAACTTGAAAGGCTCAGGGACCAGTGTCTCTCAATCATGACTTTGGTGGACATGCTTGAATTAATCCCAGAGCAAGCATCAGTCTCAATCGGGAGACATGTCCCATTAGTGTACAATGGTACAATGAATGACTTCCTCTGCTAAAAAATCACCAAACTGCAAAAAGTAGAAGCCAAAATAGACTATCTTCCTGCACCATCAAGATCTAAAGTTCTAAACCTTTGGCCTTCGGAATTCAAACCAGATCTCATAGTGGTTAAATAGCAAACTATCATGAGTGTGCTTCCCCACATATTGAAGACCCAATTTTGCAAGCCGACGTGTGCACTCATCACCACCCAGTCTGGAGCAGAACTTGATGTTATGCGACACAAAAATACGACCTCTCTGTGGCCTCAGCTTCCCAGCAAGCCTCTCAAGTCCGGTCCAAACAAGTTTATCAGGAATATGCAGGAAAACAGCACTTGCATAGATGAGATCATACATAACCGTATCCCCAAACCTGCTGAAGTCCATATCATCCCCTCTGACAATCATTGGCCGCTTATACAGCAGGCCCTGTGCAGGAAGCTCATACCGAAGGGCAGCCATGAGAGACAGCTCGTCCCGCTCCAGGCAATGGAACCTCCCAGCCTCAAGGAACCGAATGAAATGCAGACCAACACGAAGTGTCCCACATCCAATTTCAAGAACATGGTCTGTGGGCGTGAGGGCTGAGGCATTAGCAAGAAACTCAAAAACGTCTCGACCGCCGGCCCATGGTTCACCATAGTTGCTGTGATGCTCTTCAACAAGGAGCTCACCGGGACAAGGTAGTGCAGTGTGGTTGCTTGCCTCTTCATCAGGATAGTGAGAGATTCCATGGTGCCTAAAATGCAGGTGTCATAATAATGTGTTAATTCCAAACAATTCGCTGACATGAGTTTCAAAGGAACAAATATAACGGTAACAGATGACACAAGACAGTAAGTCAATCTGATCCTTCACAGGACGCAGCCTCGACATGAACTGGGTAAGAATCAAAATGCGGTGATATAAAATTATGGATACTCACGCACTGTATACCTGTTGATGTCGAAGAGCTGCTGCTCGCGGGTGCGGGGGTTGATCCCTTTGCGCAGTCGGTGCCAGGCGTCGTGGGAGGCCGCAGCGCCGTCACCGAGGTGGAGGGAGTTCGCCGCGAGCTGTGCCTTGAGCCAGGAGACGTCTCCGGGAGAGGTGGTGACGGGCGGGTGTGAGGCGCTGGTGGTGGTAGTGGTGACGGTGGTGGTGGTGTGAGTGGTGGCGGGTGGCGAGCAGGCGCAGAGGTGCCCGGAGGTGGAGGAAGGGGACAGCGAGGGGAGGATAAGGAAGACGAGAAGCGCCGCGGAAGAGAGCAGAAGAAGCGCTGCGGGCACAGTGAGCAGCCGCAGCCGCGCCGGCGCGGAGGCGCTCGACTGCAGCGCCATCGGCGGCGGCAGAGTGGTTCGCAGATGGGATGGGATCTCGTTCCGTGCGCTACCTGGAACCTGGTCGGGTTCATAGGTTCACATGCCCACTGATATAATCCAGGGTCTTTTCTGTAAATAGTTGAATCACAAGCTCGCAACATGTGCAGCTACATATGAGTAACACACTTTTCTTTTTCAAAACTGAACCAAATAGGACTTCAAGGTACCTGATTGTTTTTCTGCATGAATAGGAAGCGAATTATAAATCCATATATGTCAATAAATCTACTCACAAAAATAAATGTCAATAAATTTCTTGTGCTAGCAACTTAAAAATGTCACATTCAAAATTCAACCTTAAATTATGTTGGATACAAAGTATGGGAAAAAATAGATAACAACATTTCATTGAAACATCGTGCCTCTCTAAGTAGGGTTACCACTCGCTCATTTCTCGTTGCCGCTCTGGCGCTCACACCATCCATCCCTCTTGATTCACCATCGCGGTCACCCGTCAAGTCACCTCTATTGTTGTAGTGGGCTTCGAATGGTGTTATCGACTCACCAGAGTGCTAAATTTAACGTACCCTTCTCTTCTCAGGTTTGTTCTTGTTATTTATTATAGGATTTGTGACTTCTACTTGTTATGATTTGTATTACCTTCAATATTTGGCTCAGATCCTTTTGTTCTCTTATTTGATATTTTTTACACATCCATATTAAGTGCTTGTGATATGGTAGCCCGCAATGCTTATTCTGGGCAACGTAATTTTTTTAAATATAGAAAAACATGTTAACATGTTAATACATGTCCATTGGTTGCTAAATCTGAGGTAAACGACAGTTGATTCATGTGCATATGTGAGCTTCTTTTAGAATGTATGAATGCCCATATTGTCATTCTTGCATTGGACACACGGCTGATGGGGCCACACAAGCACCTCTACGCAGTATCGAAGGCGGCGCAACCATCGAAGGATGCGGACACATAGGCTAGGATGCTCCCGATGGACCTTGTGCTTGAGATTGTTAGAAGGATGGACATCGCGCGATCATCCGATCCACCGCATGTTGTGTAGTGTCTTATACATGCATAATTTATTATGTGACAGCTACACTCTTTCATTGTCAAATATGTTGTATGTACATTCGGAAAAAATGATATATCGTTTGCATATGCAATAATATTGTTGTAAGGATCCTTATGACCACAACCTTTTTTCATACGGCTATGTGTGAATTCCACATGTTTATTATAATACCGCCAATAATCCTTAAAATAAACTGAATACAAAGTAAAGGAAGAACTAGACAAAAACCATTTAATCATAACATTATCACTCCTCACTTTGTCTATGATCACTTGTAGCTTAACTTTGCTATTAATTGAGGAGCATCAAAAATGACCAAAAGAGGTCTGAAAAACTTAGCACCAGGAATGGATCAACAGCAAGTTGGCAGAGGACCTCGTACGGAAGTGATGATGTGGCACGAGGTTCTCCTTGAACACATAGCGAGACATGAGAACGTTGCCCCGCTCGGTGTTCACGGCAGGCTTGACCATCCTTATTGTCTTTGTCCTCATGTTGTGCACGACTAGGCACTTGGCGTTGCCCATTATGACATTCCCTTCACTATCAGCTGCCACAGTCACGAGCCGCCATGTATCCTGCAGCAATGTACCACAGTTGGGTTGCCATGATAAGTCAACTTGGTGTCGACATTCCCACCTTCCAGCAAAGTAGTCCTCAAGGAACCAAAGCTTAATGTCATTCTTACCCGAAAGTCAGCTGCGGCTAACAATGCATCCATGGAGAATAGCTTCACCATCTCCTCTCTTGCATTCGGTGGCCCTACAATTACACGAAACATCTCTAATGATGTCTCAAACACTAGCATCTTTGTCGTCTCATTGGTGCCGGAGGTCCAGCGTGGTGGCCAATGCAGTCGTCCTTGGACATCCATCGGTGTTGTCACCAACAGATCATGATTGGTTAGCATCCTAGCAGCTTCAACATGTTGGTGTTGCTGGATGTGTACTTGTCGTGGTTCAGTGGCACCAGTAGCAAGTATGTGCCATGTCTTGTTTAAGGGATGATAACCAAGATGGCACAAAAGGTGGTACTCACAGGACGCTTGATGAAAGTAGAACCCATATTCATGCACGAAGTCATCAAGACACGGGAGGTCTGCCCATTGGCAAATCGTAGGGTTACAAAGGGTGTAAGATCCCTTGTCCCCCTTCTTGAACAGGAGGACACCATTGCATGAGCTGAGTAGAAGGCACGAGCCTACCTTAACGAATGAGGTGTTGCCGTTGATCGACCTCATTGGAGGAAATGGGGAGTGTGTCCACAGTGATATCAAATGAGGCATGGCTAGCTAGCTGGTCCATCCATGACCCTACGTCTTGGTATGTGTACATGATAACCTTGTCTTGTTGGCGGCGTGCAAAGGCGTCAAGGAATTGAGGGTCAGTAGTGATGGAGTGCCATAACTTACAGACTATGTGACAACGAAGGATGGACTTGGCTAGTAGATAGATGAGAATGTTGCTGATGGTTTCCCGTGGAAGGTGATCAAATGGTGTCTCTTCAATCATCTTCAAGCCTCTACTTTTTGCCACTTCACCAATGGCGAGTGAAGATGTTTCTTCAATTTGAAAACTCTCACTGAAAATTGGTATGGTTCACCCACATTCCATTTGTGTTCCCCTCCACCACTTTTCACTATAAACAGAGTCAACTGAAAACATTCTTTTCAACTCAAGTGTCTCATCAACAAACTTAAGAAACATCAGATCCAAATATTCCAAATAAAGCTATTAACATCTTAAAGATAGTCAATAATTCTATGGGAATCAATTTTGCTAAGAGGGGAAAAATAAGGTGAGTCATATCACAAGTAACTCATTGGTAGACATGGGAATCTCTCCCAAACTATATGACATGTATAGAAATTGAATGAGTAACGATTCACCGCACCTAGTGAATTTGTCTGATGTGGATGGCATACGGCACCACCACGTTGAACTACGTACTCGCCTCTGATCTGGTCAACCTTAAGCTTTGTGGACTCCTCACATGTGTGAACCGAATATGTGGATGGCCCTTGCTCTTTCCTCCTTCAACGACAGCGGTGGACAGGACACACGCTTGCGACGGTGGAGTGCCGTGACTAGTGGAGGCAGCAGTGCTCAAAGGGCGACATGGTGCTTACAGGATGCATCGAGCAATGGTGGTGCATGGGTGTTGGTGCCTACAACGGCCCCGACTTTGGATGACCCATATGTCGGCGGCCTCAGTGGGGGAGGGGGGAGGTGTGTGGAGGCGTTAGGCCTGAACCCTAATTCTCTCTCATTCCTTTTATATGGCGTGGTCATTAGTGGGACGAGGCCCATCTTGCACGGCCCAATTATGTTATTTCTTTTTCACAATAGCCACTATTTTATTTTTATTTGCATTTAAACATCAACATTGTTTAATCTTAGAAAAGTCATTTAGTTCCCTTAAATTTCACAATTGATGAGCATTACCTCTCGTGAAATTGCTTAGAAACTCTCTTAATTTATGCTATGTTTCTCAATGTGTTACAATCCCTATATAATTCCACATTGAGCCCATAACTTTGTAAGAATTGCATCTTAGTTTCGTTCCTGTTCTGACATGATGGCCTGTATGGCATGTTGCATGCCATGTCAGTGCGTGGCACAACTACTCCCTCTGTCCTAATATAGTTGACGCTTTATGTGTGAGCATGAAATTTAAGAAAAGTTAATAAAGATGGGTGCAGAAGAAACGAGGATGAAATAGATAGAGATATAGACGTATTGAAAACGAGAAAGTGTGCATTGGAAAGTGAGTGGTACATATTTTTTTAAAAAAATATTAGTTAGCTAAAGTGTCAAGTATTTTTGAACGGAGCTAAGTAATTTGTAAATGTTTCTCTCAATGAGTAACTTTTTTTTTCAAATTGGTCAACCCATTATGATCATATATGGATATGTTTTTTGGAATTCAACATTTTCAAACAGAGAAGACTGATTTGATTTTCAGCATCTCCAAAGTTGGAAGACCTTGTACTTGACTAATGTGGGGCACACACACAGTTCCAGTCCATGGTTTACTCTCTCAAAAAAAAAAATGGTTTAGTGCCCGGCTGTAAATCTAACATCATTATTAGGGGAAATTAAAGTTGCAACGGTCAAACTGCAATCTGGTTTGCTCAAGTTAAATCCGTCAAGCCAGGGCCCCACTCCACCGTAACGGGGTCACTGTAGAAAACAAGTCACAAAGGCATCATCAAGCATGACGAATACTGCTAGTAGTAGTCTTCAGAAATTGCAAGCACGGCAACTTATCCATGACACGATCATACAACTGACCATACTTAACCTGAACGGGTGATGCTGCTGGATGTATCCATGTGACCAAGAACGGTTAGCCTGAGAAATCCACGTCGGTGTAGTGGTTGGCCTGAAAGCAGAAGCTGAATGAAAAGATACTACTACTAGTATATGGAAAGTCAACTAAGAGAATCGAACGTCAGGACAACCTAAAAGAAACCAGAAATTTTACTGCTGATTGAGGGGTCAGGGATAGGAATAGAATAGCCCCCAGCTGTACCGTATGTGCTGGGCCAGTATGTCAGCAACTCTGCTACTGTGCTGCTCAGTTGTGATTCACTCCTGGGGCCGTTGTCCTGACTGACGATGGCGAAGCCACGAAGGTGCCACCGAATATACGTACCCTGCAGGGGCCAAGTCCATCACTTGTACTACTCGTCAGTAAAATTTTATTCTGTTTCATGGTGCTGGTGAATCAGCATCCTTTTTTTCTTCGCCGAAGCTTTCATTCATGCTGTATGATGCAATATCAGGATTGCAATATTCAGGTAACAGGTGTATGCGCAACTGTATTACAGAATCGATTAGTATACATCAAGGGGTGAAAGCTGAAAGCAATAAAAGTATAAAACCTTGACTAATCTCTAGGATCCCGGACGATTCAGTTGCCCGTTTAGATCAAAGATCAACTAAGAAGCTTTTGCTACTTGGAACTGCCTCCGACCCAAGTTTTTCTGAGTAACAATCATGAGCAGTTCCTAATGGGATATGCTCTACAACTTTTTTAGGCAACGGTTTGTGGCGTTGGTAGAGAAAAGATGGCAAATGGTATGCTCGGTGGGTACTACTACTACTAGAAAGATTGCAGGATTTGGTGGAACAGCAGGTTTGTTGTGTTGTCCACCGCCGTTAAGGAGGGTGGCTCCGTACTACTACGAGTCTACGACGACGGGACAAGCGAAAAAGCTACTTGCCGCGGCCGGCATGTTCTTCTCTTCTTAGGCATCTCGTCCACTGGTCGTTCGTTCTCCTTGGGATTCACCCGCACCGAATTTCTGAGAGGAAATACGTATTGAGAGAGAGAGCATGGTGAACTGTGTTCTTCTCCAGGTCCTCGTTCTCTTTTGGAACCTACTTGCTTGTCGTTTTCTTGGAACCTGCTGTGCTATAGCCGTACAACGATCGACAGCTACTAGTCGTAGAATACAAGCTCATGTGCACCGTCATCTCTCTTTTTATGAAATGTGTACACGGCTATTAGAGTCTCACCTGGAAAACGACTTTGGGTAAAAAAAAAAAGAAAAGAAAAGAAAAACAGTTCAGCTTCTAATTTCACCAAATTAAGACAAGACTTTGTTGTTAAGTCAGTAGTTCACATCTTTCAGAGTAGATGCACCGTTTTAAAACGAACACTAGATCAAATTTTCAAGTGTAGAGGAAAACGATTTGTTGCGTGTTAAAACGGGTCGGCATTGTTTTAAGCTCTTGCGCGTCATTGAGTTTTATAATAAGCCCCTGGTATCATTAGTTGAGGACGAATAAGACAACAAAGTACAAGCATATGGAAATATTCTACGTGAGATTATGGGAAAGACATTTATCCCAATTTCTGTTAAAAAGGAGCCATGCGCTTAATAAGTACATAACCCTGCAGCTTATTCCCTTTTCTTCCTAGCTTTGTAGTTAGATAATCCCCTGCATTATGGTCACTCTGTCTCCTTCGCCATGAGACAAAACCCAAAGCATCCACAACCAAAAATATCAGGGTCCCCTCCTTTGCTCTTAACTTTATTCTTCTCAGGGTTGACTGTGGTCAAATCCTGAGGGAAAAAAAAAATAGAACAACACCTCTCAAGAACCCAAGATGCATATACAAAGTAATAAAAGAAATCATTAGTACTTTATCTGCAAAGGAAACATCACGGAGAGAGAAGCTGTATTTATTTAATATTCCCTCTATTTTCTTTTTTTTTCTGTTTTGTCTAGATGTCATAAAAAGTGGTTTTAAATTATCGTTGGTAGGACAAGAATTCTAACTCTAAACCAAACCCGCAATTGTTGTCTAATGATAATAGTTGAAGAACGAAAATTATATGTTCCGTGTAATATCTCGTTCTTTTGTTGTTTTATACCACAAATTCATTCTAATTCTTATAGAATTTTATTTCTTACATATCATTTGTTCGTTGTGGAATTTTTATTTGTTCGTTTGTAACTTTGTACTTATACTATATATGTTGATATTTCTCTACGTACGATCCTATTGATACGTCAGAAGCATTGAATAACTATTTTTTAAAAACAATGACAACTAGCATTAACAAAATATGTAAATGCACCGAATGTAACTCACATTCAGTATTTATATCCACGTGCCGATTTTCAGACTCGTGCCGACGTACTAGTACAATACAATCCATAAAATGTTGTAGTACTCGCTGTCACACATCAGAGGGAGGACATAGCAGCACACAGGTGGAGGTGCAGAGCCGTCAGAGTCAAAGCGTTCCCGTTGCCCACCTCCTCCGGCTTGCTGCCACCAGCCCCCTTCCGTGCCGTGCCGTTCCCCTTACTCGCAGGCAGGCGCAGCGCAGAGCTCTCCCTTTACTTTACTTACCTCCACCATCTCCCACCCTCCCCACGAGCCGCCGCCTCCGGATCGCGGCCTTCTCCGGCGAAACCTCTGTCTCTAGCCGCGCCCCATCCATGCCCCGCCCCCGGTGACATCCACCCACCATGGGCTGCGTGCACGGCCGCCCCGCCACCTCCAGCCCCGCCGCTGTCTCCACCTCCCGCCGCCGGGACCACCCTTCCACTGCTGCGGCTGTTTCCCAGCCGCAGCAGGAAGGGGTTGCTTCCTCGGCCGCGCCCGCCGAGGCCGCGCCGGAGCAGGCGACCGAGAAGCCCGAGAAGCCGGCGCAGGTCAAGAGGGAGCGGCGGTCGAGGTCGTCGCGCTCGGCCGCGCACGCCGAAGTCCGCTTGGGAGGCAGCTTCGCCAACAAGGCGCGCGGGGAGCAGGTCGCCGCCGGCTGGCCCGCCTGGCTATCCGCCGTCGCCGGCGAGGCCATCGACGGATGGACCCCGCGCCGGGCCGATTCCTTCGAGAAGATCGATAAGGTGCGCCTCCTCCTCCTCCTCCTCCCTCCGCTCCTCGGTCTCCCCAGCTTCGTGATCCATGCCGCGCGTGCGCCGAGGCGAAATATTGAATCGTTTTGTTTTCAACCCTTTTCTCCCAGATCGGCCAAGGCACGTACAGCAATGTGTACAAGGCGCGGGACTCGCTGAGCGGCAAGATCGTGGCGCTGAAGAAGGTGCGCTTCGACAACCTCGAGCCCGAGAGCGTGCGCTTCATGGCCCGCGAGATCCTCATACTCCGCCGCCTTGACCACCCCAATGTCGTCAAGCTTGACGGGCTGGTCACCTCGCGCATGTCCTGCAGCCTCTACCTCGTCTTCGACTACATGGTCCACGACCTAGCTGGCCTCGCTGCCAGCCCTGACATCAAGTTCACGCTGCCCCAGGTCAAGATCCCATTTCTGCTTAGACATGCTGACGCCCAATTATTATTAAGTGATGAAATGCGCCCTACAGGGACTGATTGAGGTGTCAATATGTGCAGGTCAAGTGCTATGTGCATCAGTTGCTTTCAGGGCTGGAGCACTGCCACAACCGGGGGGTGCTTCACCGCGACATCAAAGGGTCGAATCTACTCTTAGATAACAACGGTGTGCTCAAGATTGCGGATTTTGGTCTGGCCTCATTCTTTGATCCCAACCATAAACAGCAGATGACGAGTAGGGTGGTGACGCTGTGGTACCGGCCACCAGAGTTACTGTTGGGCGCCACGGAATATGGAGTTGGTGTCGACTTGTGGAGTGCTGGATGTATACTTGCTGAGCTGCTGGCTGGAAAGCCAATTATGCCAGGACGCACTGAGGTTAGCTGGAGAATGCTTGACAGTTGCCCATTATTGTATTTGAAAACCTTCTGGCTGCTATAGCACACATAATTTAAAGATTAGTTTTAATATGGCCGTCACTATCTCATTACTAAGAGAATCACACCTGATTCTGTTTAGCTGTAACCCTTCTAATGATGTTGTTTATGTCTTGGCCGACCTTCAAATTCTCTATTTCTCATCCTAAACCTGTAAGCTTTATAAATTTTTTAGTTAAAATTCTGCAGTAGGTTATGTTATTCAAGATGATCTTTCTATTTAACATTTCAATTATATCTGAGTCGTGGGAATAAATGGACATATCAGTTTCTGAAATTTTGTTCTGTTCTGACATTGATCCTTGGTGGCATTTTCCATCTCAGTGATAGTCCTATATCAAGTAGTAACAAATTTATTTTCCTCCATGGTTCCTTCTGATGATCGTATCTGCATACTGTAGGTGGAACAGCTGCATAAAATTTTTAAGTTATGTGGCTCCCCGACAGAAGAATATTGGAAAAAATCAAAGTTGCCTCATGCAACCATATTTAAGCCTCAACAACCATACAAGAGGCGAATAGCGGATACATTCAAAGATTTTCCTCAACCAGCACTTCGACTGATTGAAACACTACTTGCAATTGATCCAGCTGATCGTTTAACTGCGACTTCTGCGCTAAAAAGCGATGTAAGTTTTCTTAGCTTTCTATCATTCCGTCAATATATGTATATGAATGAAATTACATACTTTATTTGATGGATAGATTATGGTTCATGGTAAATTAACAATACCATATTAAATTAACTTAAAATTTTTGTGCCCTAAGAATGAGCATTATAACCCAATTTTCCTTGTTGATCATTTTATTTCACAAATCAATTTTTGTAAGGTATTATATAGCACCTGGTTAGCTAGTCAATGATCAATGTTTTGATGCAATTTAGAAAAAGAAAAGAGCAGTGTAAACTAGAAAAAAAGAAATCCTGTGGATTAAAAATGCTCAATGTTCCCAAATTTCCATAGAACAATTATAGTTAGTGCTGGACATGAAATTAAATGACCTGTAGCAGTAATAACTTGAATTGCCGCCCACTTTTTTATCAGCGTATTGACTACTTAAGCTTCGTTAATGCTAGAAAATTCAATTTGGTTTGAACAAGATCATCTTAGCCTTTCTCAAACCAGCTTTTGGAAGGGATCATATAGTGGCCTGTTAACAGATCAATGTTCTGTGTCAGTGCTTTGCTAAAAGGTGTTCAATATTTCCCGATTTCCAGAGGGCACTGATCGATTGTTGACATGAAAATATGACCTGTAACAGTGGCAACTTGAATTGCTGCCTGAGTTTTGATCATGACATTGCTATTAGTCAGCCCCTTTGATGCTAGAGAATAAGACAATTTATTTTGATTGATCGACAATGCCTGAGCTTTTCATTTGGAAAATCCTGGCTTTACTTTATTCAATATATTGATATGCAGCTCTCCTGCTTATTTTGTGTGTTGTGTCTTGCGTCCTGTCCCTGCCTTTTTTCCTTCTTACTGCAATGATACACCACCTCTCCTGCATATTCGACAAAAAATACACATCTCTCTACAAGTCTTGGTTGAGTTTATGTGATTAGCTTAGTTATGTGCCTTGTGTATTTCAATTGTGAACACATCTTTACAGAAGCAAGACCTTGTTTTCACTATAAATGCAGTTCTTTACAACGGAGCCTTATGCATGTGATCCATCTAGTCTGCCCCATTACCCTCCGAGCAAAGAGATGGATGCAAAACGAAGAGATGAAGAAGCTAGACGGTATGCCACCCTAATATGTCTCCTAACAGAAGATCTATACCTGTCTTCCTGTATGCTCTGTATTGCCATCGTATGACTGTAGTTTTTTTTTCCCCATTCTATCCCTGAGAAAATGAATGGTTTAATGTGGTCAAAACTAGAGCTTATGCTTTAGAATACATGAGCATTCGAAATCTACTAGAAGTGAACACTTTATCAATTTATCCACCTTAAATAGCAAAGCTCACGTTGGTGACAGAACATTGTACAAAATCCTATTCAGTTTTTAGCTTTTTCCCCCTTGTCTCAAAAGTAACTCTTGTGCACTCAGGGCACTGCAAGGGCATGTACTTAGTTGTACTAAAGTGAAGTCTTGGCTATCGTGCCAAGATTCCAGGATTTCTGGGAACTTGTTGAGAATAATGCTTAGACATCATCATGAAAGATGAAACACTGCTTACACCATGATGAGTCATGCAATAATGTCTCCCTACCTTTCTGTTGTATTTTGTCCTTATCTGACCAATTGTTCCCCTATATGCAAATTTATTATATCCTAATTCACCATTTCTTTTTTTTTGTTTGCTAATATATTTGAGGTTCTGTGCTATATGAATACTGTTAGGCTTATTCATTGTTTTATCAACAGCTTGCGGGCTGCTGGTGGCAGAGCTAACGGTGATGCGCCAAGAAAGACAAGGACGCGGGATCGGCCTAGGGCTGCTCCAGTGCCAGAGGCAAATGCTGAAATTCAAGCAAATATTGATGTACGTGGAACTTACTTTCCTTGCTGTTTCCACTTGCTCATTTGTTTATCTTCATGGACTTGCTTTCATATATTGCATTGGAAGCATCTTTTGAAAGTTAACATTTGGATTTGGAGTCTCTTGTCTAACATTTTTTTTCTACAGAAGAGAAGGCTAATAACGCATGCAAATGCAAAGAGCAAGAGCGAAAAGTTCCCTCCACCACATCAGGATGGAGCGCTTGGATTTCCCTTGGGTTGTTCAAATCACATGGAACCTGCATTTGAGCCCCCAGATCCTTCTTCATTCAGCACCATATTTCCTTATGAGAAAGGTGCTGTGCCTACCTGGTCAGGGCCACTAGCTGACTCTGCTGCAGGCAACCAGAAACGCAAACACAAGTCTGGCCGCTCTTCAAAACAACCGGCAACCGCACGTGCTAGATGATACGTCATGTCATTGTTAGTGCAAAGAAGTTTTCAATACTAAGAATACTTTGGTGCCGTTCCTGAAATGGGGAGATTTGATTGGAATGACGGCCTGCAACAATGAATTGTTTCTCGGTTCATTCGTGTATGGGGTTTATCCGAAATCAGTGTATAGACCGGAGAGGGAGCTCAATTAGTGAATTCTGTACATTAGGTTCTCTTTTTCCATTTTTATAAGCAGCGAAATGTGTTGTTAGATTCATTTGAGTGAGTAATGGAACGATTAGATCTTCTTAGCATGTCACTCTGCAACTCACTCTTGTCTACATAGCTTATTTTCAGTAAATTGAATATTTTTTATCAGACATCTTTGTCAAGCAGTTACATTTGGTTGAGGATGAAGATGAAGAAATGGAAACAAAATTACAACCCTATAAATTTCTGTATCAGAACTTCTGTAGTTTTTGATATCAACATGGTCTGATACGTGAACGTAGATTGTATTTCCTGGAGTCGGACTTGGTAATGGAATTTTCACCGATTCCTTCAAGCAAGGTGTGATTTCTCAGCATAATTTGTTGTGGCAGGACGAAGTCTGGATCCGTCTTGCTGTCCAGTTCGTCCTGCAGCTCTTCGAAGACCCATGAGTAGTTTCCAAAGCTTTCATCGCTTTCTGAGCTGTACAGATCATAGACCCCGTCTCCTGGGAAAGAAAGGATTTAGAAAAATTAGGGTGACAGACTGGTACCAATATATTTTTGGTCAATCTGTACTAGTGCTATGATATTTTTCGAAAGACCTTAGTGCTAAGATATGACTGCATTGTATGTGCAAGGGCTCACCAGCACTAGCATTGCCTTCAATCGCCTGGACTTTCTCTACCAATGTTTGGAGCAAGTTATGGTTCAGAACATCGTAATCTCTGCAGCGAAGTGGGCATTTTAGTATTTTTCAACATAATGTCCGGATGATTCTTGGGGTGGCGTACTTGAACGTGAAGATGGAGCGTAGGATCTGAACCACTGCAGCGGCGAGGAACACCGATCTTAGCAGCAACACCTTGGACAAGACCCAGAACTGGCAGCTAAAGTCGTCTGCTCCCAGTTTGATTATTCCGATTTCCAGCATAATCGTGACGCAAAGGCCTAGCAAGAATCATGTCAACAGGCAACAGTTTCAGAAATCAGAGTGCTTATCTGAAGTCTGAATGACATTAAAAGAACAGCCTGAAAGTCTGAAGCTTACCGAAATAAAGCTGTCCTCTGATGGCAAACGTCTGCTTGGCGCTGGTGAGCATGTAGATGAGGAACGCGACGCAACAGTAGAAGAAGAAGGCCTTGATGAACCGAGACTCCACGAGGATGGCGTTGTGGAGCACGTACAGCTTGTCCAACGCAGCGAAGATGTTGGCTTGCTTCGCTCTGAATTCTTCCTGAACATAGCAAAATATAGATAAGCGTAAGCCTGTGTAAATTATTGAGCTACCAGTACACAAGTGCAACAGCTTTGAGAAATTTTTCTCTGAACCTGAGCTTCCAGTATGAAGTGAGAATTCTGAATAAGATGATCGTGAGCGTGCCGTATCTCTTCTTGCCGGGCCAGCAGCTCCTGCTGCTGCTGTTGGCCGAAGTTGGCGAGTGTTTGTATAGTTTCCCTGCAATGATCCAAGCAATGAGATTGATGTTACCCAAAAACTTTTTGTGACTATGAAACGTTCGCAACAATGTACTTTAACAGGTATAATCTTCAACACAAAAACACAACATTACCTGCTTTCTTCAAGCGCTTTTGCCTGAAATCTGTAGAGGTCATGCAGCCCTTGCATCGCCTTCGCCTGGCCATCCAACAGCCGCACCTGATTCTCCAACGACCTGCCGGCCACGCTCCCGATGTCATCAGCGGTGCGCTGCAGGCCGTCCATCTTGGACGACATGGCGTCGCCGACGGCCCTGATCCCCACCTCGACGCTCGCGGCGCCCTCCTTGAGCCTGTCCATCCCGTCGCCGAGGCTCCGGTAGGACTCCTCCACCCGCGCCATGCCGGCGTCCACCGCGTCCCTCATCGCGTCCTGCCCGGCCTTGAGCTCCTCCTGGGCGCCCGCGATCGCCTCGGACCGCTCAGAGATGGCCTTCGAGCGCTCCAGGACGTCGCCTATCTGGACGCCGACGTGCTCTGACGCGGCGGCGAGGTGGACAGTCTGCGACGCGATGGTTGACAGCGAGCCGCGAAGGGTCTCGGATTCTTGCAGAAGACGGTCTGATGTTTCCTCTATCACCTCCAGCTTCTCATGCGCAGCCTGGGATGACCTTGAGAGGTCATTCACGAGCCTCTCTGTGTTGTGCTTGAACGCCTCAGCCCTGTCCATGTCAGACAAATCATCATGAACAAATGATACGGTTGCAGTGACTGACATGGACATTAACAGTATAAAAAATACAAGACATTAGGCGATTGAGAGGCTTAATTATTGTAGTTGATGGCAGAGGGAGTTGGTCTCGAGGAAGAACTCAAGGAAGACCTTCTCCTCCGAGTCCGTGAGCCGCTTGCGGCAGTGCACCATAGTGGAGCGCTCGTCGCAGTTCGGCAGCGACGGCCGGCCAGAGTCCTCCTGGAAGCAGCTGCTGAGGTGCCACGCGAGCCTGGACTGCAGCTCCTTGTCCGCCATGATGTCGGCGCAGCTGGCGAACAGGCGCCTGTACGCCGCGTTCCAGCAGGCGGCCGGCCCGGCGGCGGCGATCCGGCGCCGCGCGTTCTCCATCAGCTTCGTGCCCCGGGGGTCCTTGGCGCCGTCGATGGAGAAGTCCGCGACGATGGTGGTGCCGTCCACCTGCGGCGGCGTCTTCTTAGACGTCGACGGGGAGAAGATGCTCCAGGCTGTGGCGTTGGTTGCAGAGGACAGCAACACCATCACGATCGCAACAAGACGAAGCCCCATGGTGCTCCTCATTCTGCGATGGATGATCCGTGTTTCAATTTGAGCAATGCACGTGCAATATCCGAGTTGTGCATAGAAAGATCCACAGCAAGTCATAAGAAACGTGATCCATACTTGCAGAGGACAGCACGAAATGAGATTCTCTTGGTGTCAGTCTTGAATAATCGAAAGCGAGTGTTTTCAATGCTAATTAACAAACGTAATGCTATAGCATAAACGACATAGGATTTACATCTCGTTATTACGAAGCTAGCGGCTCGAATTGACTTCCGATCAAACAAGAAAGGGAAGAATCAAACAAACACCAAAAATTGAAATTAAAGCACGCCCACCCCCATCAATCAAGAACACCGTCCGGCTAACAGCTGTTAAACGGCGAAATTTGATGAACAACTTAACACTATTCAGTTTTCAGTACGTAATAATATCCTGCATCCGTTCAGTTTGTTCTGCTGTTCTCGTCGATGGAAGCAGTGACCGAGAGCCAATTATAGCATACACATGAGTTTGGGACGACACGTACTGTCGCCGTTCAGTTATCAGCGCGGACGCCGGCGCCTCTGTTTCCTGCCAAGTATCTGCGATCCCCTCGACTCTTGTTGGGAGAGAGAAGAGAAATTGGACTGGAGAACTACCGAGGGAAGAGGAAGAAGAAGAGGGGCACGACGGATCAGGCTCTATATAGAGGTCGTGCGCGTTGCTTGCGCTTTGCGTTCCCACCAAGAACACGGTACGTCGGTTGGATTAAGGCGGCGCACCCATGATGTATGAATGGAATGGGTTAAGGTGTGGTGGCCAGGTAGTCAGACGATTAAGTGCGGTGCGGGTGGATTCGGAGTGGAATAAGTCAGATTCCTCCACAGCCCTCGTCCTGCTCTTCGAGAGCTTCGCCGCCACGCTCGACGCGACGACGGCGTGGGGGCCTCGGCGACACCACACGATCTACGGCGGCGGGTGCGCGGTAGGACCCGAGGTTTCTTTCGGATGCTTGAAGTCGAGGAGAACGAGTGGCGGAAGCCTCTGCAGGCGAGCGGAGCGGAGCGGGGAGATCGCCGGCAGCCTCCTCGCCGCAATCTAACATTTGCATAAAGCCCCCTCATCTGGATCGCGATGAATAGTCGCGATCCAAATATTTACAAATTACGCCCTAGATTGGATCGCAGATAATAGTCGCGATCCAAATTAGGGGTCTTTCTGCAAATCCACTCTAACAGTTTTTTTTTCAGTTCGGCCCTTGTTTTGGCATGTGTGTACCTGCGACCCTTCGTTGGCTCCTCTTCCCGGCCGTTCGCCGGCAGCCGCCGCCGGCGTCCTGCGCGCCTTCCTTTGCGCCAGATTCGTCAAGCGCCATGCCCAGAGGCCGCCTAGGACGCGAGGAGGCGGCGTCCACCATGACGACTGCTTCTCAGTCAGAGGCAAGCTACTAGAACTAAACTCAATGGGCCCTATATGTTTTATGGGCTGCATTTTAAGAAAAGTTGACGATCCGTTGTAATAATCCTAACATACACTCAGTCAGAGGCAAGTAAACTTTTTTTTTTTGAGCGAAGTCTAATTTCTATCGATTGAAATCATAGCTCATAGCCTCCACTCAAAAGTTCGAGAATACAGCGACCACAGCAAACCGCATCGATGGGCCTCCACTCCGCAGGATGTTCGGTTAGTTCAGGCCACCTAATTAAACTGTCACCTAATACTGTCGCAAGAAAGCACATCAACCCAAGCTGACTTTGCAGCGTCGTGGAGTACGTAACAGCGGCGACGGATACAGGGACTCGAGTTCGCTTAACTACCTCATGCCTAGCGCCGCAACGGTCAAACCAAAAAAACACCTGCGCCATGGTGTTCGCGTTCCTTCTTCTCAGGAGGAGGAGGAGATCACCTACGTCCATCGTCCTCCTCTTCCTATATACACCTCTCTGTTCTGGCGTCTCTGCTCTGCTCCTTGCACCTGTCGCTCGCTCGCTACTTTTCCATGCTCTCTGTTCCACTGTAGCCGCCTTCGGTTTTTGGCGCGCGCGATCAGTGACGAAGAAGCACCGCACTAACGTTATGGGTTGGGCAATGGCGCGCGTCGTGGTAGTGGTAGCTCTACTACTCTTCGCCGCCGCGGCGGGAGGTGCTGAGGTGGTGGACGAGTTCGGCGCCGGGGCGTCCTTCATCTTCGGCGACTCGCTGGTGGACGCCGGGAACAACAACTTCATCCCGACGCTGTCGCGGGCCAACATGACCCCGAACGGCATCGACTTCGCGGCGTCCGGCGGGATGCCCACGGGCCGGTTCACCAACGGCCGGACCATCGCCGACATCATCGGCGAGATGCTGGGCCAGGCGGACTACTCGCCGCCGTTCCTGTCCCCGAACGCCACGGGCGGCGCGATCCTCAACGGCGTGAACTACGCGTCGGGCGGCGCCGGGATACTCAACGGGACCGGGAAGGTCTTCGTGAACCGGATCGGGATGGACCTCCAGGTAGACTACTTCAACATCACCAGGAGGCAGCTGGACGAGCTGCTCGGGGAGGGCAGGGCGAAGGCGTTCGTCAGGAGGAAGGCCATCTTCTCCGTCACCGTCGGCTCCAACGACTTCCTCAACAACTACCTCATGCCGGTGCTCTCCGTCGGCACGCGCGTCTCCGAGTCGCCCGACGCCTTCCTCGACGACCTCATCTCCCACCTCCGGGACCAGCTCACCAGGATGTACACGCTCGACGCGCGCAAGTTCGTCGTGGCCAACGTCGGCCCGCTCGGGTGCATCCCGTACCAGAAGACCATCAACCGGGTGGAGGAGAACGAGTGCGTCAAGCTGCCCAACCAGCTCGCGCAGCAGTACAACGCACGACTCAGGGACCTGCTCATCGAGCTCAACGACAACCTCCCCGGCGCGAGGTTCTGCCTCGCCAACGTCTACGACCTCGTCAACGAGCTCATCACAAACTACCCCAAATACGGTAACGTCGTCGTCCTCGATCTAACAAGCATGAACAAATCTATCCATTTCTTTGGCTGATGAAAGTTTTCAATAAGAACAGGGTTCCAGACGGCGAGCATGGCGTGCTGCGGCAACGGCGGTTCGTACGACGGCCTGGTGCCGTGCGGGCCGACGTCGAGCATGTGCGACGCGCGCGACAAGTACGTGTTCTGGGACCCCTACCACCCCAGCGAGGCGGCGAACGTACTGCTCGCCAAGTACATCGTCGACGGCGACAGCAAGTACATATCGCCCATGAACCTCAGGAAGCTCTTCACACTCTAGCTAGTAGTAGCTGACGCGTGTTTTGTTGGATCGGGATGTGTAATTTGTGTCAATATAATGTACGAGACAGCGACAATTTCGTTGCAGATATTCTTTTGGGCATGCGATTAAGCATGACCAGCACCACTAAACGTTGTTTTGCACTCTCTCCTCGCGTCAAAAGAAAATAATTACTCAGTAACAATATTGTAATTCTCTCAAATCCTTTGTTTGACGTCATAGAATTAGAAATTTCATTTGTGACACTAGGTTACAATTTTGATTACTTCTAATAGCTTAGATAAAATACATACGAGCCATTATTTTATTAATCTAATAGATTAGATATTTTTAAACTTAATTTAAATCTAAGTATGTTGTATAAAGTAGTATCTACTATTATGGGTATTATGGAGAAAAATAATAATTACACAGCTCCGATGGAATGGCACCATATGGAGAGGGGGGGGGGGCATGGTTTTGATGCAATTACCGGCATCGTGTGGCAAGCGAGGACGCTGGTGTGGACCGAGCCGAATAGCGTGATTCTGAAGATGTTGAGGATGACGAGCCACTGCTTTGGAGGTTGATCCGGTCATGCTTCATTCCTTGGGGAGCCAAAATGCATGGTCAAGTGAGTCCTACCTGTTTGGAAAACATTGTCCAAGGCGCACCCCTGACGGCCTAGGACCTAGGCACCATGCTAGGCTGGCCTCGTTGATGTCGGAATGTCAGCGCCCCAAGGTGTCCCCATCGTCCCCGTCGCCAACCTCATAGTTCTTATCGGTTTGTCAATTCATCACCCTAGACCTCACACAAGACGGATGGTCTGTCGTTTGCTAGGCAGAGAGTGCTATATAGTTCTAGCGTGGCGTGAGAGGAAAGGCAGGATCTTAGACTGTCGATTAGCTATGCAAACATAGCTCGAAATGGCGGACCATACTCTGCTCTACCTCCTCTTCCTAATTCCTCTACTCATCATCCTGCCACTCCTTTACTTGCACCGTTGGACGCGCGCAGCAAATTCCAGCATCCGCAAGCTCCCTCCGTCGCCGTGGGCGCTCCCGGTGATCGGCCACATCCACCACCTCGCGGGCACGCTCCCTCACCGCGCCATGAGCGACCTCGCGCGGCGCCTCGGCCCGCTCATGCTCCTCCGCTTCGGCGCGGTCCCCGTCGTGGTGGCCTCCTCGGCCGCCGCGGCGCGGGAGATCATGAAGACCCACGACGTGGCCTTCGCGTCGCGGCCGATCAGCCCCAGCGGCAAAGTCCTGCTCGGCGAGGACTACGGCTTGGTGTTCGCGCCCTACGGCGAGGCGTGGCGGCAGCTCCGCAGGATCTGCACCACGGAGCTGCTCAGCGCGCGCCGCGTCCGGTCGTTCAGGTCGGTGCGCGAGGAGGAGGTCCGCCGGCTGCTCCGTTCCGTGGCGTCGTCCGCGCCGCCCGGACAGGCGGTCAACCTGAACCGGATGATATCGGCGTACGTGGCTGACGCGTCGGTGCGCGCCATCGTCGGCAGCAGGTTCAGGGACAGGGACACGTTCCTGCGGCTGCTGGACCGGCGGCTCAAGATCTCCGGGCAGAGCTTGCCCGACCTCTTCCCTTCCTCACGCCTGGCGATGCTGGTCAGCCGGATGCCGCGCAGGGTGAATCGCGAGCGCGACGTCATGATGGCTTTCGTCGACACGATCATTCAGGAGCACCAGGCAGATAGATACGCCTGCGACGAGGGCGAGGAGGACCTGCTGGACGTGCTGCTGAGGGTGCAGAGGCAGGACGCGCTGGATCCGCCCCTCACCACTGACAACATCAAGGCAGTGATCATCGTAAGATTTCTTACGTCAAGACCGGCTCATGCTCTGCAATGCAAACTAGACCATGTGAATCCCACATCACCTTCTATGCCATGATTACTTCTACTACAGGATATCTTTGGGGGAAGCAGCGAGACGGCGGCGACCACGCTCCTGTGGATCATGGCGGAGCTGATGAGGAACCCCAGAGTGATGCGCAAGGCACAAGACGAGGTCCGCCGCGTCCTCGGCGCCGGCGAGCAGAAGAAAGTCATCACAGAGGGGAGCCTGGGCGAGCTGCACTACCTGCGCCTCGTCATCAAGGAGGCGCTCCGGCTGCACCCGCCGGCGCCGCTGCTGATGCCGCGCGAGTGCGGGAGCCCGTGCGAGGTGCTCGGGTTCGACGTGCCGGTGGGCGCGATGGTGCTGGTCAACGCGTGGGCGATCGGCAGGGACCCGGCGCACTGGGACGCGCCCGAGGAGTTCGTGCCGGAGAGGTTCGAGGCGTGCGGCAGCGCCGACTTCAGGGGCACGGACTTCGAGTTCATCCCGTTCGGCGCCGGGAGGCGGATGTGTCCGGGCATTGCGTTCGGTCTGGCCAACATGGAGCTCCCGCTCGCGTCCCTGCTGTACCACTTCGACTGGGAGCTGCCGGGTGGGATGGGGCCCGGTAGTAAGCTCGACATGACGGAGGGAATGGGGATCACCACTCGCAGGCGCTCGGATCTCTGGCTCGTACCGGAGATCCGCGTGCCGCTGCAAGTCGAATAGATTTGTCTGTGTTCGGGTGCACCTTGAGACCAGGACCAATACTAAGAACGTGCACCAGTCACGTTGTTATGATTTTCTTTTTTGAGAAAAGACACCAAGATTTATGAATGTCAAGGAAAACAACGCGTCGTTATTTGAATTTTTTGCGGGGTTATGATATTTGATTTATCTGAAAGTGCCTTCAAGGTAGAGCACATACTAGAGGCAGGATTAGCGTGTCGTGTACCATTCCACCGATCAATTCGTATCTCTCTCTCTCTCTAACTCGACGTGTTGGCATATTAAATATATTTATTTCAAAAACTTTTGTGTTCTTTTGACTTTTTGAGGAGTACTGAAAATAGCGGAAACGTCACACCTCAGTTGCATTGCGCAAGGCACCCAAATGACAGCAGCAGCAGCACTCAAAATATTTATAATATAGTATAATATAATTAATTTACAGATTGTTTTTGCATCTTGTACATAAACATATTTTTCTCCCTGTTACAGACAGGGTACTTGCACAAGTACACACACCACCACATACAATACACTTACGACTTACCGATGGATAATTAGGTTCAGGGTACACACTTAATAATTCACATGCTTACACAATATACTACTATACGATTTCATTAGTTAGATTTTTTTTTGAAGAAAAAAAAATACGATAGGAAATGATATATTGGCACGGCGGGTGATAAAGCAAAGTGACGACGTCGCTCTCCTCGCTTCCTTGGCCACCCTCCAGCTATCGCGGTGCTGATCCATCCAAACGCACGCATGGACGCCATGCACTGTGTCACATGTAAACCATGCAAGTCATGCAACGCACGTAGAGTACTTCTTATTTATTACGCACACGTCAGGAAAAATAAACTCTTGCGCGGTAATTAGTAATTCTTTACCTGACAATCATCATTGAGGTACTAGTCGGTCATGACCAAGTTCACAATGTTCTTGATGAACTCGAAATCAGCGAAGTCGTCTTCGGAGTCGTCCTCCTCGTCCTCGTCGGCGGGACGGTTGTTGCTGCTGCCGCTGCTGTCAAGGGAGCTGCTGGAACCACTTTCGACGACCGGCGGTGTGGCGCCAACAGCTGCAGTGGAGGATTGCGAGGACGAAGAGGCCGCGCCGTTGCCGTCGCTGATATGCAGGGGAATCTTGTTGCCGGACCTGGTCTGCAGCATCATTCCAGGTCGAGGAAGAGAAGAAACGGGGGCAACGACGACATGATCAGGGGGCGAGGGCGCCGAGAGCCTCGGGGGCGGCAGGCTCGGGAGCGCGAGCGGCATCCACGGCACGCCGAGGAACGGCACGGGATCGTCCTCCTGGCGGCGCTGGGTGGGGTAATGCGCGAAGAAGCATATCAGGCGCGTGCATTCCAGCCCAGCGTCGCACATGCGGGTGCGGAACCGGCGCGGGTGGAGCCAGAGCTCGAACACGCCGTGCGCGTAGAGGCAGTGCAGGCCGCGCTCGCAGGTGGGCGCCTCGCCCGTGCCGGCCAGCATGATGCGGTCCTGCGACGCGCGGAAGTCCGGGCACGACACAGCCAGGTACGGGAACCGGCGCGGGTCGCGGCGGCGCGCGCGCTCCCCTCTGTGCGCGTACGGGCACAGCATCCAGTCGTGGCTGCCCTGCTGCGAGCACATCTGCACCTTGTAGGTGTACACCCAGAAGCCGTGCGGCATCCACGCCCAGAGCCGGTGGCCCTGGTGCGGCCATGACATGCTCAGGTGCCCTGGGAACTCGAAGTGGATCGGCCGCCGCCCTGATGACCCGTTTCTTCCGTCTCTAGCCATGGCGCCACCAACGAGGACCACAGGATGATGCCCGGCCGTCCCCAAGCTTACGCCGCCAATATATACACACACTGCTGCTAGCTAGTACACACCAACACCACTAGAGAGAGGTGACCAGATTTTAGATTAACTAACCGTCCCGGCGATGCCCAATATGATTTTCCTCTACCTGGGTCCTGATGATGAGAGTTTCGCTATAATTTCTTGCAAGGGAGAGACCACATCAGCAATTCCTCATTTCTGTACCATAGCTCTCTAATTAATGTTTTAATGTAGAGAGATATGTTTTGTTTGTGGATATTGATTTCGAGAGCACCAATGCCCTGTATTTATAGGGTCCTGGGGTTTGGAAGTTTGTAGGTTGAGGTGTTTAGCCTATCTAATCTCCAGTGACATGCATTCTTCCTATCAAGGAAAAGCGCTTTAATTTGAGTGTGAGACTGTACAAATCCATGTCATGGTGACTTGTCGGCGTTCTCTTGTTAATCCAATGTGTAAAGAGCACAGTACGTAGATCCAAATAGTTTAACAGAATTTGGCAATATCTACTGGTTTTTTTCTCTCCCGTCCGGTTTGAGGTATATATGAATACTGCTGCTTGGGTTTCCTTATTATTGTAACAAACCCCCCGCATCATTGAACATTTATTACAGAAACATCCTATGTATATATATAATTCAGCAGCACATAAAATAAAAACAAAAACTTTTGTTCATATATAGTAAAAAGGAGAGATAAATCATAACATAAGAAGACATAATAAAACTGAAATATAGGATCAGAGAAAGATAGATCTAGCATATATCTCAACATAAAAGAAGAAACAGGGACGATCCGATTTTGAGAATAAAGTCCACACATCAATAAATAAGTGAAGTAAGATTAAACAATTACGGATTTGAAGCTTTGAGTAGGATATCTTCGTGATTCCGCTGCAATAACACTGAGAGATACGATGGATGATATATCAGATTCGACCGACGGGTACTGGATTCGAGCGAAGGCGGAGAAGGATATGGCGACATTTACTTTGAAGCACTCATAAATCTATATCTATACACAAGAGAGCGATTCACGAGCGGGGAGTAGCAGAGGGGGGCGCTATTTATAGCCGCAGATCCTCGCAAGATCGTTCATGCACGCAATAGCCACAGTGACGTGTATTTTGTCGTTACGGAGGAAGATAAGTATTTCCTCAAATAGTTTATTCCGTGCACGTCTCGTTTTCTCATTGTCGTTGTATCGACGAGCTTAATTCTTACAGTGATAATAATAATTTTTCCAGCTTGGTAATTATTTTATGCTAGGGGTTTAAAGCTTTTCATCAGAGGTTAGGTTTTTGCTGGTATGATTATATAACCTTTGCAATTCTCAAAATGAAAAAGAAACTTTTGGCACACGACCATATCATAACTTATTCACCATGATCAATAATGTAGGATAATAGTTTTCCCAGCGTACTCTAGATAATTGATAATTAAATATCAACTGTTTTTCCTTCAACTGTTTTTAGAATTGTGATGACGTGTACTTGTATTTTTGAATTAGTGTCACACTTTGATTTCTAAGTTTTTAAGGGGTCCCTTTGTAATCGATTTTCTCTCTACAAAAAATCTATGTGTTGGCCATTTTTACATACAATATAACAATAACAAACTAAGAATAATAATATATAGTACCGGCACTTTGAGTATGAGACACCCCACCACGGGGTAAGAACGAGGATCGTCGTCGCCATTGCTCGTGTCAGGAAAGCCGTGTGCAGCGCGGACTGATCGACTCATCGCGCAAAGCACCAGCAGGCACGCTTTCCATCCGATCCGAGACGACACAAAGTGACACTGGGGCTTGCATATGGATGCGAAGCGTTGCTGTATATACACACATACAAGCAACAGTGTCGCGTACAAGTGTACCAAGTACCACCGACCAGTCGATCACACACTATACGCTCTCGTATACATACTATAGTAGAGTACTACTTAGTAGCTGCTTACCGAACACACTACTTACTTCTTCTTTCTTCTCTAGTACGTAATACTCTATACTCTACTACTACCTCTCTGTTAAGCCTTTTTCCGTGGAGTCCGTCGGCGCGTGAGCGTTTTGTCCGCTGCCGCGGCATCTTACGCGCGCGCGCATGGCGGTATATATATAAATACACGCACAACTGGCGTGGCGGCCGGTGGCGAGGACGAGGCCGGCCATTGTCGTCAGCCTCCTCCACGCCACGGCGTTTTGGCGACACCCCGGGGGTCTTGATGGTGTCCGTTGCGCCACCGGCCAAAACCCACCAGCACTAATGCGCCATGCACGCGCGCAAGCCCGCCCGGAGACGTTGATGTGACCACACCGCGCCTTCTTTCTTCTTCCTTCCTATCCTAATCTAATCGCAGTACTAAGCACGAAGGTTCCGACATTGCACTGCACTGCACTGCACTGCACTGCACGACACGCCACGGCAAGGGAACGAACGGTGATCACACCATCGGCGCGCCGGCCTTTCGCGCGCGCTTTCACAGGCGCATCCACGGCAAAGGAACCACCGTCGTCCGCTGCATGCTCTCTTGGGCTGCACCGGGCGTTCGTGCAGTGCAGCTAGCGTGATCTGTTCGTGGCGCTTTGTTTGGGTGTAAGTTGCACTCCACCGTTCCGCCCGGAGCTTTAGAGTCTTTTTATTATATTTTAAAGGTGCTGGTGGTGTTTGGATTTATCTCCAACAAACAATTTCCTATATCTGCGAGGATTGTCGGTGACACAATTTGAGATGTATAGGCCTGCTCAACTTCGTTGGTGCATTCATTATCCGTGTGTTATATTATCTGATGAAGAGACAAATCACGACACGCCTTTTTTTTTCTGTATTTTATTTCTTTCTTACATTGCGAGGATCTCTCTGTACAACTTTGCGTGGGCTGCTTCTCTCTCTTGATCTATTCTCAAATGGATCTCCATTCTAGTTTTTCTTTTCTGGCCCATCCAATACTTGGTGGACACAACCCTATGTACTATCCACAAGGATTTTGCTTTGGGCTGGTCCAGTCTCTTCTGTCCTTTTTGTTTGATAGTGATTTTTGGGGTGATTTTTAGTGTATCAGGCATTGAGGTTGTGTGTGTGGTGTGCTGCTGGTGGGGTCGGAGGGGGGGGGGCAGTGGCCCACTTATTTTTCATCGGTAGTGTAATAATTTAGAACATGCTGCCTCAATATAATTGCCAACCTATTTTTCAGCCTATGCATGTAATGAATTGTACTCATAGATTTTACACTATCATAATTATGCCTTGTAAAAAAAAACTCTGAAATAATAGTTCATTAATAGACGAACATAATTCGAATTTGGTGGGAACTCTTTCTGAGATGAAGCAGTATTTAACTAGTGTGACTCTATGACAAATTTAATTTTTTTAGTGTAAAACTATTTTTGGCAATAGGAGACCCCATTACAAGAAAAAACCTTTTTTTATTGGGGAGGGAGGGGTGGGGGGGGGGGGGGGTGGTTCAAGCGCCGCTAGACTGGACACCAATTACTTATACCAACTTTAGAATAGTTTTGACCTTATATATATGAATTTCATAGCTGGGGTTGTGATTTCAAAAGCACATACAACAAGCCCTCATACAACTCAATTTGGGAGTATATCGTGAGGTTTGTGATGAAGGGAAAGCTGGACATTTTGTTACCCATGATACTCATTGGGTGTTTTGTGGTTATTTGTCAGTGTAAGTGCAAATTTACGATTCAAGCGTACTCCTGAATCATCATTTCTTACAGCAGTATAGCAGCACCCCTTCGATTCTTTCAAATTTTATATTTATATTCCTTATATCTTGATTTAAGAGCTCGAACATTAAGTAAAATTTATGATATATTTACTACTTTTTCTGTAGCACGGACCATCCCTCCAGTTGACCATTGTATGTGCGCGCCCGCACCAGAGCCGTGCTATGATGGTCGCATAGTTTTGTTTGTCTCTCAAACCCTATGAGTATTATAACGACATGGCGTTATGTAGATTACGCTGCCCAGGATGCCAGCCATCAACACCAGAAGATCTCGCCACTCAGCATGATGATGTGCATGATTAATCTGTATGTTGCATGTCATCATTGATGGATAAATAATGTTACAATGATGATGTTGTGAAACCCCAACATGAATCCATATCTTTGTCTCATGAACATATTAGTTTGTTGCTACCATTTTTAGATGGCAGCAGAGACTTGGTTCCTTGAAATCATCCTTAATTTGAGCGCCGTGCTGTACAAACACGTCGCTCGCCACATGCATGAACCATGGGTTGGTTGAGATTGAATGGCCAACCACTCTGCAACGCAACGCTCGTCCACCTGTCCAGACAGCGCCCGCCACCGAGCCGACCGAGGACGCTCGTCTGAATTCCTGCAGCAACAGCAGCAAAATCCGCCCATGCTCTCTCGCTCTGTGTTCAACGGATCACGCCTTCACCAAGAATCACGCTGGTGCACTTTGCAACTTTTTAGTACATACTACCTATTCGTTTTGGTTGGAATTTGGCGAATATTCCACAAAATGAATCACGCTTGTGCACTTTGCAACTTAGATACGGCGCGTCGTCGCCGGCGTTCCATTTAATAATCCAAAACCCCAGGTCCAGAGAGAGAGAGAGAGAGAGAGAGAGAGGAAAACAAGAACGAAAATGATGCCGTTCTTGATCGCCTCTGAGATCTTGGCGCAGCATAACCCAAACCTGAGGAGCATATTCTCTCTCCTCCTTCAAAACACAGCGCCGAGAAAGCGACCTGGAGCTGGAGAGGCAGCTCACGGCGCCCACTCTTCCCTTCCCCCGCCGTATCAAAACTCGCCGCGCACCAGCCGTACGTTTCTTGGTCCTTCCAGCTTCCTCCCTCCATTGCGTTCGCCCCCATCCCTCTCCAAGCGTGTCGAGCTCCCCTTTCACCTTTCAGGTCAAATCTTTCGTCCCCAAGTTTTATCCTCTTCGCTTTGCTGATCCCAGGCCATAAGGCCACAGCTTGTGTCTAATTTGGTTCTCAAATTGCTGCCTTTTTTTTTATTACTTTCCCGCCCCATTCTCCCTGCATTTCCGAGCTCCTACCGGAGTACTGCTCCCCCCCGGCGGTCTGTGAGACTCATGCTCCTACTTCCGAGGAATATTTGCTTGGTTCCATGGAATTTTCAAGTTTCAGTTTTGATGCGCTTGCAGGTTCATGGAGAGATGGAGGTGCATAGGCGTGGTGGTTCTCCTCCTCGTGCTACCTACTGCTTCTCATGGACGTGGTAGCTTCATTTCAGAGTCAATTTACAAAAATGGTGTGATTCCTCCTGGTTGTGTGGATTACAGTAGTGATTTAGCTTTAGAGGCGATACAATACAGTGGACTGAACCTGTATCGCAAACATCTCAAAAGGTTTTACTTGTGTATAGATGGAAGGGGCAGAGGCCAAATAACTGCACCTACTGATTCTTATTATTGCAAGATGCATTCATAAGCATTTGGAAAATGTTCCAACTCCGTGGAGAAAGAGGGGCAGTAGGTGGTGGGGTGACATTTGTTTCCTACAGCCTTGTTAATGTGATGGGCTCCAAATTGCTGGAAGGGATGCAATGATTGGTGGTCCTCCAAAACATAAGAATTTTCTTTTTCCTTGGAAAATTGACTAGCTGATGAACTGAAACGACAAAGAATCAAAATTTTGGATGTTGACCTGCACATAAAAATCTAGCACGCCGATCATATAGCGCTTATTAAGCTAATAGTCTATATTTGTCTAAATAGGATCAGAGTCACTTATTCTGTTGATCCAGATTTGGTGTTTGTTCAATGCTTCCTACTCAAAAATATTGTAGGGTCAATCTTGCATTGTTGACATCTACAATGAACCTATATTTTCATATCTCAGAGCTCCTTCTGAAGAATAAGGAACAGAGTTTTGCCTACAATCACACTCTTGCAAAGACAATTGTGGAATATGCTTCAGCTGTAAGTGAATTAAAGTTTTCCCTCATTATTTTTCTCACATAAGACTTGTTTGAGTTTTTAGGTGCACTGTGTTTCAACATAATATTCTATTTAGCTTGGTGTTTCACGGTTTTCAGTTGTTTCCTCCTTTTTATGGAAAATTTGTCTTGAGTCGATAATTTTTTTATACCTCTAGGTCTATATGACAGATTTAACATCTCTGTATACATGGACATGCTCAAGATGCAATGACCTGACTCAAGTAAGAAACCTTCAAGTTTGTTCTCTTCAACTTGTTGAGACTTTTATGTTCTTTCTAAAATAGGAATGTTGATTTGTTCGACAGGGCGGACAACTTACTCTCTAGTTTTGATGATATCTGTTTAAACAGGGCTTCGAGATGAGATCTCTAATTGTTGATGTGAAGAACTGTTTGCAGGTTCCTATCTTACAAAAATTCAAAATGCTATTCTACTGTCAAGCCAATTAAGCTCTGCTTGGTTTATCTGACATTATTTTGATGAACAATGTAACAGGCATTCGTTGGTGTAGATCACAATCTAAATTCAATAGTTGTTGCAATCAGAGGAACTCAGGAAAATAGGTAGCGAGCTTGTTGCATTTGCTATAGTGTCCGACTAATGCTCAGTATTCACGGTTTCAACTCAAATACTTTTGATTTAATCAGTGTACAGAATTGGATAAAGGACTTGATATGGAAGCAACTTGATCTAAGTTATCCAAACATGCCAAATGCAAAGGTTACTGATGAATCTTCTATCAATGTTCTTTATGAGGAAAAAAAGATGAAGTGTTAATATTCATTTGCTTGTATGATTTTGCTTAAAGGTGCACAGTGGATTTTTCTCCTCCTATAATAATACAATTCTACGTCTAGCTATCACAAGTGCCGTTCATAAGGCAAGAAAGTCATATGGGGATATCAATGTCATAGTTACAGGTCATTCAATGGGTGGAGCCATGGCTTCTTTTTGTGCGCTAGATCTTGCTGTAAGTATTCCAATGTCAAAGGTTTCTGAAATATATCGTGTGTGCCCATTATAGATAAAGTCCTTGTAGATTGTAATCTTTATACAGAGGTTAACACGAATATTTCTTCACAGATCAATCTTGGAAGTGACAGGGTGCAACTCATGACCTTTGGGCAGCCTCGTGTTGGCAATGCTGCTTTCGCCTCGTACTTTGCTAAATATGTACCTAACACAATTCGAATTACACATGGACATGATATTGTACCACATTTGCCACCTTATTTCTCCTTTCTTCCCCAGCTGACGTACCATCACTTCCCAAGAGAGGTATACCTTATTGCACATACACTTCAAGAAACAAATCCATTTTTTCTTCATAGTGTTGACTGTAGCCCTATATCTATGCTAGGCTTCACAAAGGAAAGTATATGCATGATCGACATGTTGCTCAATTTTCAGGTATGGGTCCAGGATTCCGAAGGCAACACAACCGAACAGATTTGCGATGGCAGCGGTGAAGACCCAGACTGCTGCAGGTTTAACAGCTCATACCTTCCTATTTACTGAAACGTAGGTTCGTTTGAAGTTGTGATCTGAGGTTTGTTGTCTCATTTGTCCTGCTAGGTGCATCTCCATGTTCAGCTTGAGCATTCAGGACCATTTCACATACCTGGGAGTTGACATGGAAGCGGACGATTGGAGCACCTGTAGAATCATCACGGTGCAAAGTGTAACGCAGTTCCAAAAAGAACTCGCTAGCAACATCATCCTCGTGACAAATCACGGTGTTGATATCTCCATTGCCGAATCTAGTGTACATACAGATTGAAGTAGTTCTAGTTAGTCTTCTAGATAGCAATTGCTGGGGCCTGGTTTCTCCCGAACACAAGGGCTACCTACAGCTGGGGAATTTCATTCAGATCGAAATGTACAGGGTTCTCTTGATGGCTTGTGCGTATGTAGATATAGAATGTACATAGCATAAGAATGATAGATAGATATCGTAGGGGGGTGGTTCCAATGTGATGTATGAAACAATGTCTCTTGTATACTACTACGCACGCATCTTGTAAGATTGCAATAAAACTGACAAAGTGGCATCCTACATCTACATAAAAGGAGGCGAGGCTAGCTAGCATAATAACATACTATAGCTCAAATAGTTTGATTACAAGTGCGGATCTCACGTCTGAAGATAACAAACATTACTAGTGTTGTGATAAAAAATACATTATTAGTGCGATTACACAAGCGACCAAGTCTGAAGATTACATAACTTAAATAGTCTGACAAGCGCAACCACGTTTGGTGACCTTGAACAGCTAGCTTCCCTGGGAAAAGAAGCCACCTGACGCTAGTTGTCATCCGCATCAGTTGTACCAAAATCCAAGGCACAATTAATAGAGCCTACCATCTTCTGATGTAATTCTTCCATAATCCGCCTCAATTCCTTTTCCGCTTCTGTAAGTTCAGGTGTAATTATACAACCACATGTATAGGTCCACACTGTGTCGCCGCTTTCATCCTCCTCGTCTTTTTCATCAGTCTCGTCGCCTGTCAACTCAAAGGCGTCGTTGGGCTTGTTGTTGCCTCCAGTCTCGTCTGTCCCCTCAAAGGCGACCACGGGCTTCTTGCCATGCTGCACCTCCACATCACCGGCTAAGATAAAGTTAATACTCCCTCTGTCCCAGTTTACTTCGTTCGTCGATCGTCGTAGTGACGACGTCAACGTGATCGCTTCTCTGCCTCCCCACCGCCCGCCGCCTCAACTTCAATCACGCTCGTACGTGCGCCGGCGGGACGGAGTTTTGTTCGATTTATAGAACGAGAGCGGCAGGATCCGCAGCGTCGTTTGGGCTGAGTCACGACCCAATCAAGCCCATTTCAGTGGAGTGCGAATTACGTATGACGCACGCTGGCCTGTGGAGGCGAAGAAGGCCTTCCGGCGACGCCGAGGTCGAGACCTCCCCAGTGGTAGCGTTGATCTTCTCCAGAGACTTCAGTTCTTGCGAGGGCTATTACAGCTTTCTCCGAGCAAGTCATGAAGCAGAGCATGTCCTGCAAGCCCCTTCGTCCCAGTCTGTAACTGCAATGTTATCCAATCCCAAGCTCTCGCCGATGGTGGTCATGTGGACGGATTCGAGCGCGGAACGCTTGGTGGCGGGGCAGCCTCGCCATTGGCAGCTTGCCGAGCCCGAGATATTTGCAAACGCCCCCTCGCTCTCTATCCATTATTGGGAGAGCCTCTTCGCTACTAGCTACCAATCTACCATGGCACTCTCGCCGCCGTCCCTCTCCCTCTCTCTCCTCCGTCGTAGTTCAAGGATGCTGCAGGCCAGTCGCCCCGCTCGGAAGCGGCGAATGGAGCACACCTCCGGGCTCCGGCGTCTGGTGAAAAATCTAGATACGGGACAGCAGAGGAGGATCTTCAAGTCCAATCTAATAGAAGGGTACAATTCTAAATACTAATAACTTGGAGGGTTCATATATAAATATTTGAATCGAAGGCTCATATATAAGTATTTGGATCGTGATTCTTATTCGCGATCCAAATTAGAGGGTTTTCTACGTATATTTGGATCGCGGTTATTACTCGCGATCCAAACGAGGGGGCTTTTGCAAATGTTCCGGACCGGGCGAGCCGCCGCCGGCGAGGCTGCCCCGCCACCGTGGACCGCCGTTGGCCCCGCCACCAAACCTTCGGCGCTCGAATCCGTCCACACGACCACCATCGTCGGTGGCTTGGGATTGGGAAACATTACAGCTGCAGATTGGAACGGGGCTTGCAGGTCATGCTCTGCTCCGTGACTCGTTCGGTCTTCGGAGCAAGCTGTCCGCCATGGCCACCGACCACCGTCCGCTCCTCCCTCGCTAGAACTGCGGTAGCTGGATATGATCGACACCCCTGCTACTGGGGGGAGCCGTCGCTGGCCATAATGGCCTCGTGGAGGCACTCTTTCCTCTTCGAAGAATTGAAGTGAGCTCTGTGCCTCAACCGTGTTCTTCTGCACATGTTTTTTTTTTTCTATCTTGTTGCCCTTATACATCAACAAGCTCTTCTCATTCACTTCAATATACAAAACAAGCATCCAAGCGTGTGGATCATGTTACTCGCAGATTTTTTTTTTACTTAATAGTAGTACAAATATATGTATGATTCAATGTAATACATGATGAAATAACTTCTTTTCTTTTCTATACAGAACTATGTGTCATTTCTGAAAATAGCTCTATTATTACACTGTGTGACAAACAAACCAAAAAAACTGTATGAACATCTTTACGTACAAACACAACTCCTTTACATGTACAAACAATAAACCTCCCGGGCTGCAACTCTGCAACGCATTTTGACCAGAAGAAAATTCTTCTTGATTCCTCAACGAATTGAGGTCGGAAAATCTATTTCAGTCAGAATGTAGCTGACTCTGAACAAATGCATCGTCTGAATCTCAGAGACATGTCGTGTTCCTTTAATCAATCATAGTCATGGACATGTTTTTGATATTTCCATGGAAACAACTAAAACAACCAACCATGGAGTATGTGACTTCCGGGTCTGCAAAAACCAATCCTGTGGCAGACTGGCACTAGTAGTACTCAATTGTCCATGATGTTGTGTCAAAAAAGACTCGCGAACACCGAATTGCTATTGTTAAGATTCCTGGCAAAAAGTATAGCAATAATCACAAGATGGTGGTATACTGAGCTGATCACACATATAATCAAAAGGTGCCTGTGTCATTTTCCTGCTTCTGCCTTCTATTTCTCCTAGGCATCAATCTCAGCACCGGGCTTGTTAGTGCAATCTGCTTCCCTGAAATTTTTTCCGTTATGAATGGCCAGCAGTTCTGGAACATCTAGGCCATCATTCCTTCCAGAGCTATTACCACTGCCATAACCTTCAGTATGATCTTGCTCAAACTCCCCTACTCTGCTAGTATCCTTCCTCATGTCTGGGAAGCTCAAAATAAATGAATTAGCAGCATGTTGAGCATCTGGAACACTGGTTGTTCTTCGATGTGTCTTTGCCCTCGGGGTAGAGGGGCACGTTCTAGAATCTTTTGTGGTTGGTGCATTTGGATCATAAGGATGTGAAGCTAGATAAGATAGTGCAGTGACAACATCCCCAATCAGGGGCCGAGATGGCGCGTGCTCCTGCAAACACATTGATGCAACAGCTAAAGCCTGGTATAAACCCCTTTTGGGATAGTGGCCTTGCATAGATGGATCAGCCAGTTTGCAGAACTTTCTTCGGTCTTTGAAAAGTGGGCGAGCCTGCAAATATTATTGGAATCAGATGCTTGGCACATATGAAGAAATAAAAAGGCATTCATCTCTAAAACCAAATGAATAAAATAACTTAGTGCCGAACCCTACCCATGTAACAAGATTTTGCTCCCCTGAAAGCTGGGTGTGATCAATTGCTCTGCGGCCTGTAATAATTTCAAGGAAAACAACACCAAAGCTGTAGACATCAGATTTTACTGTCAACTGTCCTGTCATGGCATATTCAGGAGCGCAATATCCATATGTACCCATAACTCTTGTTGACACATGAGTTTTGTCACCAACGGGACCAAGTTTTGCAAGCCCAAAATCAGATAGTTTAGGGTAGTAGTCTTCACCCAGGAGAATGTTTGATGGTTTGAAATCTCTATATATGACAGGAGGATTTGCCTTATCATGAAGATACTCCAGACCCTTTGCCGCACCGACTGCAATCTTCATCCTTGTGTTCCAGTCAAGAGGTTCCTTGTCTGGGGGGCAATCTATCAAGAAAGAGATGTCACATGTGGATGAAAGTGTCCAGTGCTACGAATAGTGTCAGAAAAATAACAAAAATAAGTGAGATCATAACTAAGGCTTTGATGCTTTCGAATGTACCAGCAAGTTAGAAATCAATGTAATAGGCATTGAAACTGAAGTCACAGAATCATTATCTATTTGTAATGTTCCAACTTTTCAGAAGGTATGCTTTGCACATTTAAATGTTATCTTCCATATTGTGTTATTATAGAGCAAAATATTGCACCTTATATTCTCTGATATTTTCTCAGGTTTATACATGTACATTGAAACAACTGTCACGACAGAGGAAATGTTTTTACCGTGTAGATGATTTTCTAGTGACCCCAACAACATATACTCATAAACTAGGAGGCGTTGATCACCATCTGCACAGTAGCCAATTAATCTGACCAGATTAGGGTGATGCAGCAGACTTAGCATGAGAACTTCCACAAGAAATTCACGATTTCCTTGAAAACCATTTCTATCAAGTTGCTTCACAGCGATGACCTGCTAGATGACATGGGCAAATTGAAAACAAAAAATAAAGGTGTCAGATAGGACTGCTCCCAATACCTTTTAGTACTATCATATAAAAAATTGCAGGCTACCAAAAACAAAAAAAACCTAGAACAGAACTAGCTATTGTTAGCACCTGTCCATTCTCCAGGTGTCCTTTATATACGCGACCAAAGCCACCTTCTCCCAACAGGAAATCTCTTCTGAAATTTTTGGTAGCAATTGCCAACTCTCGAAAAGTGAAAATCCGTGTCGGGTCACGTGTAATATTTCCTTCTCTACGAACGGATACAGCATCTTCCTTCTTTGATCCTCCAATGCGTGAATTTGATCGAACTTGACCCATTATAAGAAGATAAAAGTTAGTATAAATATTAAAATGCTTATGATTATATCAATATGGATCATCGCAACTAGAAAGACCTCCAGACCTGTTATAGAACATTCAATCTGGTAATCTTACTCCACTGTTAAACTAATGCATTAATGCTTCATTATGAAAAGGGACTGTAGTAACGTATTCAGCACTGCAATATAGTATAAGTGGTGGAGAAGCCATTCATACTACAATATATTGTTGTTGCCAACCTAGCTTTGCAATTGCTAAATACTTCACTTCAGGATAACAAACAAGAACACCAGCAGGGCATTGTTGTCTCATTCCTATTAATGATGAAAGTGCCTATTTGACAAAGAAAAATTGTTGGGCTACTGTTGTTGCTAATATATTGTCTCCTTGTGAAGATCAAGTTTCGGGAAAGAATGTAAAATCTCATTTGTTTAGTTTATTACAGTGCTATAGAGAGAAAATCATCGACATGTATCCTCAACATTAAACAACGTTTTCCGTCCATTTTGTTTATGGTTATGCAATGAAATTTTTTTTTTTCTTGGTGCACATGGATAAGAAAATGCAATACCACACAAGAAACAAATGTGCAGTAGCTTGCCTTCAAATCAACTATCAGGTTGCATGTTCAACAGCTAAAACAAAACTGTGATACTAGTGTCGAACCTCCCGTTCCCTCCAACAACCACTTGAAGAGTGAAGCCAACTCCAAGCAAACTCGAAGCAAGCTCATGACCCCACCAAGAATCAGTGCGACAGAAACGAGTAACAAACAAATGGACAATTTGATGTTTGGCTGCTTGAAACAGAAAAATCTGGAAACGTACTTATCTTAACGGCAAGGCTCAGTTCAGATATTTCCTTCCCTTCCACTCTAACTCTATCAGATATTATATGTTTACACCAAGAAATAGTTTTGTCCCATCAGCCATTATCTCAGCAAGAAATCCGATTAACACTTGCATATTTCTAGTGCTGGGGATTGCGTACCAATGATCAATTAACCAACACTTTTATCTGCCAATAGAAGTATACAAACCTAATTCAGGGCATCCTCATTGATACTCTCAATAAATACAAGTATATCAGACTGCAAGAGTCCATTTTTTATTTATTGAATCAACCGCCCCAGTTGGCAACTAGTAAAATCAAGTACACCACAAAAGACACAGAAAAATTTCAGGCTTCGTGTGCCTGAAGCGATGCACACCTACCGCGATGAATCAGTGTAGGTGACTGAACAAAGACAAGAAGCGGCTTCACTAAAAGATGAAAACTTCGGAGAAAATCACGGAACGGAGCAGCAGCCCAATATTCGGATTTTACCTGGTGCCGCCTTCGCTGCTGGCCGTGGGGACGGCTCGAGCGCCTCCATGCCCTTGGCGTCCTTCCCCGACGAGCCTGAGCATGGTAAGCAGCTCATTCCGCCGTTCCCGAACACAATCTTACAAATGTCAGGCAGGCTCAAAGACTCGGCCTTCTTCCTTGCCTGCTGATCGATCTCTCCAGCTGAATTTGGGGAGATTTTCGGGCGCCGGAGAGGGAAAGGTGGAGGAGCGGGCAGAGGATGGTGAGCGAAGTCAGAGGCGTAATAAACAAAGGAGTGACTTGAGATGGTAGTGAAGGTCCAGGCTATTTGGCTGGCGAATTTGTTTTATACTAGTGCTGTTGAAACTTGAGGTGAGGTGGTTGCGGGTTGTCTGTCGATCAGTGGTCAGTGGAGCTGGGTAAAATAAAAATAAAAAGTTAACTATTTGGGTTATTCTAAGCATACAACTGAAAATTTAAGTAAGATGGAACTATAGTATTTCTCAAGAGTCAAGACTAAACAGTTGGTTTCGTTTGCCACGGGACAAGACCAAGTCCGCATCATAACTCTCTTTGAAGCTCTGATGAAAGGACGTGTGATTCAGTCCAGGTGCAAAGGACAGAAAAGTATACTACGGCCGTTTCAATCGAGTGTTTCATTGATCTGTGCTGTTCTTCTTTCAGTTGTATCCGTACCGCATGTAATACTGTGGTAATAATAAGAGCAAATAGTAAGAAAGAAATGTCAGATGGCGCGCACAAGAAAAAGGAAGATTAGTGCAGCATTTGAGACGAGATTTTGAGAAGGAAGATCGAGTCTGAATCCGATGTGGGAGGTCGCTATCGGGAGATCGATGACATGACCAGCTAAGCTGTAGCCGGCTTTTGAGTTTTGACTCGCCACCTGTATTATTTGGTTTGGCTGGCATTATGTCTCTCTCCTCTCATGTGCCCCGTTCCCTGCCTCCCAGGATTTTTAAGGGGCCCCTGACCTGCTAAACACGATACTACTCGTACATGGCTTCCATTATTATAGCGTGAGAAGACACTTGCACACACAGACGGTTCCAGATCGAAGAACACATGCTACTACTAATACATATTCATGCCAGTAATTAATGAAATGGCTACACGTCTCCGTGTCTGTGTGCAAGTGTCTGCTAGTTTTCATATGCATATGCATGCTATTCATTCTAGCTACTTGTAAAGTGATCAACCTTTCGGCAACTAAAACTAACAGTACTAACTACACTTCCCCTCCCTTCTACACTGCTCCTATCATTATCATCAGTTAGAAGAAAACATTGGGCCCGATGTATTCTTTCTGGACCTTTACTGTACATTACGTGGGCCGCCGTACGAGAAAACCGCAGTCAGTCCAGTCCAACCAGTAGTATCGTGCTCTGGAAGGAGGAGGAGAGCTTAAACTCACACTCCGCTCCGCCGCCCCAAACGCACCAGACCAGCACGCGCGAACCGCCCGGTAACCATGTCGTGCTCACCGGAGCCCTCGACGCCCGGGACCCCTTCCCCGGTCCTCAGCGTCCGCATAGTATCGCTCGACTACTACATGGCGCTGCCCCTCTCCGGCTTCGACTTCTCCCGCAGCCCCTTCCACGGTGCGTGCTCTCACCCCTTTTCCTTTCGTCCTCGTCCCTCCGCCCCAAAAACCTTTTTGTTTGCGCGCGCTGGCGCTGAATTCGCCTGAGCGTGTGGCGTGCAGGTGACGAGGTGGAGGAGGTGCCGGTCATCAGGATCTACGGCTCCACCCCTGCGGGGCAGAAGACGTGCCTCCACATCCACCGGGTAGGCACCTTCTCCATCGCTGGCTAGTTCTCTGCATTTTTTTTTTCCTCTTTGTGTCAGTAACGAGGTCTACAGACGACTGTAGCTGTCATTTTGAAATAGCAGTAGCGAGTTTTTCTGTGTGTCACCGCTTGGGAGTTGGGATTTTCATCACCACTGTCCGAGCATTCACTTTCGTCACGCATCGTGGGGTGTGTGTAGCGCTGACACAGCACCGGCATGAGAGTTTACTGCTTCGTTTTAAGCTTGAAAATTTGGAGGGAATTTGTGCTTCGTTGTATTGGTGTTTCCTTCATTTTTTTACTAGCAGTAACATTACATACCATACCCAACTGATAGTCTATTATATTTATTAGTCATTACAGTGCTCCTGCTTGTTCTTAATAGAACCCTAGGACATTCACTTCACGCTGCCTTTATATCTTGTGCTACCTCCGAATTTTAAATATTGTCATTCAGACATTAAAGATGAACTAAAAATGACTTGGGGTTTGCTGTCCGACGACAATAAAAGAAAATATGGAGGGAGTATACAAGTATAGTGCAAATGGGTTTCTTTGAAAATATTTCGGTTGGGATTTCCAGTCCAGCTCACTATTCATATCTTTTGCCCTTGGTAAATTTTATCACTGAATATGAAGTCGAATTCACGCACTGCTACAGTTTTTATGCTACCACGATCATGTGCACTGTAACTTTTCTGAATAGTTACTCTTTTCTTCTCTAGTCAGAGTTCTTGATTGTAGACATAATACCAGATAATGATTACCCACTGCTTCTCTTGTTCTTTCACGTGTATATGAAATCTCTAGTGATTAAAAGTAGCTGGCTTCATTTTCACCTACCATTTGTTTCCCTGTGACTTCATCTTTAAACTATTTCATCAGTCCCTGACTGCTTCAACCACTTTGTAAATGTTTGTTACATCTTTGGCATCTAGGTCCTGCCATATTTGTATGTACCATGTCCAGAGGAGCTGCAACATAACATAGAAAAAGGTGAGCTGTAGCTTCTTACATGCGCACCCCTCATACTTGAGATAAGATTTTTAGTGTTCTTTTTACTGCCATTTGTCATATGATTTGTTCTTTTCTACGTGGTGTTTATGAATGCTTTAGAAGAGAGATGTCCTTTTCAACAATTTCTTAGAAGGGAGGTGTTGGGCCTGGATTGGCTTACCTACCACCCAAGGTGCTAACCAACTCAACCCAATAGACACGCTAACTGGAACTTGAGTTGTTATCAATACGCATGGTAATTCTTATCCCCTATGCTATAAGCTTTCAGACGTGCTTTCTCATTATTTGATGGCTGCAAACTCGCAAATTATCATTGGAATTTTCTTGTGGACATGATTTGTAAACGTTCTTCGTTTCATCTATTTAAAGATTCTTTGTCTTTGATTTGTGACATATATAAATGACTTAAGGGGTAGACCGGACAATGTTCTGTATAGGGCCTGGCTGTCTCTAAAGCATTTCCAAGATTGTTTATTGTTGAAAACACAACCATATATAGTGATCAAATGGCCACATGTTTGTGCTATCAGAACCTTTGTTTTTCTATGGTGTGCTGCAATTAACTCTGGCCTGCAGCTTAAGTTATGCACCCTTGATCTGTAAATTAACACATCTTTTCCGCTATTATCTAGGTAATTCATACATAGCTGGTCTCTTGAGTGACCTTGAGAAAGCTTTGCAGGTATTCTAGAGTCTACTTTTTTCATACGTTGTGCGCATTCTCGTTTTGTGGTTGTCATCTTTTTCTTGCAGGTTCGCGGCCCATCAAAAAGGAAGCATGTACATGGATGTAGCCTTGTTAGAGCGAAAAAACTTTATGGCTATCATTCGTCTGAGGATCTCTTTTTGAAGATTTACCTGTATCCACAATTTATTTTTATTGTTCACAAACCCAATGTTGCTGCTACAAACATGAATACGAGTGTTTGTTGCCATCCCTTTGATTCAGTGTTCAAAAAGTTATAAAAAACGAATGTAGCCTGGAACCACAAATGTTTCATATTTTTAACTCATTATGAATATGCATCCTCATCAGAAAGATTTGTGTTGTGTAATATATAAGATGAAATTTATTTTTGTTTGTTTATTTAAGCTGAATCACATATATGGTTGTTGTTCTGTCCATCTCAATTGAACTCTTGAGTAGTGATTAGTGCCTTGCTTGTCTGAACCAAATGGTGTTACAAATGCCACCTTCTGGCATGAATGTGTTCATGCATATGTTTGCAGCTAGCTGGCTACATTTCCAATATTTTTTATTCAGTTGAGTACCTTGATTTGATCCAAAGATACTATCCATATGAGGTTTCTCGAGCTGCGACCCTTCTTTTGGTTAGTATGTAACGTTGAAAAACTCATTATTTTGAGATATAAATATAGATCCACAGTCTATTTTATTTTATTATGTTCCGAGAAAGTAATTTGTTTTGCTTTTTAGTATTTTTTGATTGATATATATGTTTGAGCATTTTTGCATGCTATTATTCTCTCTTGTTAAGTTTATCTTTTTTATTAGCTATGCAGTATGCACGCAATCAATCCACTTGACCACATTAGGGAGTAGTGGTAACTTGTATCTTTATTGTGAACAATTTCATCCCCATTACCTTCGTATTAGCTGAAAGTGCATATTGATTCTCAGTGCTACATATTCTTTAGTTGTCATAGTGTGAAGCTGTGAACTTTGTCATGTAACACCCTGATACTTGGCTACTGAAGACACTTTCATGAATTGCGTCCGTCGTCTTGCACAATTATTGGATGTTTATTAGTTTGTGACCAACCTTTTTGGCTTCCAACAAAAACAAAATTTTAATTCAGAGAAAGTTTAGAAAGATTTTCACCCATATTGATTTTTAGCTGTTTAATCTCAGGGTGGTGCCGTTCTTAATAGAGTATTCCAGACTTATGAATCCCACATTCCATATCTTCTTCACTTTCTGGTGAGCAGTGAGATTCTTGTTTCGACTTTTTAGTTGTGTGGATTGCAATATAACACTACCATTTTGACTCTTTTGTTGCAAGCTTACAGACTGCATGATATTAGTATGTGACCATGCGATTTTATTGAATTTATTTGATACATAAAATATGCATCTCCTGAGTGATTTAGATGGTCATTTTGTGCTGAATTTAATTTTAGGTTGACTACAACTTGTATGGAATGGGCCATGTACACGTCAAAGACTTCAAGTTTCGTCCTCCATTGCCAGATGATTTTCATCCCAAGTTATCTCTTCGTACGAAGGTTATTTATTTTTCTGAATTAGAGCACAAACAAGTCTTATATTATTTTTGTGTGCATATCTAGTGATAGTCATTTGAGTATTCATTTACCAATTTTAGTTTAGGCTTTATTCTTTGTTCTTAATAAAAACTTTTTTGTTTCTGAAACAGGCACATTTAGATAATTCAGACATTAGAAGTCCAACAGTCTGGACAGCTTCAATAGTGTCACATTCTTCAATACTGGCCAGCTCTCCGGCTTCCCATTGCTTGGGAGGAAACAATTTGAGCTTTGCCAAGCGACAGAGTTCTATGATGCTTGAAGCTGATTCAACTGTAGAAGGTCTGGTGGCCACATTCTAAATTTTTTTAACAGCAACAGTTTGGTCATTTTTATACTTGAGTTACAAATTTGAGTGTTTTTTTTTTCCCTACAGGTATCCTAAATGAGAAGTATAAGATGTACACTTCTCTTTCGCAAACAACAGTAGATACAAAAATGGTTCAGTCACTTGTATCAATTTGGGAGGTATGCTTTCTGGTTGTGTTGTTTATGTTTTCTGAAATTTTGTTCATCGTTAATCTTCTGCTATCATCCGTCTTGCTCAGGAACTTGAATGCTTAAGACTATTGGAAGAAACAAAGCAAGCTGATCCGAGTAGACCTTCACGGGAAGAAGTTCTTAAAACTTTTGTTCATGGTATTGAGTACGAGAGTGCCCTTTCTATGTTATTTCCACTAGAAGGGTCACATCATAAAAGTTCTACCATAGAAGAGTCTGAAAGGCTAGAAAGATGCTTCAAATCGTTGACTGATATTGTTGGAACTGTTACATTCTCACAGGATGGCTACTGTGATAATACTACATCACCTGATAGAAACAGTCAATCTCTCTTTTCTTCATCGTTGGCCCAAAGAACACCATCTCACTTATCTGATGACGGTGAAAAGGTAGTTCTCAGATCTTACATCTTGCTAGGGATTAAATCCCACGAAATTGTGAGTAAATTTGTTTGGCAAGTCGTGTTATGAATTATTTTGAATCCCATGAATATGTGAGCAGGTTCTTTCTGTAACAAAGGCAAATCAAATATGATGTAACACATACTTCATTGCATATCAGGGGTGGACCTGGGATTGAGACCAAGAGTGGGGTCATTACATTGAACAATAGTGTTAATCATGCTTGATTATGGATAAATAATGGGCAAAAGATGATTTATTCATTGTAATCAAGTTCTAAGACTAGGGCCATGGTCCGGCACTATTTCATATGATGTACTACACATCTAATTTTTTTTTTTAAAAAAATAAAAGATTGCCACATGTGCAGTTCACTAGTGGGAGCGCGGGCACTCCTGAGCGCCAAACAATTATAGGTGAAAAAAGAACAACATGATAACCATAGAAGGTGGAACAAATAGAAAACTAGCTTTTAAAGGACCGGTAATTTAGATGTTACCACAACATGGCGCTTGATGGTTGTTTTCTGATCCTTATTAGTTATCTCCAATGTTGGTGTTTTGTTTGGAGTGAGATATTCAATTAAGGAATCATGTGCATCATTTTTTTTAAAACAAGGAAAACAGCAGGGCAAGCCCCTACTGTGATTTCTACATTTGTTTTTGTGAACTTAATCAATAATTCAGCCGTGCTTTTGTTCTTTTGTAGCAAGTTGATGCTGAAGCCCTTGGACTTTTAAGCTGGCTTGCCTCCTCGCAAGCTGCAGAGGAACCAACAACTGATGATGAGTTGATTAATGAAGTCATTCTCAGCCCACTGTTTGCTAAAAAATCCATTGAAGGTGCTTTAAAGTCTGCTCACTGGGATTTTGATAGTGCTTCTCAACAGGAGTGCCAGGATATTCTCGATTCAGTTGATCCTGTCATGCCAGCAGAAGAACCAAATTCAAACACATCTTTCCTCAATACCATTCCTCAGGTTGATGGGTCATCTGATGAGAATCCCAAAATGCCCCAAGAATGTGATAGGAGCAAGATCACTAAAAGAACAATAGAATCTCCTAGCACATCTACGGAGAATTCTTCAAAATCGGCCAGTAAACGCTCAGGAACTGAACATGTGTGGGGTTCCTTGCCTGTTTTAAGCAGAAAGCGGTCTTACAAAACTGCTGATGGTTCTGGCAGTGGAATGCAATCTATAAATGGCTCAAGTATATCTTGTAACAGTACAACTGAGAAGAACTCTCATGATACCACAGGCAGCTCCACCAAGGAATCTTCTAGTTTTGTCGGTGAAGACGATTCAGTCACTCACTCTGTGAGAGATTTGATGAGGAGGAGGAGATCCATTCGACCTGTGCAGTTGGAATTTGATAGCGTTGGGACTGCACCATACACCATGGAAAAAGAGAGTGAAACTATGAAGTCTCGGGTATTGGAATTTCACGATTTCACAAGTGATGATTTGAACTCAGAAATGCCTTGTTCCCATGATGAATATTTACGAATGACATTCGCTCAGAAGCCGCCATTCAAGAATGAAGTGTGTTCTGGTTTGGATAGTGCTTCAGGCTGTGAGCATCATGAATGTAAGTTCCTCAAGGATTATTTATGTTATCATGATAGGATACCTCATCATGGTAATGCTGCTATCACTCTTATCCATCTAATTGTAGAAACAGTAGTGTTAGACAGTAATGCCTATAATGATTGTGCAGCATTTGTATTTTTGTTTTCATGGTTCACATTTAAATGTTTGAATGAATTTTAGGTCTGTTATGTCTAGATGACTTCATAATGCTTTCCCTGGAGCAGTTTGTACTATCAGTCCAATCAAGGGGTACATGCTATTTGTTGTAATTCAGATTCAGATTAGTGTACCCCAAAATGGGAAAAGATAACGCTTTTAAAAGTCTCATTCATATGGATTAAGTTTCTCCTGAGAAAGTTCATTCTCTCCATCTCTGATGCCCCCTTTGATATCTGTATTATTTTTAGAGTATTTCTATTCTCAGTTTTTTTTTTAATAAAGTAGGGGAAGCCCCTAGTATCATATTTTATTAACTTAAAGAAAGAACAAAGAAAATGCTGTCTGTTACAAGACAAAACAAATAGAGAAAGATGACTTTTTTTTATTAAATAGAAAGATGATTTTTTGGCCATCTCATGTGCCGATATTGCTATAGTTTATAATCCTGCGCGAGAGGTATATTCGCAATGTCTTCGGATTGCTAGTATAGCCTCATACCATAATGCTGTAATGTCGTAAGCCACATTTATAATATATATTAATCCATATGCGTTTGTTTTCTTTTTCAGCTTCTAAAATGGGGCTAGTTGATCTCCTTCCATTTTTTAATCAGAATATGGAGGGGAATAATCTGAATCAATCATCTCAACATAGAAAAAGCAGTGAGTTTGCAGGCGGTACATTGGGTGTCCCAACTCATTTCCAAAATGATGGATCGGCCCTATATTTACTGACACATGCACTATTGCCGCCATCAGCAGTAGCTGTTGACCATTGGCTAACCCAGCAGTCTTTTTCCAGTAAGTTTTATATAGAAAAATTCTTGCATAGATTATTTTTTCTAGGTATGTTGTATACTGCATAGGTTGATTCGACCTCTGTGTTTATCAGGTAACTTGAATAATGTTGAGAGAGTATCTGCTGATCAAGTTGAGGAACTCAATTCCACTATGTCTTCTTCAACCAGTTCTGCTGGGAAGAATCCTACAACAAAATTTTCTGTACTTGCAGATGAGGTGGAATCAGCTCTATCATATAAGGAAAGTAAACATTTGGACAATTGGTGTGGCTTTTCCCAGATATCAGCTGGAGATGAGAAGGATAAGCTCACACCTCTAAGTCAAATTGGATTTCGCGACCCTGCAAGTGTTGGTGGTGGACAGCAACTCACTATACTTAGTATCGAGGTTCTATCACATTCTTCTCAATTATTTGCAGTATAAGCAGACTTCCCCTTATTCCTCCTTGGATGCACAGGGATAATTTGCTGTTTTTAGACTGACCAACAAGAATTCTGTTTCTTGTTAGGCATGACATTTTTTGATGCTAAGCCTAACAGAAAATTACGGCAGAAGTTTATTAAAAGTTTGGAATGTCAATAAAATTTAAAATTTACCTCATTATATGTGCCTTCTTTTCTTCATCCAACAGGTTTTGACAGAAAGCAGAGGAGAGCTACGTCCTGACCCACGTTTTGATGCCATCAATGCCGTATCCATGGTCATTGAGGATGATGTTGACAATAGTCTTGAATTCCATGTGTTTATACATGATAACAGTGACCAGTCACGTAGGAGGAGGAGGTATATATGAAGTCACTCAAAATTTAATATTTTGCTGTTATTTGCCATTTTTATTTCTTCCATTCATCTTGGAATACATGCACCAAGCACCCCAGATTTACAATATTCTGCAGAGGCTTCAAATTTGTTTTCGTTAGCATGCGCTACCAACAGTTGTATTCACGGACGCTGGTCACTGGCCAGGAGCCAGTAACTGCCAGCAATTTCTTGTGAACCCTTCAAGCATCTCACTCCCTTTAGAATTATTACAGGCAAGTTAAGTTGGCATGGCATGTTAACTAACCAGGATGCTGCCGGTAGTATAGCTGGCTTGTGTAGCTGTGTTAGTGGTTTGATTACTTTGATGTACAGCTGATTAATTTTATTAGAGCTAGTGCGTGCTTCCTCATGTCTGTTGATGTTTGTTTGTTCTCTTCTTTTTTTCCCCTTCCACGCTCCTGGATTCTGCACCAGATGTTTTCAACTTTTATCTTGCTTATGCAGAAATCTGGAAGGTATTGCTGGTTGTAACGTAGATATCTTCTCTGAAGAGAGAGATCTTTTGAACAATCTTATTAGTGCAATATGTTCTATTGATCCAGACATCCTTGTTGGATGGGAAATTCAATTAGGATCTCTAGGATTCCTTTCTGAAAGAGCTGCTCATCTGGGTATTGGTTTACTGAAAAGAATTTCAAGAACACCACCACATGAGATGAATTATCCACCAAAAAATTCAATTGATAAATCAAGCGAGGCACTTCCTGAAGTATCTTCTGCTGACGATATTATAGGTGATGTGCATGAGAGCGATTGGAGTCATACTCATGCTAGTGGTATACATGTTGGTGGAAGAATTGTACTTAATTTGTGGCGTCTGATGCGTGCAGAAGTTAAGCTTAATAATCATTCCTTTGAAGCTGTAGCTGGTGAAGTACTGAGACGAAAGATACCACTGATACCAAACAAGATACTGAATCGATGGTTTGCAACAGGCCCTGGACGAGGAAGACATCGAGCCATAGAATATATTAAAAATAGAGCTACACTCAACCTTGAAATAATGAATCAACTTGATCTGGTAAGTTTATTTTCCTCCATGGTATTCTTGGTTATTTGAGCTCTATCCGGTTCTTCACTTCATACTTTATTTATTGCGAAATGTCCTTTTCTTTTATATCATTATTACAACATGCTTGGTTCCATTGAGAACTTGATATATCCTTGACAAGTGACCTATTTCTGATAGCTCAACTTTTATAAGCGGAGAGCCGGAGATGGCTGCCTTAAATTTTTCCTGACGTGGCATGCAGGTCAATCGGACATCTGAACTCGCTCGTGTCTTTGGTATTGACTTCTTCTCTGTCCTTTCTCGAGGATCTCAGTATCGTGTTGAATCTATGCTCTTGAGATTGGCTCACACACAGAACTACCTTGCAATATCTCCTGGAAATCAACAGGTGTAACTTTGTTTTTTATCCTTACTATTTCTATATTATCAGCTTCTATCTTAAATGTATTGTACTTGCTTATTTGCTTGTCTGCTACCCAATTCTGGGCCAACCCTTCTTGCTAATTTTGCAATTCTGTTGGCAAGCTTATTTTCAAGAACTTCTGCTATGATGGACGCTTTGTTAGCAAGGATCCTAAGATGTTGCATTATGTAAATAGCTAGGAGGAAAGGTTAGGTAATAATTAGTCTTAAGATTGGGCCTACAGGCTGATCATTCACAACATCACATAACTACATAAGCCTCACATATTGGATATTTTCTGTCAATTGCTGATTTCCAGGGCTTCCATCGTTTTAATGTTCTTCAGTGCTACTTTACAGGTAGCTTCTCAGCCAGCCATGGAGTGCTTGCCACTTGTAATGGAACCAGAGTCGGCTTTCTACTCTGATCCAGTTGTTGTATTGGATTTTCAGTCTCTCTATCCTTCCATGATAATAGCATACAACCTATGTTACTGTACATGCTTGGGTAAAGTTTTCCCATCGAAATCAAACGTACTTGGTGTTAGCTCATATTCAGCTGATCCACGTACAATTGTAGAGCTGAAAAATCAGCTCCTGCTTACACCAAATGGGGTCCTCTATGTGCAACCTAAGGTGATGTTTTTAATTGCTGCCTTGCATCTATGTTTGTAATTAGCGCTGCAAATAATGATATGTTTATTGACTAGCAAATATTGATATAGTTCCCATTGATCGATATGCCTACATGACTCCCATTATTGTTGAGATGGACCTTTGGACTGCTCCTTTGTTGCCATCAGGCTGAAGCTGAATACTGGCTATATTGTTGAAATTATTGCTTAAAACTGTAATTTCAGTGCTGCATGTGATATTCATCTACTTTGCTTTATGTCATCCTTAGTAAAGTTGACCTTCACAGTGCATTCTCAATTATATTTTGCAGGTCAGAAAAGGTGTACTCCCTCGCCTTCTAGAGGAGATACTATCAACCAGAATTGTGGTGAAGCAAGCAATGAAAAAGTTGGGTCCATCTCAGCAAGTTCTGCAGAGGGTATACACTTCTAAACCATTTTATTGTAATAAGTAAATTGAGTAAGTTGCTAATGGATATTTGACATGATATTCTTTCTATTTCATTTTGTCTATTCTTTAGTTTTCATCATGTTACATCCTCTTCTGGCATCTTAGTTTTCCTGTAAAGGGACTATTCTTAATGAATGACTATTCTGTTCCAGGTATTCAATGCAAGGCAGCTTGCTCTTAAGCTGATAGCTAACGTAACATATGGCTATACAGCTGCTGGATTCAGTGGTCGGATGCCGTGTGCAGAGCTTGCAGACAGCATTGTTCAATGTGGTCGTAGAACTCTTGAAACAGCAATTTCATTTGTCAACCACCATCCTTTGTGGAAAGCTAGGGTTGTATATGGTGATACTGACAGGTATTCTTGTTTGTCTTCTGAACTGTAATGTGTTCATACTTATAAATACAATTATTTCTGTTGCAGTATGTTTGTTCTCCTAAAAGGGCGCTCTAGGGAAGAAGCTTTTAGAATAGGAAAAGAGATTGCCTCTTCCATAACTGCAATGAATCCGGATCCAGTCACACTGAAGTTCGAGAAAGTCTATCACCCGTGCTTTCTTCTAACGAAGAAGAGATATGTTGGCTATAGCTACGAGAGTCCTGAACAGAAAAATCCAATATTTGATGCAAAGGGGATAGAAACGGTTCGGAGAGATACATGCCCAGCTGTTGCAAAGATTTTGGAACGATCCATTAGAATGATGTTTGAAGAACAGGATCTGAAAAAGGTAAGGCCTGTTCCATAGTCTTCTTGCCATGTCCTTTCTTCTGGGTTTCTGGCAGACAAACAGCTAAATGTCTTTTAAACTTTTCAGATCCGGTCTTATTTGGAACGTCAATGGACACTGATATTATCAGGCAAAGTTTCAGTCCAAGACTTCATTTTCGCGAAGGAGGTTCGCCTGGGTACCTACAGTGCTAGGGCTTCCTCTCTTCCACCCGCAGCAATTGTTGCAACAAAAGCTATGCTATCGGATCCAAGGGCAGAACCTCGGTATGGAGAAAGAGTGCCTTATGTTGTAATCCATGGGGAACCAGGGGCTCGTCTTGTCGATATGGTTATTGACCCTTATGGTCTGCTAGAAATTGGATCTCCTTATAGATTAAACGTAGTATATTACATAGTCAAACAGATCATACCTGCTCTGCAACGTGTTTTCGGCCTCCTTGGTGCTGACCTGAATAAGTGGTTTAACGAGATGCCACGTCCCATAAGACCAACATTTGCCAAACGGCCGTCTGCTTCTGGCCATGGTTCATGTTCTCGTGATGGCAGCTTTATTCTATTAGGAGTGAATAAGAAAGCTTCCATCAAGGGAAGCAGGATAGACACATACTACATGTCAAGCCACTGTTCCATTTGTGGAGATATAATTCAAGGATCTGACACCTTCTGTAACAATTGCTTAAAAAATGAAGCTGTTGTTGCCACAGTAGTTGCTGGCAGAACCTCAAAACTGGAGCGAGAAATCCAACATCTCGCGGCTGTAAGTTCTTACTGCCTTTCATCATCGTAGATTTACTGCATTCAACATAAAAGCTAGAGAATTTGAGATAAAACCAAAGAGTTTCGATTCACTTAATTGTGTTTATGTAAAGTATTGCCTGAATTTACATTCTAATATCATTGGCATAAATATTGGAATTCACTACCATTTAGTTGTTTATAATAAGAAATAGTGCCACGATATCTCAAAACTTGACTCCATTGTAGTGAACCTGGCATCTGGTCCAACAACTGATGGTCCTGTTTCCCCAGTTTTGCATGTAATGCACATAATTTGTGGTGCAAATCGTTAACATGAGCTGACAGCTTTGAACTTTGTCCAGATATGTGGTCACTGTGGTGGTGCAGATTGGATTGTTGAGAGTGGGGTCAAGTGTATTTCGCTTGCATGTCCAGTCTTTTATGAACGTAGAAAAATTCAGAAAGAGGTGAGAGTTGTCTCAGAATCAGCCGGTGAAGCTGGATATTATCCTTTCTGCTGCGCTGAACTTTTCTGACGAGAGCCTTTTCAAGGTTGCACCTTCTATGTTCACACCGTGTAAATTGTAAATCTGTAAATTGTATACCACACGTGGCCTGTTGTAATATTGTAGAGCATGTTTATGACCAAAGGAATACACTGTACGTATAGTGGACGAGACCCTTTTGATAAGGGAATCGAATCTTTACTATAGTTTGGTGGTGTTAGGTTCAGTCTGGTAGTGCGTCAGTGGTGTGAACAGAGGATAGGGAGTAGTACCTTCAGTTTTTGATTGTTGAATATTTGTTAGTTCAATTTGCACTAACAAATGTGAAACAATTAAAAATCGGAGGGAGTATATAAGAGGCTAAGACATTAGTACTTATTACAAGAATCAGGACTAGTTGTCTTTTCTCTGTCGAGATTATCATCTTTTTACAAGAAGAATCAGAAAAGAATATACGCTATTTTATTCAGGATTCCAAGTTTCATTCAAACAAGAAAACATTCGACCTAAACAATATCCATGACGTAGCATCAAAGCAGATGTAAAGTTTCATTAAAATTCCAGCGATTTTTGTTCAGATGGGTAGACACCCAAGAAGCATCTTCTGTAGCTTGGACGCCAGAGGCTCCATGTGAAGGTTCTTGCAGTGTTCATCCTTGCAGCGACACAGGAGGTGCAGCTCCTCTGGACGGTGCCGGCGGGCGGCCTGGTTGAGGACGGTGATGTCCCAGCGGATGAAGACGGCGTCGTCCTTGAGGTACTTGGTTTGCACCTCCGCGTGGGACATGAAACACGGCACCCCCCCCAAGCAGAAACGCTCTCCGTCGAAGACCACGCTGGCGGCCGCGCCGCCGCCGTGCGGCGCCTCCGTCAGCTTGCCGTCAGGAAGCAGGCTGAAGCGGAACCTGGCGTGGGCGGCGGATCCGGCGGTGGCGGCTGCGGGGACATGGTGGAGGTGGAGGGGCATGTGGCCGGCGCTCGCCTCAGTCGCCGGTGAGGTAGCAACCACTGCGCCACGTGCGGCCGGCCGCCTTGAACTCGGCGGACTCGACGGGCATGCCGCCGTTCGTCGCCGAGAGGAGCTTGGTTAGCCAGTAGCGGCAGACCTTCAGGACGTGACCCCCGGTGGTCGCCGTGACGGTGATCGTGGACGCGGAAGACATCAGCAGCGGCGGCGGCGGCGCCGCCACGTCGTCGTCACGCGAGGATGACGACGACAGTAGGGGCTTCTTTTTTTCTTCAGCTGGTGGCATTGTTCCGAGAAGAAGGCTGCTCTTCTTCTTCTTCTTCGTCCTGGCGTCGTCTTGTTGGAGGTGGAGGTTGGTACACCTGTCGCGGGCATCGCAGTCACAGAAGAGCTCCGCCACCATCTCCGCCCATCGTCGTGGCTGCCGCGGCAGCTTGACGACGGCCGGCCTGTCGTACACGGTGATGTCGCAGCGGATGAGGACGGCGACGTCCTTGACGTACGCCGCAGGCTCCTGCCGCATGTCCTCCTCCCCGACCTTGTCTATGCATGGGAAGGGTCCTCCGCTCCGGAACGTGACCGGCGCGAGGGCTGCTCTGCCGCCGCGTGGCTTCGCCGCCGTCAGCTTATGGCCGTGGCGCAGGAAGCTGAAGTGGAAGCCGGCCTGCACGACATCGTCGTCTTTGGAGTTGTCGTCGGCGACGTCGCGGAGCATAAGGCCGAGCGTGATGGACTTGCTGCTGCGGTCGTTGGGGTGGACCAGGATGTGTTAGATATCGATCTCAAAAGGGCCGATCCAGTCACCAACGTGATCGGATCGGAGTCTTTTACCGCGTTCTGATCGGGGGCGCCCAGCCCAACTGGCTGGTGGGCTCCTGTCGCACTGCGCCATATAAAAAGTAGACGAGTGGGGCCGGGGCACGAGACACGAGATTCGTCGCTGCCACGACCCACTCACACAAAACCCTAACCGATCTAGAGAGAGGCCAGCAAGTGACGGGAAGCATCACCGGCGTACCGGACCTCTCCATCATCGACGACCACAAGACCAACGCCATGGCCGCCAACGACAGAGCGAGTACATCTTCCATGCCCGTCGCGTCCGGATCTGGTATGTTCACATTTATCGATCCACTGCCCTCCCTCTTTTATTCTAGATTCGTGACTAGATCGTATAGAAAAGTATTAAACATTGGCATCAGAGCCACGGGTAGTTCACGGATCTGAATAATAGGAATGGATCGATAAAAGAAAAGGCTAACCCTAGCAACAACAAAAAAAAAAGGAGGCGGTGAACAGTGCCGCCGCCGGTGAGACCGGCGGCGGGAAAGTCGGCCGAGCGCCGCCGCAGAGAGCTCGACGACGGCGCACTCAACCTCGGTCGAGCGCACGCGCCGGCGAGAACTCCACGGCGGAGCTCCTTCTCTTCTTCCTCGGTTTTCTTCCTGGCGCCGCCGGTGGAGAGAGAGATCGAAGAGAGAGAGGATTGAATCGCTACAGTAGCTAGGGTTCACAACAGAAGCACCGCGCGGCCGGTTTTTGATCGGGCGAAAACCGCGCTCAGCCGTCCATCGCGATGGACGGCTGAGGGCGGGGCGGGGGCGTGCGGACGGCGGGGCGCGGCTGGGCCGATTCGGCGGCCCAGCCGTTGGCTGCCGAGCCGTGAGCCCAGCAAGGGGCGGCGCGAGCGCGGCTGGCGCGCCGCTGGGCCGATTCGGCGGCCCAGCCGTCGGCTGCCAGGCCACTTTTGGCGCACGCAAACGCGCCAAAGTGAAAAGTGCTACAGTTTCATTTTTTTTAACAGAAATAATAGCAATTCCAGTAACAATTTAACCAGGAATATTTTGTCAATTTTGAATAGAATTTGTTTTTTTTTGCCTCTGTAAAATTTTGAACCAAAGGGATAAATTTTATAGAGAGAGTAAATCAAAGATAAAATTGTTACTGGAATGTATGAATTTTAATGTTCCGCTGCAAATTGATAGAATTGACTATAATTGCTACAAATTGAAATTTGAACCAACGGGAGAATTTTAATTTTGGTTGCAATTATTTTCATGATACATGATATTGCTTATTTTCTGACCAACGTTGTTGATTACAATATCATGATTGTTTCGATTTATGCCTTTTAGTCTATTTTCTGCCCAACGGTGATGTAGACTTAACAGCATAATTGTTTATATAGTTACAATTCTGTCTATTTTTTGCCCAACGGTGATATAGACTTAATGTATATGTTCAATTCTTGCTTCTCACTTTACTTGGTAACCTACAGGTGGATTCTCCTTGATGAGTAGTATCAAGGAGATTCCAACTCTGAGAGGAGATAACTATGGTAAATGGAAAGAAAAACTCGACCTTGCTTTTATCTTGGCCGAGGTGGACTGGGTGGTTATCACTCCATGTCCTACAGAGCCTACTGCACCTGTCAGAGGCGAAAAGGATACTGATGCTGAATGGTAAAAGAAAGAACAAGATTTCACTCCTATAAGGGCATTATATGACCTTGAGCGAGCGAAATGGGCCTCAGCCAACAAGAAATGTGTGGCTGTGGTAAAGAACACAATTGAGCCAGCTATTTTGGGCTCAATTACAGACTGTGACACCGTCGCTGAGTACCTTGAAAAGATAAAGAGTCAGTACACTGGCTCTTCAAAGACTTATGAAACCTAGTTAATACAACAACTGGTTACAGCAAATTACACAGGTGGTGGCATAAGAGAGCACATACTTCGCATGGTTCAATTGAACAACAAGCTTAAACCATTGAATCTGTCCTTCAACCAGGACCACATTGTTCATTTGGTTTTTGCTTCGTTGCCAAAAGAGTTTTCTAACTTCGTTGTTAGCTATAACACGACTCCTGAATCATGGGATATAGAAAAGACCATTGCGATGTGTGTGCAGGAGGAGGATAGGATAAAGTCTACCGAAGGTGACTATCAACTATGTGAAAAAGAAGAACTACAAGCCATCTTCCTCACAGCAAAAGGGTAAACAGCCCCAACAGCCTCAACAGCATCAGTACCACGACCCACAGAAAAAGTGAATTCACTGTGGAGAAGGACCAGTGTTTAGTGTGCAAGCAGAAAGGGCACTACAAGAAAGACTGCCCTGTGCACCTAAAGAGGATAATGGCCAAGAACAGTGAGAATACAGTAACTTTTGTCAATGAATCTCTATTTGTGAATTACTCTAGAACCACTTGGTGGTTTGATTCAGGAGCAACTACTCATGTTGCTAATTCCTTACAGGGGTTCCATTCGACGAGGACTACGCAAAGAAGCGAAAGTTCCATAAGAGTGGCTAATGGAGTTGAAGCAAAAGTCGAAGCTGTCGGGGATGTCCATTTGGATTTAGCTGATGGTTTTAGACTTGTGCTTAGAGATGTTCTTTATGTACCTTCTTTGAAAAGAAACTTGATTAGTGTATCACGTTTGGATCGTGATGGTTATGACTGTCATTTTGGAGATGGCAAATGTTCTTTATGGATTGATAATAAATGTGTTGGTGTTGCACTCTTATGTTATCAACTTTATTTATTATCTATGTCTGAAAGTGTGAATATTGTATGTGATGTGAATGTTCATTAGTCCTCGTTGACAAAAGAAAAGAAAAGAAAGAGAACTCCTCATGTCTCGTCGAAATTGTGGCACTGTCGTTTAGGCCACATTTCGAGGGGGAGAATAGAGAGACTAGTCAAGAATGAGATTCTTCCTCCGTTGGAGTTCTCAGATCTTGAACAATGCATAGACTGCATAAAAGGACGTTATGTACAGAAAATTAAAAAGGATGCAAAACGAAGCACAGGAGTTTTAGAGATCATTCATACAGATATTTGTTGTCCCTTTCCTGTAAAAAGTATAGATGTATATGATTCGTTCATAACCTTTACAGATGATTACTCCCGATATGGTTATATTTATCCAATTAAAAAAAAATCAGAGGCATTGGATAAATTTAAAATATTTAAAGCAGAAGTTGAAAACCAACATAATTTAAAGATTAAAATAGTAAGGTTTGACCGTGGGGGGGAGTACTATGGTCGGCATACACCCTATGGACAAGCCCCAGGACCTTTTGCAAGGTTCTTACAGGAAAATGGAATAGTGGCTCAGTACTCTGTACCGGGTCAACCTCAACAGAATGGAGTAGCTGAAAGGCGCAATCGTACCTTGATGGACATGGTGCGCAGCATGATGAGCTATTCTGAGTTACCATTGAGTTTGTGGATGAGGACCATGGGGGGCCTCTCGGATCTGGATTTTCAACCGGGTTTGGATTTTGCAGCTTTGGTTCTTTCGCGGTTTGATTGCTCTGTCTCCCCTTTGTCGACGGCCTCTGGTTTTCATCTGGTTGTCTCCTTTAGCCGATCAGCTCTCCGTATCAACGAAGAATCTGTCAGCTTAATTGTTCAGTCATGTCTGGGTGGGGTGGCTTCGGATTTTCGGGTTTCTTGGCTGCAGGATTGGTGTTTCAGATTCACGGTCTCCTCAAAAAACGTGGGCTTGATGGTTTATCACAGTAAATTTGTTCGTTCTAAGTTGTTTGATCTGCATTTCACCTTGTGGCGCAATGGCGGCCCGGATTGGAAATGGGAACTTCGCATTTGGGACTCGATCCAGGACAGTGAGTGGCATATGGTAAGTCATTCTCGGAAATCTTATGCTGCAGCAGCTTCATCTGGCATTCCCATCTCACGTCCTGCCATGGATGGTGTTCCTCATACCAATGCTCGCCGAAGTGTGTTTAGCCGGATTAATTTCCCGGCAGATTATTATGAGAAGAATTTTGCTGCAAGTGCCTCCGTTGATCCTACTAAGCAGGTTCAGTCGAGTGGTTTCTCTAATCCTCATTTCATGGCCCCAGATCGTGTTCCTGCAAAAGTCCATCCTCGTCCTGAGTCCTCCTCCAAGGATGATCGTCTTTCCCGGAGCTCTGGTTTCATTTCAAAATTTGGAGAGCGCTTTCTCCGGCGGGATCCCAGTCAGGTCAGCTGTTTCCGTTGCCTTGCTACCGGCCATAAAGTGGCTTTCTGCAAAAATGATATCCGTTGTAAAATCTGTTTTGGTTATGGTCACGTTGCACGTTTCTGCCGCAATTCTCTGATAAAAAAAAAGGAAGCTTATCTATCAGGCCAAATCACGTAACGCTTCTCACGCGGAATTGGTTCCCTTCGCCCCACTAGCTAATAAATCGCCTTCCCCTGAGGTTGGTTCGAAAACTCTTGCCATTTCATCTTCTCCCGCAGCAGAGACCACCAGCCCCCCTTGCACCAGTCCCTCGTTGCCGCCGCCCCCACCGCCACCGATGGCGAACTTTGCTGTTGATCCCAGGCCTCATGTTCCGCCGGGCTTTGCAATCCAGGAAATTACGCGAGCCCCTGCTGAGCGTGTACGTTGTTTCCTCCCTGTCATCCCCAATGCAGATAGAATCTCTGAACATGTCGCCATCGCCAATTTCTTCCCTCATGTGGCGAAACGAGATTTCAACGTCATGGCGCATGCTCTGCAGAGTGCCCTCCGGCGCCAATACGGCGTCTATGACACTGAAGTCCAACCTTGCCCGTTTGGGGATGCTTTTGTCAGCTTCAGCTCGCCGCTTGAGCAGCGCCGCTTCATTCGCGGTCCCCCTGTTAATGTGCATGGCTACAGCGTCTCCTTCATACGGCATGATGAGGGCCCTAACTCGAGGGATGTGGACGTGGACAGGGAGGTCTGGCTCATGCTTCTTGGCTACCCCCTGGACGCTCAATCTTCCTCTGCCCTTGCGAAGGGATCGCGAGTTTTGGTGTCCTCAAGTACATCCATGAGCTGGACGTCTATGCCAGAGTGGTGGTGAAGGCGGTGGTGCATGATGAACGGCACATCCCGGAGGAGATTGTGGTTTCGTCTGGCACTGGGCGGCAGGCTCGGTCGTGGTCGGTGCCTGTCTATGTCCTGGACCGCACTGACATGGCTGCTCTTGGTGATGAAGACCCGATCCCAGCTGATGGTGTTGCCCACCCGTTGCCCCCGGAGGCCCCTCGTTGGATGGGTCCCTGGGGAGCCCCGGCTCCATTGGAAGAGTCGAATGTGAGTCAAGCGTCTGTCGATCACAATCAAGGTGACAACACCCCTGTTAGGCAGGCAGCGGTGACCACGCACCCATCCGCGGCAGAGATGGTGCAGGTTCAGAGTGGCCAGGTTCTAGAGGATGCGCATCAGCTCATCTCCTCCCCTGTGGCTGGATTGGTGGCCCCTGATGGCATCCCTGACGAAGTGAATAAGGTGGCAATCTCAGCTCCAGTTCCTGTACTGCAGTCCTCTCAGAAGAATCTGTTTGAGGTGCTGCCCATGATAGGCCCGACACCTCCGCCTGCCATGCTGGTTGCGCCTCCTCCTCCCTCTCAGGTGATCTTACTTCAGCCTGCTCGCCCGTTTAGAGGTGGTTTTGATCTCAGTTCCCTGTCTCAGTTTGCAATTAATATGGACACACGCTTCCCTCGTTATTTTGGTGATATTCAAGCTATCTTGCGTCTGATAAGAATTGCCTCTGATACATCTGATGAGTTGCAGCAGAACCTTGTGCCGCTAAACCAGTTCAAGTCTTCGGAGGATGAACCAGAGGTGCTGAGTGACAGGTTCTCCCCCAAGGACGCTCCAGAACGCAAGGCGTGTCTGCAAGCCGCGCGCACCGATAGATATTGCCTGTCTCCGCCGCAGCAAGCGGCTGAACCACGGAGAATTCAGGGGATCTGCTTCGCCAGCGGTGGGGGCAACAAATACTTCAGCTGTGGTTCCTGATGATGCCGCATTAGCACTTGCTGTCACAAATGAGATTCAGATGCCGTTGTTCATAGCTGCGCCACTGGACATCCATGCTGACCCACCTCCCTATCTGTCGGTGGAAAATATTCAAGCTATTGCCACTGGCTTTGTGCAGATGCAGGCTGGTGCTGTGTCTGAGGAACTGCTGAATGCTGATGATATTAGCAATGTTTAGCTCTCTTATTTATGCTGTAATTAGTAGTGTTTTCAGTTGTTGCAAACAGTGTGCCACTGCAGTCAGTCATTTGAGTTCCAGCAGACACTTTCTTATTTCAGTCAGTTGCTCCTCTTTATTTGGTTTGTCAACAACGTGGTTTGCTTAGCAACAGGCTGCAGGCTTCTCCCATTTTTAATCATGTGTGCTTTTGTTATGGGCTTCTCGGTCTCCCTTGCTACATGCTTCCCCTGGTGGGCAGCAGTTTGATCTTTTTGCTGATCTGCTTGTGGACGTTTGTATTCAATGGCTAGTACAAGAAATCTTCTTATGCTGTGTTGGAATGTGCGTGGGATTAATTCCCAAGATAAATGGGACTGCATCAGGAATAAAATTGCAGAGACTTCATGTGGTATTCTCAGCCTGCAGGAAACAAAACGTGATCACTTTGACTCTGCTTATATCCAACATTTCTGTCATAGTAGTCTGGATAACTTTGCCTTCTCTCCTTCTTTTGGAGCTTCTGGCGGCTTGTTAACGGTGCGGAATGGGAGGCTTTTCAGTGGTTCAGTTGTTCTTATCAACGCCTATTCGATCACAGTCAAATTCACTGTTTTAGCCACTGGAAGCAGTTTTCACCACACAAATATATATGGTCCCTGCTCCTCTGCTGAACGGGCAGCGTTTGTATCATGGCTTTACAATTTTGATTGTTCTCAGCTCGATGATTGGATCCTGATGGGTGATTTTAATCTTGTCAGATGCCCACAGAATAGAAATAGGCCTGGGGGAAATCATAACGATATGATGTTATTTAATGATTTGATTCATCACTTGGATCTTGTGGATATCGCTTTTCAGGGCAGAGATTACACATGGAGTAATATGCAAGATAATCCCTTATTGCAGAAACTAGACTGGGTGTTTACATCCTCTTCTTGGACATTGCATTACCCTGATACCACAGTGCTTCCTTTGGCAAGGCCGATATCAGACCACATACCGTTTCTGGTTAAAGTAGGCTCTGATATGCCAAGATCTAATATTTTTCGGTTTGAAAACTACTGGCTGGAGTTTTCAGATTTCCTGTCGGTGGTTGACCTTCATTGGAACTCTACTCCTTTCTTTGCTAATGCGGCTCGGACCTTATCAGCCAAATTCAAACAGACAAGAAAGGGATTGAAAGCCTGGAGCAAACAGTTGTCCAAACTGAACAAAAATATCAGTAATTGTAGCTGGGTCATTGCCCTCCTGGATGGACTAGAAAATCAACGCTTGTTGTCACGGATAGAAAGGAATTTCAGGCGCATTTTACAGCGGCATTTACTCACATTGCTGGAAGCAAAGCGGCTCTACTGGAAGCAAAGATCCACCATTCGCTGGGTTAAGTTTGGGGATGAGAACACAAAATTCTTTCAAGCTGTAGCAACAATGCGAAACAGAGCCAACACCATTGCATCTCTGACTCTGATGGATGGCTCTCAAGTGACAGATCACAATGCAAAAGCCACTGCTCTCTGGAATTCTTTTAAAGAACGTCTAGGAGTCTCTGAATTTACTGTCATGCTATTTCAACTAGAAGATTTGATACTGCCCTGTCAGCTCCCAATTCTTGATGAACCTTTCTCCTTGGAGGAAATCCTTGCAGCCCTCAAAGACACGCCAAGTGACCATGCTCCAGGACCCGATGGCTTCAATGGGGCTTTCATGAAAAAATGTTGGCACCTCATCCTCCCAGACTTCAAACGTATGTGTGATCAATTTGTAACAGGTACTTTGGACATATCAAGTATCAATGGTTCTCTCATTACTCTGATCCCCAAGAAGGCGAGTCCCCAAACTGTCAATGATTATAGACCCATCTCCTTGCTTAACTCGGCCCTCAAACTGCTCACTAAGGTTATTGCGAACAGATTGCAAAGTGTAATTCTCTCGGTTGTTCATGCGAATCAGTATGGTTTCATTAAAGGCCGCACCATCCAGGATTGTTTGGCCTAGGCTTACCAATTCTTATATTTCTGCCATAAATCCAAAAAGGAAATTGTTATCCTTAAGTTGGATTTTGAGAAGGCCTTTGATAAAGTCGAGCATAATGCCATCCTCTCAATGTTTCAAGCTAAAGGATTCAGTTCTCTTTGGACGTCTTGGATCAAGCAAATCCTTGTGTCTGGATCTTCCTCTGTGCTGCTCAATGGTGTGGTGGGCCAATCTTTCAAGTGTAAGAGGGGGGTTCGGCAAGGTGACCCCCTTTCTCCCTTGCTGTTTGTGCTAGTGGCTGACCTTCTTCAGTCTGTGGTTAATGAAGCAGCTAACAAGGGCCTGTTACAACATCCCTTGGGACCTAACTTCCATGGTGATTATCCCATTGTCCAGTATGCCGATGACACTCTTGTCATCCTCCCGGGTGATGCTAGACAGTTGATGGTTCTCAAAGGCCTGATTCATACCTTTGCTGATTCAACGGGTCTTCATGTTAATTATGCCAAATCCTTCCTAGTGCCGATCAATATGAATTCGGACAGAGCAGAACATTTGGCCAGAACTATAGGTTGTCAAGTTGGTTCAATGCCTTTTACATACCTCGGGTTACCACTTGGGACAACCAAACCGACTGTGATTGATTTTGTACCTGTTTTAACTCGAATAGAGAAGAGACTAATGGGTCTGAACAAATTCCTTTCGTACTCTGGACGCCTTCTCATGGTTAACTCGGTCTTGTCAGCCCTTCCCACCTTTTACATGTGCACCTTAAAACTTCCGGCCTCAGTTATTGCACAAATTGATAAATACAGGAAACATTGCCTATGGGACGGTGGTGATATAAACAAAAAGGGTTCTTGCTTGGTAGCTTGGAACCATGCTTGCAGGCCGAAAGATCAAGGTGGACTGGGCATTATCAATTTGAGAGTGCAAAATACAGCCCTGCTTCTCAAATTCTTGCATAAGTTTTATAATAATGAAGACCTACCCTGGGTGCAGCTCACTTGGCAAAACTTGTATAGAAGAACAGTTCCCCCACATCTGGCGCCACCCAAGGGATCTTTCTGGTGGAAAGCAGTGCTCAGATTATCAGACAAGTTCATGATGGTGGCAAGGTGTTCAGTGCATAGTGGTATTAGCGTGAGCTTCTGGAACGACTTGTGGGATTTGGGTGTCATGAAAGTCCAATATCCAGAACTGCACTCGTTTGCTAGGAACAAAAATATCTCTGTCAAAGCTTTTCTGCAGCAAGACGTGGAAAATCTTCTCTGGCTTCCGCTCTCGATGACTGCCTCTCAGCAATTATCTGCGCTTCAAACCCAGCTTCAGTCCTTCACCGTGGCCATGGAAGCCAATGATGTTTGGAGTTATCTGTGGGGAGGGTCAGCGTACTCAAGTAAAAATGCATACCTAAAGCTAATGGGCACCGGTAATGCATCTCCATGGTTCAGATGGATGTGGAGGTCTTGCTGCAAAAGCAGGCAGAAATTCTTTTTTTGGTTACTGTTGAGGGACCGTCTAAATACTAGAAATCTACTGAGTCGAAAGACTATGGTTCTGGACACATATCATTGTGCTCTATGTCAGATGCTTTGCGAAGAGACTCTGCTGCACCTTTTCTTTGAGTGCCCTTTCAGTACACATTGTTGGTCCGGCTTGGGTATTAACTGGCGATTGGATCTCTCGCCTGATAGTATGCTGATGGAAGGCCGGCGCGCGTATAATTCAATCATTTTCAGAGAAGTCCTTATACTTGGATGCTGGTCGATTTGGTGTCAGCGTAATGCACTAATTTTCGAAGATGAGCAAGCCTCGGTTGATAGGTGGCGAGGTGGTTTGAAAAGAGAATTACAACTGGTTTCTTTTAGAGCCAAACCGTCGGTTAAACTTTTGTTGGATGCACTAATTTGTAATTTAGCTTAAACTTTTTTGGTAGGGTCTTTCTTTAGGTCTACGACCGTTTGCATGTACATAAACTTTTTACCTCATATATATAGTAAAAAAATAAGTAGGGATCTTCCCTGCTGACTTCGGTCAAAAAAAAAACCGCCGTTCATGTTCTCAACAGAGTACCAAGCAAGTCGGTACCTAAAACACCGTATGAGCTATGGACAGACAGAGTGCCCTCGCTAGATTATCTCCGTGTGTGGGGGAGTCCGGCAGAGGCAAAAGTGTTTAACCCAAATCTTGAAAAACTGGATCCCAAAACAGTCAGTTGCCATTTTATTGGCTATCCTAAAAGATCAAAAGGTTATCGCTTCTACTGCTCAGACAGATATACAAAGATTGTAGAAACGAGAAACACTGTCTTCTTAGAGGAGGACATGGTGAAGGGGAGTATGGTGGCATGGAAAATTGACCTTGAGGAGAAGCGGGTATGTGTGCCCACTCCGATGATTCAAGAGCCATTCTTTTCACCACCTACTGATGATGGTCTTGCAATGCATGATGCTGCACCTCCATTATCCGTTGTTAGTTCCCACATGGAAAATGAGGAATTTATTCCTCAGGATCCGACAGAAACTACTATCACAGATGAAAGGGAGCAACAACGGCCTCAGACAGAAAATGTGCCAAACCAGGAGGTTGCACAACAGCCTCAGGTAGAGAATGTGCCAAACATGGAAGCCACCAGAAGGTCTCAAAGAAACAGGAGATCGGCTATCCATAAAGATTATAAAGTATATGATACAGAAGAAATTCATATGAAGGACGATCCTACCTCATATGAAGAGGCCATGAGAAACGCTAACTCATCACAGTGGTTGGAAGCCATGAAAGATGAAATGAGATCCATGGACATCAACGATGTTTGGGTTCTTGATGAAATTCCTAACGGGGCCAAAACAGTAGGCTGTAAATGGGTCTACAAGACTAAATATGGTCCTGGAGGGAATATAGAAAAGTTCAAAGCGCGACTCGTGGCAAAAGGCTTTACACAGAGAGAAGGAATTAATTACAATGAGACATTTTCTCCAGTCTCTTGTAAAGATTCTTTCAGAATAATAATGGTGCTAGTGGCACATTATGACTTAGAGTTACATCAGATGGATGTTAAAACAGCATTTCTAAATGGGGAATTAGATGAAATTATCTACAAGGCACAACCGAAAGGTTTTGTTGTGGAAGGAAAAGAAAATATAGGATGTCATTTAAAGAAATCCATATATGGATTGAAACAAGCTTCAAGACAGTGGTACTTGAAGTTTGACAGAACAATAAAAGAATTTGGTTTTGAGGCAAACATTGAGGACAATTGCATTTATGCAAGGTTTAAAAAGGGAAAATTTATTTTTCTGATTCTGTATGTAGATGATATTCTATTGGCCAGTAGTGATGTCAGTCTACTGCATGAAACAAAGAAATTTCTGTCCTCAAAGTTTGACATGAAAGACCTTGGTGAAGCTTCATATGTTTTAGGCATGGAAATTCACCGAAACAGAAGAAAACATTCTTTGGGGCTGTCCCAAAAGACATATATAGAAAAAGTATTGAAGAAATTCAATATGTATAATTACAGTACTTCACCTGCTCCAATAATCAAGGGCGACAGATATGGGATATGGCAATGTCCCGGAAGTCAATACGAGCTCGATAGAATGAAAACAGTACCATATGCTTCTGCTGTAGGAAGTTTACAGTATGCGCAAGTGTGCACACGCCCTGATTTATCTTTTGTCACCGGGTTACTTGACAGATTTCAAAGTAATCCAGGCATTGAGCACTGGAATTTAGTAAAGAAAGTACTGCGATATTTGCAAGGAACAAAAGGCCTCATGTTAACGTATAAAAGATCTGACTCACTAGAGATAGTGGGTTATACAGATTCTGATTTTGCAAGAGATAATACAAAGTCAACATCCGGATATGTATTCACTCTCGCAGGAGGAGCTGTTTCATGGAAAAGCTCAAAACAGACTATCACTGCGGGAACCATAATGTATGCTGAATTTATAGCATGCTATGAGGCTACAGGGCAGGTGAATTGGTTAAAGAAATTTATACCCGATTTAAAAATGGTCGATACTATTGAACGACCAATAAAGTTATACTACGATAATGAACTCGTAGTACAGTATGCTCACAACAATGAGTCAAGTGGTGCTGCCAAACACGTTGACATAAAGTATTATGTTGTGAAGGATAAAGTCCGAGATCAGCAAATCAGTCTCGAGCATATAAGTACAGAGAAATAGGCCTAAAGGTTACCTGTTGTTATACAGAAATGCTCATCATAGCTGTGGAATCTATTGGTAATAAAACAGTGACGATGAAACATGCTTATTGGGTAAATCTATGAAACAATAGGAAATGATAGATGAATTGACAAAGTGAGATCAAGGGGGAGAATGTTAGATATTGATCTCAAAAGGGCCGATCCAGTCACCAACATGACCGGATCGGAGTCCTTTACCGCGCCCTGATCGGGGACGCCCAGCCCAACTGGCTGGTGGGCCCCTGTCGCACTGCGCCATATAAAAAGTAGACGAGTGGGGCCGGGGCACGAGACACGAGATTCGTCGCTGCCACAACCCACTCACACAAAACCCTAACCGATCTAGAGAGAGGCGCAGCAAGCGACGGGAAGCACCACCGGCGTACTGGACCTCTCCATCGTCGACGACCACAAGACCAACGCCATGGCCACCAACGACAAAGCAAGTACATCTTCCATGCCCGTCGCGTCCAGATCTGGTATGTTCACATTCATCGATCCACTGCCCTCCCTCTTTTATTCTAGATTCGTGACTAGATCGTATAGAAAAGTATTAAACACGATGCGCCAGGAGTGGCCCGCCGCCTTGAACCTGGGCGAAGAGAGGGCGCCGATGCCGGCGAGCAGCGTGGACAGAGTTGTAGCTGCTGATCTTGAGGACGTGGCACCCGGTGCTCACCGTGGTCTCCACGGCCGAGAAAGTCATCGGCGCCACCCCGTTCTGCGACATGGCTTCAGCTTCTCTCAAGCGGCGACGTCTTACGGTAAAGGTCGACGTAGGATCGTTAACTGCCCGAAAATCGGATGTGGATTGAGCGCTGCCGGCCTTGCCTTGTCTCTCTATATATAGGCCAAAACATGAACATGGGCCCGACGCTCACTTGGACTCTGATTCGGATCCTAAGCCTTTCCTTTCGTCCACGAATAGGACTCGAAAGACCAGAGAGTTACAGTATTTTTCGTCCTTCCCTCCACGAATTGGACTCGGAATGTTCCAGCTGCGGTGGGGCCCACACGAATAGGACTCCAACAGGCAGCACCGCGGTGCCCCCCTCCGGCGAACGGCCGCCGAGCGCGCCTGTGCTGACAAGCAACAGCCGCCTCCTGTCGGCGTCCTCCTCCGAGCAGCAGCAGCCAGCAGCCCACAAGCACGTGCTTCGTCAGAACTTCTTGAGTCATTTCTGGGCCTTCAGTGGCCTCTTAAAATTGTGTTGAAGGAACTGTGTTGTGTTCTCGGGTTTAATTATTATGCTGAAATTTCTTTTCTTTTTAGTCTGGGCAACAATACACTACAGTAGTCTGTAGCATGTAATATGTATCCTCAAAAAGTTCGCAAGCTCATACCAGATCAATAATGTTGAAATGTCCGGTATTAAGTACGCTTCGAAAAACAAAGAGGATAGATTAATTCAGGTACTCATTTCTTACAACTCACATCATTCAGATTCCACGCCGCATTGTACAGAGTTCATCGCATGGAACCAGAACATTGCCCGTGGCCGTGGTGAGTTCAACTGCGCATCCCGAAAGGTGCGCTCTCAACCTGGTGCTTATTATTCCTGGAGCTATATGGACATTCTACAGGCTACAGCGCAGACTGGAACAGGATTTCGGCCAGTTCCTGTTTCAAGAAAGCATAACATTTATCAATGCAAAGACTTTTCAACGTACAGTGGTTACAGGGTGTGCAGCTGTTCGTTTTGTTTACCTGCTTGCCTGATGGCACTCTGGGTTCACCCCATTCCAAAACCTTTTTCTCTAATGTCTCGAAGTCTGCTTCCCCAGCCTGTTTAAAGCAATAAACCAATGTTACAATGGAAAATGATTTGCAGCCAAGACATGCTAAGTGTCATACCTCGATCAAGGCACCCATCTCGCTATCAAAGCTCTGGTAGCGCTTGCGGACAAGCTCATCCAGGGAACCATCCTAACATAGCAAACAAATAGTTTCAATATAGAAACATGTGTATAAAAGTTTTAGAAGGTTATATGCTTTTATTAGTTACTTCTATCAGTTTGACGACATTCCGGAGGCCACGGGCCAGGGTGTCCATTCCTGAGATATGAGCAAGAAACATGTCCTCAACATCAGTACTTTCCCTCCGCCTGCCACAATGAAAAAAATTGATGTTAGTTTAATTCCATTTGAATTCGGAATCATGTTACAGAACAATAAACAGATGAATAGTGAACACTGACAGCTTGGCATCAAAGTTGAATCCACCGGGTGCAAGTCCACCCTGTAACAAATCAAAATGCAGCAGCTTTTGAGTGCAACCATATTTCTTTTGAAGTGAATATTGCAAGCATATTCATTGTAGTGTGTCCATGAATATAACAAATCAAGCAAACCATGCAGTAAAGGGAGGAGATAGATGATTCATGCCACTCACATTCTTAACTACACTTGACATGATCAGAGTTGCCTCTGCAATGTCCGTAAGGAACTGATCCGTGTCCCAGCCTGTTGAAAGTAAGAATCGAAAATGAAAGTTCAATTCACTTTCAGCTTACGAGTCAAATATAGGAGTTGCACACTTGCACTTGCACTGAACAGTGAAACTTACCGACTTGTGGATCACCAGTGTTTGCATCAATATTTCCAAGCAGTCCATTAATCCGGGCAGTCTCAAGCTCATGATGGCAGCTGCAGGTTTTAGATCCAATCATGATATTGTAAATTTAGCTGTTATACATCTGTGGTTTGGTAAGAGAAAAAAACCTGTGTCCAGATAGTGTAGCATGGTTGCATTCAACATTAATCTTGAACTCCCTGTACCATTCAGAAAAAGGAAAAGAAGTGCTTTCAGAACAAAATTGTAAGACTCACAAAGCTTCAGTTGCAGAAAATTTGTAAAAGAAAAAATGTCAACTCAAACCTTTTATAAATTCTATAGATGCTGAAAGAATACTGATAATTACCTGCAAGACCATACTTCTGAAGGAAAGAGAATGTAGTTGCTACATCCCAGTCATACCTGCCAGAGGAACACGAGGATTAGTGCTTCCGAATGTTGCAACTTTGCTAATTCATTTGAGTAATAAACTCACTGGTGTTTTGTAGGTTCTTGTGGCTTAGGCTCAATGAGCAATGTTCCTGTAGGAAAATAAGGATACAGGTTCAACACTTATTTATTGTTACACTGATATATAGTTGAGATATTGCACTATATCACAGTTAGGGAAGAAATCATGCAGCAACAATATAATTACCATTGAACCCAATCTTCTTCTTGTAGTCAACAGCAGCTTGAAGAAAGTTAGCCTGGACAAACCCAGCAAATTAGCAAATGATTTGTTGTAAAAAATTGTGGCAGGAAAACAAAAGAATCAACAAAAAAGCGCCCTGCTCATACCAAATGGTCAAGTTCTCTCTTCATATCGGTATTCAGAAGAGTTTGGTAACCCTCTCTTCCACCCCAAAATACATAGTTTTCACCACCTAGGTAGTGAGTGACCTGGAGGATATAAAAAAATCATGAATTGCCTATAATAGAAGACCAACAATGGTATTCAGAGATAATTTCCACCTCCAAAGCTTTCTTTACTTGTGCAGCTGCATAAGCATACACTTTCACCTCTGGGCTGCAACATTATTGAAGATTTCTATTATTCTCAAGTCATGCGCTGAGATCATAAGTTTGACTAAAAGAACATAACTACAATACCAACCTAGTGGCAGCTCCATGCATGTAACGTGGATGCATGAAAAGCTGTGCAGTACCCCACAGTGGCTTTATGTTTGTCTTGGTCTAAAAATCAAATCAAATAGAACCCAAAAAAATAATTGAGAAAACAGGACTCCAGAACATTGATGCATAGTACTGGCAATTTCAGGTTCCAGCCATCTAACCTGGAGCTGCCTCGCCAACTCAACTATCTCATCCAAGTTAGCATTTGTTTCCTGCAACGTGAACCAACAGATTCAGGGAATTTCTGACTTCGTTTTATAGACAGACCCATTAATTTTATTTTCTTTTTTTTTAAAAAATTAGCCAGCCAAGGAAATTCTGTTATTCAATAGTTCATCTAAAAAAGTAGTACCACAACACCATAAGAGTCATTACTGGTCCTGTAATTGCGGTTCCTTCTAATTAAAAAAAATAAAGTTGTTTCCTATTCCAAGCTGGCATAATATAGCTGGAGTGCTCGACTATGTCAGGAGTTATGTTTTTTATGCCCAATTTTAGTCCCACAAATGATCAAAAGCAGCTCATGATCACTACACAATATACACCTAATGACCTAACTGATTTTAAGGTTGCAAGATCGCTCTACAAGACCATTTTGATATATTTCTAGTTTATGAATTAACAACGTGAGGGACATACTTGGAGAGTTTTGCCATCTGGAGCAATATCCCTATCATGGAAGCACCACCTGTCAACTCCCAGCTTCTCCATGAACTCAAAGTGAGCTCTCACTGCAGCACAAATTCAAACAGAAGCTGGTTGGTACAGATGCATTGAAATGTAAGCGTGAAGGCTGGAATTAAACACAAAGAAGTTAGGTAATTGCCGTACTTCTTCTCTTAGCCATGGCCAACGAATTTGTGCCATCCTCCCAGGGCCAGACCTTTGTGGGGGCACCAAAAGGATCTCCTCCAGTACCACGGAACGTATGCCAAAAGGCTACGCTGAACCGCATCCAATCCTACAGTACAAAACAAATAAGTTGACTCCACTCAACAGTGTAAAAGTTGACTTTGCAGGATATACTGAAAGTGAATATATCCAAGGAAACAGATGAAGTCGACAGATCATACTTTCATCTTCTTCCCAAGAATCAATTCGTCTGCATTATACCACTTGTAAGCAAGAGGGTTCTTGCTGATCGGACCCTGCAACACAATTTTTCAAGGACAAATGTTCAGTCCACGATAATTATTACTCTACCATCATATCAAAAAGTAGTTGAAGCATCTGAAATTTTCGTTTCGTGGCCTCACCTCATACTTGATTCTCGGGATACCGGGAAAGAACTCCCCCTCCCAATCATCTGACCCGTCACATTTGCTATCCAAATCAGCCGGACAGGTTTGCTCCGCAGCAATCTAAAAGCAGAAACCCGAAGACACGACCAGAATCACATTGGCCATCATAACTCCAATCGCCGTGGCAAACATAAACAGTACGAAGTCAGAGCAAACTTACAGCAGCGGACAGGCACAACGACGACGCCACCAGTAACAGCAAGAGCTTGGAGCCCTTCATGTCGGGCACAGAACAGATCGCCAAAGGCCCCTGCAAAACGCCAGTCCCGCGGATCAATAGGACAGCACACAAATCCTCCTCCCTTGCCGCCAAAAAAAAAAAACACTGAATGTTCTAATCTCTCGTTGCCTCTCCGGTCCTAAGATTTAATGAATTATGGATAACGGATTTACTAATTTTTTGGGACACATGAGGCTACGGGGATTGAGTTGAACCCAAAAACTAACTGAAAGTAATCTGCTATTGACACTGCATCATGCGGCAAACAAATCCTCCAACGAACGAACCGGATGGACTGCAAAACCGAAGGAAGAATCCGTCCCAGAGGAGAAGAGAAAGGAAAGATTACCTTACCAATACCAACAAGGAGGAGGACGCAATCCAAGCCCGACTGGATCGCCACCCCACTTCCACTCCAGTCCCCGGCGGTGGGTGGGATAAGAACGAAGATGACGCGAACTGCGGTTGCGGTGGAAGCACGGGGGGAGACCTCGGCTGAGTTGAGGCCGGTTAAATATAGTGAGTCAGCTTTTTTTTTTTCGATCAATATAGTGAGTCAGCTTTTTTTTTTCGATCAATATAGTGAGTCAGCTTATAAGACTCTTCTCCACTGTCACTGACAAAATGTATTGTCTTGTTAATTGTGCACTTTCTCCGGTTTTTTTTCTCTGTTACAGTGAGTTTGATTAATTAGTTTGGTCATTCGTTTATTAAAAAAAATTAAGAAGTATTATCTGTTTTGTTATAATTGATTTATCACTAATCAAACAAAATAGAGAATTATTATTTTGATAATTACTACCTTTATTTTTATTATTGATATTTTTCTTACAAAATTTGTAATAAAAAGCATTAAAATAGAAAACAGAGGTAGATATAGAATCTTACTCATAAAAAAATTATATAGTCTTCAAATTAAAATAATAGAGAGTCTATATTGTTAAAGATATTGAAAAGAGTCTTATTTGTCATCCCGTAGAGTTCTATTTTATAAATCTCTTGCTTATGTGGTGGATCGAGGATTGAACAACATCGGTCCAACCATAATTATTCTCAACATTCTTTTTTCTTAAGTAGCAATAGCCAATACGGGTAATAATTGTCGCTGGACAAAAAATTATGTGTGGAATTCTCTGAAAATCTGAGAAAATAGCTAGTACTATTTTTGTGCCATGTTCGGCATCTGCACCTAAGCTCACTCGAGTTTGGGAGTGGACATGATGCGACCTGTAACAAGAGTGACAAAGTTTGGTTCCGGCAAGAAACACGCCGTGAAAATCATCGATGCACCGCACCGACTGATGATGGGCAGTCGCCGATCCATACCGTACCTAAATCCTCGAAGGTCGCAAGTTTTGGATGGTGACTGTACTATGAAAAGTTAAACAAAAAGTGACTTGGTTTGGAATTTGGATATGTCCAGACTAAGGCTTTTTTTTCTTTTTTTTAATTTCACAATTCAGATTATATAAGTGGAAGCTGAAACAAACGATCAGATTTTATCGCTGGATTCCATAATCTCGATCTTCAGATTTCACGATTTTATAAGCTGGTCTAAATTAGCTTTCGATAGATTGTGCCGCACATATTTACATCTATGTAGATCCACTTGATATGATAATAGCTGAATTATTAAATCTAGATAAAAAAACACCTCTCAGATTTTGATATTCAAATTTTATAATCTTAAATTTTATAATCTATATTACATAATCTAGATTTTATAATATAAAGCTGAAACAGAGAGGACCCGGAGAGACCTGAGTCGTGCGCGTAGCAAACTCGCCGGAATGCGTCATTTTGGTTTCCAAACACTTTAATAGCTGATGAAGAATGATTTTTCTATGCATGAACAAAATACTAGATCAGATGGCAAAAGAATCATTTCTTTTACTTTTGTTTAGATTGAAAAAATGATCTGAACTCGGGAGGTGATTGATTTCCTGCTCTTGTTTGCCAAACCACGACCACTCTAACAACTGATACTAGTAACACACTGCTTCTCACCGCACGATTGACGACGTCGACGGTCAGGAACTCCGTCAGTATTCTGCAAGATACTCAGAGCAAAACTGTCTTATCCGCTCCACCGCCACCAGAGCTATCTAACTATCTCTCACCCTCTTCTCAGTCGATGGCGCCGGCCGCCGTCGCCGCCGCGGCGTTCCCGTTCCGCCTCTTCTCCGTGGAGGCTCGCCGGAACACCAAGACAGCCCGTGGCAAGCGGAGCGCCGCGAGGCCGATCAAGACCGCTCCGCCTCCCCCTCCTCGCCCTTCGGCCTCCTCCTCCTCCGTGGCCGGCGGCGGCGTCGCGGCCACCACCTTTACCCGTCTCCCGCTCCGGGACGACCCCGACTCCGCGGAGGTCACGCTCGACCGGTTCCCCACCGCCCCGGCCAACCCGGAGACGCAACCGCCCGCTTCTGTGCGCGGGAATGTCGAGCGGTTGGGCGACGGAGAGGAAGAGGAAAACGTGGGATTCGGTGCCACCGCATTTTCTCCGGAAGGTTCGGAGCTCACCGTTGGCCAGTTCGACGCGCGCGCGGTTATTATGCGGCAAATGGTCGAACACCTTGACGACGACGACTGTGAAGAGGGGCCTGTCGTCAGCCGCTTGGACATCTTCGAGGGCGTGAAAGGCAGGAAATATCGGGCTGTCGCGCCCGACGAGCTCGGCGGCGACGACGACGACGAGGAGGACGGAGATGTCGTGGTGTTCGACCCGGACTACGGCGTGGACAGCGACGACGAGGAGGAATTCGACGAGTTCCCGTTCCAGGGTAGTCACAAAGGTGATGATGCCACTTCACGCGCGGAGCTAGGAGATGATGACGAGGAGTTCGTCGTGTTCGACTACGACGAGGAAAGCGACGACGACGATGACGCGTTTGATGAGGGCTACGATGACGCACGGGGCAGCTACCTCGAGGAAGAGGAGGGCCAGGCGAAGGAGAAGGGCGTGCCCGCCGTGATGCGATGCTTCGACACGGCCAAGATATTCGCCAAGGCCGGCGACGGCGGTAACGGCGTGGTGGCCTTCCGGCGCGAGAAGTACGTGCCGTACGGGGGGCCCTCGGGCGGCGACGGCGGCCGCGGGGGCAACGTGTACGTGGAGGTAGACGGGGAGATGAACTCCCTGCTACCGTTCCGCAAGTCCGTGCACTTCCGCGCCGGTCGCGGCGCGCACGGCATGGGCCAGCAACAGGCCGGGGCCAAGGGGGAGGACGTCGTGGTGAAAGTGCCGCCCGGGACGGTGGTGCGGTCCTCGGACGGCGGCGTGGAGCTGCTCGAGCTTATGAGGCCCTCGCAGCGCGCGCTGCTCCTTCCTGGCGGCCGCGGCGGCCGTGGCAATGCGGCGTTCAAGTCTGGCACAAACAAGGTGCCCAGAATTGCAGAGAAAGGGGAGAAAGGTCCAGAAATGTATGTTCCCTTCGCTTCCAAACATTATTTTTGTTCTAATGTTTCTTATTTCATTGAATTTTAGAGCTGCCAGAATTGTTACGTGATTCTTATTAGTAAGTTCTGAAGAAACTTCTTGTTGTGTAAAATCTCAGCATGAAAAATAGAATGGCATTGCTGTGAACTAACATTGCATCCTTGCTGGTGTCGGCAGGTGGTTAGATCTGGAGCTGAAGTTGGTTGCTGATGTGGGGATCGTAGGTGCCCCAAATGCTGGAAAGAGCACTCTTTTGAGTGTTATTACTGCTGCCAAGCCAACTATAGCCAATTATCCTTTTACGACATTACTACCAAATCTTGGAGTGGTCTCATTGGATTTTGATGCTACGATGGTAGTGGCAGACCTTCCTGGTTTGCTGGAAGGCGCTCATCGTGGATATGGTTTGGGTCACGAGTTCCTAAGACACAGTGAGAGATGCTCTGTCTTGGTGTGTATCCTTTTCCCTTCTGTTCCTCTTATCTTGACATCATTATGTCCATATGTGCTATGTTAATGTAAGGATTTATCATTCTTTTAAGTGGTAGATTTGAAATCTTTTTGTGAATGAGTTTTCATTAATGTTTAATGGCTTATTGGAATTTTAGGTGCATGTTGTCGATGGTTCTGGACAACAACCGGAATATGAGTTTGAGGCAGTTCGTTTGGAACTGGAGTTGTTTAGCCCATCTTTGGTTGATAAGCCCTATGTGGTGGTGTACAATAAGATGGACCTTCCAGAGGCAGCTGAGAGATGGAACATATTTAGGGAAAATCTACAGGCTCAGGGCATTGAACCTTATTGCATTAGTGCAATAAACAGACAGGGCACACAGGATGTTATTCATGCTGCATATAAGCTTCTGCAGAAAGAGAGACAAAGGATGAAGGAAACTGAAGGTGACTCTATCCTCTCTGTTTAGTTATAGTTGTAGCCAGCCAGTAGCAGTTACTAAAGCCATAAGGTGCTTTCTACACAGCTCTTTATTTGCTTTCTGAGCTATTCATCTTGATACGGTTTGCTGTTGCAGAGTGGAGTGGACCAGAAAATCTGAACCATGTGGCTGATGCAATAAAAAAGGAGAGGCGTTCAGCGATGAACGAGTTTGAGATTTTTCATGATAAGGGTACAGATACATGGACTGTTGTTGGTGCTGGCATTGAGCGTTTTGTTCAGATGACTAACTGGCAGTAAGTTGTTTGAACCTTAGTGCTAATTGTTGACACTACGTTATCGTATCTCTAACATCTTCTAATGCAGGTACTCAGATTCCTTGAAAAGATTTCAGCATGCCCTAGAGGCATGTGGTGTCAACAGAACTCTCATCAGGCGTGGCGTCAAGGAGGGTGACACAGTAATAATTGGTGAGGTATGTACTATGCGCTAACCAGAGCATGATCAATTGCTGACCTAAAATTAAACCACGAGGGGTATACCCGCTGTGGCATTGCCGGAACATCTGGGCGTGCAAATGGAGTTATCAATCTCAAAAAGATTTGTGTTTGGTTGCAGATGGAAATGGTTTGGAACGATGAACCTAAAAGCACCCGTCCCTCGAATACGATGAACTCGAAAGATGATTCTGTGCGGTGGCCTGAATTTGGTTAGAGAAGCACTCTAATTTCTTCTTAGAGATAGAGGTAATTCGTAACAGAAGCATAGCTCTAGGATATACTGGTCTTATGTTTTTGCGTGCCTACTTTACTTCGTGATCGTGAGGCTGCTCTTCACCACGATCACTTTAAAGAGAAAAGAGAAGAAAAAGAAAGTAAGTGATGATATAAAAAGAATAGAGCGACCGTGATTCTTGTTCACTTTACATCAAATGGTGTTAAGAAAGAATATGAGCATGCTTGCATTTGTGATCATCTTTGCTTCGTTGGCATTCAGAATGTTGCCTTATTGGTGCATATCTGTTTTGACGTCCGCAGGAAGATGCTAGGAACTGGCGTGAAGATTTTCTTGCGAGCTACAGGCAGCTGGCACGGATGGCGGAAAGAGAGGAGAGATGCTTCCCATCAGTTTGCTCCCTGTCGTCGTAGTAGATGATTTGGACTTGGATAAATAGAAAAGAAAAATGGCTGAATTCAAAGAATGGCGAGCGAAGATTGGACGCTGACGCTGGGCGCCAAAAGTTCCATCTCGGTTTTGGACGCACTTGTACGTAAGGCAAAAGTAGGTAGGCACTACTACCTGTATAACATACTACAGTAGTATTTAGAAATTGAAATGAAAAGAGGGGGGAAAAAAATCCCCTTGTCCAGTTATTATACAAATTAAAGGACGAAATAGGTTTTATAAATACATCCGAAGAGAAAAAGGAGAGTGCTCAAATCGGCTCCGGAACATAGGAACAGGAATGTCAGCACTGAAATTTAAAGCAGGAATGACAATGTTTTCAGGCCGATGCCGATGCAGCAATGTCTGCTTCGCCTCTCGGCCAAAAACATCGCCGCAACCGCAAGCCGTGCAGTGCAGGTCCGAGGCGGCCTCACTCAGGAATGCAGTCTCGTTAAAGAATGAGAAAGGTAAGTGGGCTTTTCCTGATGAATCGCCCGGCGGCTGTAACGCAAGCCACGAGGCAAAACAGCCCGCTCCTAGCCGGCGCCAGCGAAATAGCGGATGTTTTCATCCTCGTTGAGATCCCGTGCGCCAAATGCCAAACACCCCAATTTGGCCACGACGCGGAGAGCGTCAGAGAGAGATGCAGACGACGGCTGCGTCCGCCGGTCTCAGTTCTCACACTTAGCTTATTGGACTAAGAAGCCCGCAGCCTGCACTACAGGGGAAGCTTCTGCCTCACGCCGAGTACCTCAAAGCATGCACCACAGGTCGGCATTTGCTGATTTTGCCTCTCCCTCCGCCGAGAGATCCGTCGCGCGCGCGGATGATGTACAGGATGCAACGGCGCCTTGGACGCCTTCCTTCTGTTCGACCAAATGCCGACCCATTCTCCGCTCCACGGTTTGCTCAAGGCGATGCTACTTTTCAGTTCAGCTGGGCACAACAAATTTTATGCACATGCAAGTACTAAATATTTACATCTTTGATTCATTCAATTTCTTATTTAGTCATCCTACAGTCAATCCATTATATAAGAAGGCTACACAGGGGGCTTCAAATGACCTGACAAGAGCTTTCAGCCGGCAGCTGGCTAAATTATTTAGCCATGCTCTTAAAGGAAAAGGTAAAGCGCTGCGCTGGGGAATTTAATTCCATTCCATGCTCTGCTTTGGAAAAAAAAGGGAGGAGTGCATGCCCTGGTGACAAGCAAGGTATTACATCCATCCTAATGCCATGCCTGTCTCAGAAGAACGGAGAAGCTGCCGGTGTTGCGTGCGTGCCCAGCCATCATCGTTACTGCACCTTACAGTGTACTGCACACACCACCAAAAAAACGTCTCCACCAGATTGGAAATTTGGAACAATTAATCATGGGTTAGGCTGGTTGATCTTGTGCCGTCGTCGTCCTTGATCACTGGACAGAGGAATCCTCGGGTCATTCCTGGCAAATAGGTTCGTGTTCATGTTTGTTTACGCACACTCTAAAATATTACTTGCAGTGTGTGCTCATTAGATGCTGTTAATCAGTTAACAATAACATACTACGGCTGAAGAGTAAGCTAATTAGTACTGACTAGTTGGGTTGTTCCTGGGATTATTGCAGGAGTTGGCGAGGGTCCTTGAATCACCCACCGGACTGATGTGGGTTAGATCGGCATTCGTTTTTCTGTTTGTTTGCCTTCTACGTGGATAGAGGAATTTCATCATGGACGTTGAGGTACATACTACTGCTGCTGTATCGTTACTTCTGACTCAAACAAATTTTCGGATACCACAACAAAAATTATCTCTGCATTGTAGTTTTATTATTCACTACTATCTTTTTGCAAGTATTATTCGCTAGTTAGTTATTAGAGTATTTAATGATTAGTTGAGACTGAAACACATTCAGTAAGGTGGTCTTTAATTTCTAACTTTTTTTTGCATCCTATTCAGTATATCCTGGAGCAGGGGGTTCATAATGCTGGGGGGTATGTACTCCAATTATTCTTCCGAAGTAATGACAGAGACAAAAAGGTCATCTACTTTAATGGTTGGAATGGCCTTGGGGCAGTTCCGGTTCTTAGATACATAGCGCATTACCTTGCATCGGTGAAAGCTCATCCTCCACAATTATGCTTTGATAAAGTAATTTTCCTAGACTGCTCAGTGTGGGAAAGTAGAAGAATGATGCAGAGGGAAATTGCAGAGGAGCTAAAACTTGATGACACATCAATGAAGATGTTTGACAGGCAGGATGAGGACGATGACTTCAATGGAGTGGACCGCAAGTCTAGGGATGTGATACAAAGTGCTGTAGAATTGATTTATCAAACCCTAAAAGATACGCGATTTATGATGATTTTCATTAATGGAAGTGACGGTGAGATTGACTTAAAAGTTTTGGCATTCCTGTGGCAGGATATTTCAGCAACAAAGTGATATGGACATTTAATAGAAGGATTTTGGCCATTCATGGCAGCCATGCTGAACTACAAAATAAGCTAAGATACACTGATGCTTTCTTTTATAACCACATCTTGAGCTTATCAAAATCAGATTTTATTGCTATGTTGCATGAAGAGGCTACCAGCATAGTTTCTCGCCACCCATGTATGGAGGGCGTCAAAATAACAATGGTTGCAGATTGTTGTCTCTACACACTATTCTTGTGTTATAGTTTTCGTAACACCAGTGGATTTGATTGGGCAACTCATGCTTCGAACTACTGGATGTGTGTTGGCCTCACTGAAAGGGATACAAAAAGTGAGATTGTTAACACACTGCATAAAGAAATATGTTGGGAGTGCTATGCTCCTCTGCTTGAAGAACTATTTTATAAATTCATGGAAGATCCCAACGCTCCATTTCTGGTATTAAAAGACCACTGGATTTGTATCACCTCGAACTATCTGACTGTTCCAGAGGAGGATATGCAGACTATACTGGGAAGACCTTCATCTTTGTTCGTTGTATTCGAAAGGTCTAATAACCCATCAGGGTTACCAGATGGATTGTTTAAGCATTGCAGCAACCTTGCTGTGCTAACTCTTTGTTTCTGCGCCTTCAGTTTTTCATCACCTCCTTTCCTTGGGTGTCAGACAATAAAATTCCTTGGACTGGAGCATTGCAGAGACAACAAAGGAAATTACCCCACCAACGATGATTGGGCACTTCTGTGAAATCTTTGGGTGCTTGACATGCGCAATACATACTGGGATGACATCATAACCGAGGACAAACTTGAGATCATGGGCAGTCTGATGGAGCTAAACATAGAGGGCTTCATATGCTGGCAGTACATAAGTCATCAATTGTTACACAACAGATTAGCTCGTCTTGAGAGGCTCCGTATAATGAAGCCTACAATACATCATCAAGCAGTTGTACCAACAGGAGACACCAAAGAATCAATCTCTATGGAGAACAAAGGGCTGCGTATGCTTGATCTGACCGGCAATAGACACATGAAGAATCTATCAACTAGCATAATGAGTGCATGTAACCTTGAGGTGCTGATTCTTGATGGATGTGATGAGTTAGAAGATGTTGTCTTGTGCAATAGCGAGTTACCTTCTGCTGCTTCCTCACTAAGATCATTCAGTTTAGATGGCTACAGATCAGCAACAATGAATCAATGGAAATCAATGTTTGAATTACCTCCAGAAAGTTCCCGTCCAAAGCCCCCATCTGATTATGGAAGAAATAGGGCCAGGGATATCATCAAAACCTCGACGATTCAGCTTCAAGGGTGCAAACAGTTAGAGAACTTGTTCTTACGTGGGCTACCCAATCTTGTGGAATTGGACCTCTCAGGAAGCACAATCAAGATACTTGACTTTGAGACTATGGTGGTGGATGTCCCAAATCTCAAGCGACTCTTCCTACTAGGTTGTGAGCACCTTCGTAGAATCAATTGGGATGATTCCATGGTGGATCAGCCAAAGCTGGAGTTGCTATGCATAGACACACGCCCTGGGTGGTCAGCTGATGGGTGTGCTTGGCCATCCCTTGAAAATAAATCCTACCGTTTGCAGGTGCATGCTGTTCTTGTGGACGTGAGGCTTGTTAGGTCCCTTTTACTTCTAATAGGAAGTACTACTGCGTACGGCATCCGTGAAGTCTATTTTAAAATTCACATCACCAAGTCAGCAGATATGTGTGGTAGCTCCATTCAACAAGAAGCAATAACTGGTAGGGAGAAAGTTAGGCCCACAGATGGGCCGGATTTTTTCCTAGCAAGCCAGTATGATGACATTTCTAAAGAAATTGATGACGATGGTGCCCCTTCCACGACCATGGAGGTCTTCCCACAGCCTCCGGATCCACGATCGCATCGTCATATCGAGATTATTGGTGATGGGAGCCACAACATAGAGAGTGAGATGAAATATGATACCAGTACACATTCTACCTTTGCTGATCTGATGTGGGTGGCTGAATCCTTGACTGTGCTTGATTCCTCAAGCTTGTCTAGATTGTCTGGTCCTTATCCAGGTTCGTACAGTCTCAGGTGGTGTTGCGTGGCGAGGTGCCCCAACTTAGACACCGTCTTCCCTTCGGATTGTGATGATCACGAAAATCAGTTGGAGACCATCTGGGCATCTGACCTCCCGAAGGCTCGCTGCATCTGGGACAAAGGGGCAGCATTAGCACATTATTCCTTTGGAAATTTGCAGCATTTGCACTTGCGCTCCTGTCAAAGGATGCAGTTCGTGTTGCCGTTGTGGGCCTGCTCCTTCCCCAACCTAAGGACCCTCCACATTATCCATTGCGGTGACCTGGGGCGTCTTTGTGCTCGATGACAAAAACAGGCTTATTTACGATCGCGGATATGGCTATGAGGTACCCATCCACGGCGTGCCCTTCCCGAGGCTTACCGCCATTCACCTGCACAACCTGCCGAAGCTGCAGCAGATAAGCGAGCGCAGGATGCTCGCTCCCGCGCTGGAGACCATCAGGATCAGGGGATGTTTCGCGCTCCGCCGGCTGCCGTCCTTGGAGTTGGACGGCTGCGACCCGGGCACGAAGAAGGGGCAGCCGGTCGTTGAGATCGAGAAGGACGTGTGGAACGCCCTGGAGTGGGACGGACCGGATGCCGGACACCACCCCGACCTCTTCCAGCCGCCGGTGCACTCGCGCCACTACAGGAGGCGCCACCTCAAGGGCACCGTCCTAAGGTACGTACGTACGCACGCACGCAGCTCGATCTGCTTTACTACTACGTATACGTTTCAGGCATGTAGTATCATCCTTGTTAATTTGCTACGGTACGTACATAACTACATTAACGTTTCTTCCTTGTTGTCTGCCTTTTACGACGCTGGCCAGGTGAATCCTAAACGTTGCCCGGCCTCCTGCAGAGACATGGGATGATCAAGCGAACCACTACGTCTTCTACTTATTATATACTGGTCGTCATCTGTTGTTTCGTCTGATCGAGATGAACCCTGCTAGCTGTTGATGCCTTCGTTCATGCGTCGAGGTCGAGCTACTACTCACGTCAAGTTTGTCTGTGTGGTGTGCCTGCGTTTATTTGCTTTCTGGGTTGATTTGCTGGTTGTTGGCGGAGCCTCTGCTCCTCTGCCATGGGTTGATCTGTTTGAGTTTGTTTCGGAAAGGTAGCGGTCTCAGCAGGTTGGCTCCTACCTAGCTGTGTCCAGTCCTGCTTGCGACGACGGACGGCTGGTTAGGCCTACCCTAGCTGCGTCGTCATTCCGTTTGCTGTATGGTGTGCTGAGTCTGCGCGTGTTTGCGCTCGATCAGCCGTGGCCGATGATGCGCTCAAGTCAAGTCATAGCGTATGGCCGACGAGCGACGTGCTCGTCCTTTTCAGTTTGTTGTTTCCTTGTTCTTTCACCGATGTTTTGCAAACTCTTGCATTGGATGAATATAATAAAGTTTGTTGTTGAACAAAGTATAGTCTTGTTTTATGGCTAGTGTTAACCAGCTAAACAAACAAATCATACCGGGCTCTAATTGGCTGACGGACTGAGGATGTCTTTTATTATTATTATTATTATTATTATTATTATTATTATTATTATTATTATTATTATTACTACTACTACTACTACTACTACTACTACTATTATCTCTACTACTATATAATTTTGTAGCGGTCGTCCGTGCACGGCTTAATCCGTCGGCTCGTCCGTACACGGCTTAATCCGTCGGCTCGGCTTAATCCGTCGGCTCGTCCGTACACGGCTTAATCCGTCGGCTCAACATGAGGTCGGATGCAAACCGGAAAAGGAGTTCAAAACGTATACTACGGCTCGGCTTAATCCGTCGGCTCGTCCGTACACGGCTTAATCCGTCGGCTCAACATGAGGTCGGATGCAAACCGGAAAATGAGTTCAAAACGTATCTCTACTACTATATAATTTTGTAGCGGTCGTCCGTGCACGGCTTAATCCGTCGGCTCGTCCGTACACGGCTTAATCCGTCGGCTCGGCTTAATCCGTCGGCTCGTCCGTACACGGCTTAATCCATCGGCTCAACATGAGGTCGGATGCAAACCGGAAAAGGAGTTCAAAACGAAAAACTCGAGATAAAAGGAGTCCATGTACAAGACTAAGACAATCGAGGCAAACTCGAGTTCCAAAACTGTAACGAAACGCTTCAGAATCAAAGGGAGCAAAAACACATGAAAAAATACAAAAGACCAAGGAACTAATCATAGATTCAGATAGGAATCCTTCTGTAGTCGCCGGCTTTCGAGCACGGCACAACAACCGACTGCTCGCGGGCTACAACGGCCGTTGCCCTTCCTGCACGAATTGCCACAACGACGTCGTATACGGAGACTGCTTGCCGGTGCACTGCTGCCGCGCGCCATGGCAGGGCGACACCGACGAAGAGTACTCGCTGGTACATGGCCAACGAATTGCTGTTGGCCTGTTGCCAGCAATGCCACAAATGGAGCACACGAGATTGGGATGACGACCGGGAGCGCTACATGGTGAGTCAAAAGAGGAGCTGAGGTGGAAGAAGTTTGTGGAACCGTGTGGATAAAGATACTGCTTGAGGAGCAACGGGTGAACGGATAAACTCTTGACTATTTTGCAAACAAATCCCTTCTCTTTTTTCTATTATGTTCAAACAGTTCATGTCTTGTACTGTATTGCTTGTTTTTTTCAGGAGTACTGTATTACTTAAAGTTGCACCTATAACTTATAGTATTTACAAAAAATTGTATACTTTAAGATTCGATGGGTCAAAGAAGATGTCCGATGCCCAAGGTTTAATCACATATCTACGCTCAATATTTCTAACATCATTACCATTTTTTGCGTGTTTCTGATATTTTATTTTTGCTATTCCGGCTATTTCATCCCTACCTGGACTATTGAGATGAGGTGCGGTGGCATTTACAGCAAAATAGAATAAAATAATCCTACAGGTTAAACCATCATCACATCTACCACATATAATAGCACAAATTAGTAGTTTGTGTTTCTTATATATAAAATTTAGTTTGTCCAAAAATTAAGAGTAAAATGTATAGCTATAAATTTTATAATTATATTATTTTTCATTACATTATAATATATGAGGCGAAATCGAGAAATCACAAGCTGAAAACCTTGTGAGGGAGGAATCGATGAAAACCTTAGCGGCGGGGCGCTCCAGACCGAGGTTGACAATGATGGCGTTCCCGCGATGGAGTGGATCGGAGGAGGTGTTGTTGCTCTAAAAGCTGAAGGGGGGTGAGGGAAGTCTAGACGCCACGGTGATGGAGCGCAGGGAGCACAGAGCGACACTGTCCACGTGAGGAGGGCAACGGCGGCAATGGCGGCCGGCGTAGTCGCGCGCGGAGGAAGAAAAGAAGTAGGGGAAGCGGCGTTGGTGTGTTGTTGGCTTGCTTGGAGCTTGCTCAAGTATGCGCGCGCGCAAGGACTTAAAGAGTCACGCGGCGGGAGCGGCGGGCAAGTGCAGGCGACCGGCAGCGACGATTAGCGGGCGCGAACGGCTTTGCGTGAGTAGGGGAAGAAAAGATGGAGCGGAAGAGGGGAAGGGAGAGAGGAAAGGCGGGATTCCCGACCGGAGATGGGACAGGGCGGGAGAAAAGGAGTGCGCGCCGGCGTCTGCCGCGGCCTACGCCACTGCAGCGCGCCGGTTGGCCGCCGCGGCGATGCGGCAGGCCCTGCACCGAAATATTTTTTTTTAAATTATTGCAATATTTCAAACACTCGTCTCTAGATTCAAACAGAAACTATACTTCCTGAGTTTATAAAATTTCAAAAAATTTTGTGGACACTCGGGACATTAATTGTAACAATTTTTTATTGTAAGAAGTCCTAATTCGACCTCTAAAAACTTTTGTGGATTTTCACTTCAAAACAACTTTGTTTGAATTTTTAAGGGTTTAAATATTTTCTAAAAATGCTGATAAAATCTCAAAAATTTTGTTTTGAAGTGACATTAATTGCCATGCAATAACATTATTATGGTTATATTAAGAATTTGCTGGTTTTAGAAAGGTTAGTTGGAATTTTTACCTACTTGACAAAGATTTTGGTACTGAGATAAAAAACTCCTCATTTAACAAAATCATTCAGAAATTCACCAAAATTTTTGTAGAAGTTAAGGGTGATTTTTAATTCAATAGTGACATTGGTTTATATAAGGATATATTTTCTGAGGGTTAATTTCATCAGTGGATTTTAAGTGACATCTGGGGTGTCACAGTAGTAGACACGTTAAGAAAATCGGACATATTATATGTCGTAAGGGAACAGAGAGAGTGAGTCAAAGAGGAGAACCGAGACGGGTAGAATGCTAACAAAAATAATGTATTGTACACTAACATTTTTTTTATTGCCCAATAGACAAAAGTATATAGAGCACAAACTAAAGAGGATTTAATATTTATAGTAATATGCAAGCTAAACTTTAATTTGTTCCTCACATAATTATTTTAACTCCCGTTGCAACGCACCGGCATATTACTAGTTATTTTGTATTTTTGATGGAGACGCACTGAGGATGTGTGGCGGCGATTTTGACGGAGTCGTTGAATGCCCAGCGGCGGGCCAGCAGGGCGATCCGACGTGGAATCAAGCTAGCCAGGTCCAGCCCATAGTGGCGCAAAAGTGTCGGATGCTGCGGCCCATCTGGCCCTTGTTCTTAACCTTTATTTAACGCACAGCCACCATGGACTGTAGGATGGCACTAGTCGACGGAACTCCCCTGGAAACGGTTCCTGCGCAGAACTGCAGACGGAGAGAGCTACGCTTTCCGAGTCCTAGTCCGAGCGGGAAGGAAGCCCGCGGCCTCCTCAACCTCTATTTAACGCACAGCCACCATACCACAGATCCACAACCAGAAATCCAGAGCGCTAGCAGTCAACTTGTTACCTGCAGTTCAAGCACACGCCAACGATCGTCGTCGGGAGAGGTATACATACATACGGTACGGTGATCAGCTTCGATGGCCATGGCGGCGGCTGCTCTGCAGTGCCAGTGCTTCCGGGTCGTGCCCTTTTCCTCTTCGCGAACGAGGCGGCCGATGGTTGTTGCGGCACCTGGCCGCGTGTGCTTCCCGGAATTGAAGACGAAGCTGCAGCAGGGCAGCACCACCGCGGCTGCGGCGGTCGTGGTGGTCCGGGCACAGAACGGGGAAGGTCGTCACGCGCAGCGGCCGCATCGCCGGCAGCCTGCTGATGACCAGCAGCACTTTGTCGAGGAGAGGGAGCACGTGATGAGATGCTACGCTGACATCATCGAGATTGACCATGGATGCCTGGTAACAAGCGATCGACAAGCGTTTCTTAAGAGTTTTATTGATCTCGTAACGTATGTACTTGAGATCAAACTCTAACGGTACCGCTTACATGGTCTTGTTGTTGAACAATATGCAGTACATGGAGGCCACGGCCAGGTCGGCACTGGTCTGCTTAGCCGCAAACAGAGCTCTCAAGATGGCCTCCTGGGTCATGGTAATTAGTTCATAAATTTATTACCACTGCTGTATATGCTGTTTCATTCATGCTCCCCTGTTTTCCATCATGATCAGCCTCGATCGTACTACTGTTTTTTTTTTTGGGGGGTAATAACAATGTCTTCCAAAAACTCATCAGGACGTCGCGTACGTGAACCTCGACGCCGCCGCCGCCGCGGCACCCAACAACGAGATCTCCACGAGCACGATCTACAGTACCGTTCTGGGCTACGTGGACGCCTTCGTCGACGCCGGCGACGCCTCCTACAGCCGGACGGTGAACAAGAAGACGGTCACGTCGTTCCTCGGCGCCCTCAGAGGCCTCGCTTCCGTCAGCCACATCCTGCTGGAATCCGCCCTCGAGGCTCTTAGCCACACGCACCCGAGAGAGAGCCTGTCAGAGTACGCCTTCAACCGCGACGTCGAGGCCATGCAGCTCGAGTACATCCGACGAATGGACGAAATCGAAGATGCCATCACGAAGGCTTCAGCAGTTAAGATTTGCAAGGTATGTACCTTCCATGTGCAACAAACATCTGTATATGTTTATGTTTAGAGAAAACAACACGTACGTTTTCACATTCTTCTATTATTGGGCTTGTTGCTAATAACGTCTTCACGATTTTATTTGTAGTTGGCGATGCCGGCGATCAATGAAGGCGTGAAGATTACAGGGTCCTTCGTGAAGCTAATGGTGACTCGAAGGCAAAGAGCTCTAGGAAAGGCCAATACACAACTAGTAGCATAGTTTGCTTTTGTAAATGCCATTTTTATTTATTTTTATTATGATATAAGCAAACCAAGACATTGGCATATTGATATATGGCAGCAATGTAACGACTAATATATTTTAGATAATGAAACAACAAATATCCTGCCTCTACAATAGTAATATACTACATCTCGCTGTTCTTTAATTAGAAAAGTGAGCACTCAAGCCCCATCTCAAATAAGAGGGAAAAGAATAAGGGACACCATTGCAGCATGCTAAAAAGGAAATTGAGACTAGGCTGTAATTTTATTACTAAACTTCCAAACAGAACTTTGTAAAAACTACAAGGATAACCTTTTTTTTCCGGAAACCGACAGTCACATTCTTCTTTATAATTGCTAGTTCTTACTTTACATGGAGCAATGATTATTTAGATGTTTTGGTATAACAATATAATGTTAAAATATTTTTTGGAACTCCTAAATTATATGAAAATGGTTACAATTTCAATCTAAAATGAGATGTTTTAGTGTAAAAAACTAAAAATAGAATGTTTGATATATCAATCCTTACACTCCTCTGTTTCAAAGTAGAGGATCTCCTTCAATAGGATTGGAATTCTTTGTACCCACACCTCATCTCAATTCTCAAGCATGCTTTTCAAGAAAATTAATATCTTTAGAAGATGGACCATTTTGTAAGCTAGTTGCATACTCCTTTCTGAAAGATCATTTTTGAAAAATAAATCAAAATATTAGTTCCAACTTTATTTCATCCATAAAAAGAATTAAACAAAATAAATAAATATAATGCTATCTTCAAAATATTCTTCCAAAAAATTTCATCTTTCATCTCAACTTTTACCACAATCACTTGATTGTACCAAAAATTGTACAATCTTTTCACTACATCCCATTTATTCTTAACTTGAGCTATATTGCATTTCATACCTCATTTCCAATCCCTCTGGTGTATCCTCTCATATTCCTCTTCAAAAGGCTTTCCAACTATATTTCCTTTAATTATTTCTTGAGAACATATTTGATTAAACAATGTTGTTGCATCCTCGTTCCAATTTATTTTTTTTTCATTTGGTTTTCCGACCTACAATCACATAGGATTCACAATTAGAGAGATGAATCATCCCAAAACCAAAAACTTACAACAATATCACCATTATCTGTGTTGGTTTCATGAATTACATGTGTAAAGTATTACATGATTTTCTTTTGTTATTTGTTCGGAACCAAACAAAGTAGATCTTACTGAAATAAAAAATGAATGCAATCCTATTTCAGTTGTATAGAAATGTTACGGTATCTATTTCTGAACAATGCTTGTTTCGTTCCTAATTTGATGGGAAAAGTAATTAGTTACAAGTGCTCTAGATTATCGATCATTGAAACTCGGCCCAAAAAAATTAGTAATACTCGACACTCAAATTAGTAATGCTACATGCATGAAACTTGAACTGAAACTCCTTAATATGTACTAGAAAGGGCGTATGTACACGAGAGGAACAAGACTTGCCTAGGGCGCCATAATGTAATTGTAAAGCCAGTCTTTCCCTCTACTGCTAAATGCTAATGCTAGTTACTCTGAACTCTGATCATAACCAAGGTAACCAAGCTAACGCAAAGGCAACAATGCAGCTTGCTCATCATATGCGCGCTCGCGGCAGTTTTAGTGGGAGAGGAAGCGCTAAAGGGCGAGTACGCATCCGACCCCTGTGAGATATAGCTAGATGTTGGGCCGAGCCCAGATTGCATTGAGTAAGGTAGCCGATGTACAGTTTCACTGACTTGTCCACATGTATTGTAGTTTGGTTTCAGCAGCGAGAATTGAAAGGGAGAAACTCGTACATACAAGTACGAGGTGACGTACTAGAGCAACTCCACAGACTAAGAGAAAATTTGGTTGCGCTTGCAAACAACATTTACATTAAGCCAACAGTACCACGTACGAGTCAACGATTTGTTGAGCTCGATCGCCACGGACGCGAGAGACCACCAGACCCTGACTGACGTACGCTGGAATCAGCACCAAAGTACCCTGACGATCGAGTCGAGAGGCTAGCTGCTGGTTGCTTGACACTTGTTCCTGGAGCTGGAGCCTTCCCGTTGAACTGCCAACAAGGCAGGGCCGGCCTGGATGAGTACGTATGGTACCCACTAGCTTTTCGGTATTACTTGCCACGACGCTCCTTATCTAAATCCGGCGATCTACATCCGTTTCTCCGAACGCTGCACCTTCCTGGCTGCGTTCCACTATGGCTCTATATATGGTCGATTATTGTGATACGACATGAACTCGATCCGAAACTAAAAATGATACGAAGAGAGACGATGATCTGAAGAAACTACTACTAGTACAGAAAAAGAGACTAAGTACACACATGATGACATGAGGAACGAAGCTAGCTAGGGCGCCAATGCAAGCCGCTCTCTTGCTCTCTACTGCTGCTAAAAGTTCTATACTAGCCCACTCACTCAGTGATCGAACTCTCAAATAACAAACTGGGAACAACTACCATGACTGACTGACCCATCGTGCCTGCAGTGTGCACATTGGCATCTCATCAGTGGGAGAGGAAGCGGAACGGCGAGTACGCGTCCGACCCCTGCGACGACGCCACCATGTCCCCGCCGCCGCCCGCCGGGAACCCGCACGCGCCGAGCTGGTCGGCGTCGCCGCCCCAGAACCCGGCCACCATCTGCGCCAGGTCGTCCACGTCCTCCCGGAGGCCCATCATCCCGTACGCGTCCGCGTCGGAGTACCGCCGCAGGTCCTCCGCCGCCGCCGCGCTGCTCCTCGGCCGGAGGCAGCTCTCCGGCACCACGCTGCTCAGGTACCCGGAGTTGTCGTCGACGCTGCTGCCGGAGGAGAAGAAGAAGTCGTGGCCGCCGTCCAGCAGCGTGCCGTCGGCGCGATCGACGCTGCCCGACGGTGCCGGCATCGCCGAGCACTCGCCGGCATTTGAGGCCATCGCCGGACTCTGATGATAGCTGTGGTGGTGGTACGAGGAGGAGGAGGAGGAGCCAATGTGCGACGACGCGGCGGCGCCCATGCCGCCGCCGCCGTACTGATGATGATGATGATGATGCCCGCCGTACGCCGCCGGCTGCTGCTGCGCGTGGTGGTGGAACGGCGCGAGGAACGGCGGGTAGTTGTAGTGCGCGTGCGTGTAGACGAAGTTGGTCCGCGCCTGCGCGCCCTTCATGGACAGCGCGGCGCGGTCGTAGGCCAGCGCCGCCTCCTGCGCCGTGTCGAACGTGCCCAGCCAATGCCGCTCCTTGGTCGTCGGGTCGCGTATCTCCGCCGCGTACCGGCCCCACGGCCGCCGCCGCACGCCCAGGAATCGGCCGGGCTCCTGCGCGCGCCGCCGGCCGCGGGGTGCGACAGGCGGACGCTCACTCGGAGACGATGGCGGGGAAGGCTGATGATGCGCCGCCGGCTTCGGATGCTCAGAGGAGAAGGCCATGAGGTTGCTGCCACTGCTGCTACCTCGAGAGCTCATGGCAACCAACACGAGCGCGAGCGATCTCTATAGCTTAGCGCTCTAGCTGCGGTGACGACCGTGCTGAGGTGCCTAGTAGCTTGACTGCTCTTAGAGGTTTTTGTGTAGTAGTGCTCACAAGAAAGGGAGGGAGGGGGTGGTATTTAAATGGAGCTCGATCGGAGAGGTGTCCTCTAGGAGGGGCACTGTGGATGAGATGACATGCAAGGCCCTCTGCACTTGTTTAACTCTCTAGCAGGATTAAAAGGACACACGAAGGAGTTGAAAGTTGGTTTGTGCACCGCCCTCTCTCTCTCCCCTCTCTCTCTCTCTCTCTCCAAGTTTGTTTGGATTTGTGTGCCCTAACCTTATTAGGACCATTAGAGAGGGGAATGTTGTTGTGCCAGCAGCAGCCCCTTGTGCTTACATGCAGTTGGGTGATGCTACAAAAGAGTTGTTGGAATGTTCTCCTTAGTTTCATACACTTCATTTATGACAATGTCACATGCATATGCAGGTTAAATTATTAATTATTAGTATATATTAAAATTAAATCACCCTATAGATATGTTTATTATAAGCACCCTAATAAGGATATGTTTTTTATAAGTACTGTAGTATTACACATCATCTTTATATAGTGATCAAGAATTAATTTAAGTCTCTCTTTAATTTAGTCATCTGCCCCTACATATATCGCACGTATGGTGTGATGATTCTCTACCGAGTTCCGAGTGTCACAAACTAATGAGGTAACGAAAAGATGCCTGCCACTGACGCGAAAAAGGACCAAGAGAAGGGCATATATACGTATACCTAGTCATCGATAGATATATCCTTTTAAACATTTGTGATCTATATATACTCCAAGATACTAGTGCCGTAGCTATTATGATACACGTCAAAATGCTACGCAACAACAGTAATACTAATTAATTAATATATAATAAGGTGCTCTTTTTCCAGGGCCATGTGGCTGCGCTTTGCTTTTTCTTTGTGTGCACACATGTGCTTGCTTGCGCAATAGTTACTACGACATTTATCATTATTCAAAATAAAACAAAATCTTACTACTTCGTCAAGCAAATTAAAGCAGATTTCAAATATAATGGAGTTGTTAGCTTGTCCACACAAAACGAGATATATACTAGATAAAAACAGCAGTGTGAGATGTGTACAAGACACTCTTTCCCTGGTGCAAATATTTTGATGCGTGTTCTTTGGTTTGTTGCATACAACCTCGAGTGACTCTCACATGAGGTGAGGGTCCAGTGGGGTCTACCCCTCTTTGACTCCTTTTCCTGGTCGAAACCGGCTTTCCTTCGCAGCATGAGCTAGCTAAGCTAGACAAATCCGCGGGAACAACGATCATTATCCCTCCCAATCGCATTGAGAGCTTACTCTACCATGCATAATTTATTGGCAATGGACATTCGATAGATTAGTGCGCATGTGCGTGCCGGTGCGAGCGGTTCAAATGCGAACAAAACAGATTATCGAAAGGAGCGATAATAATTCAGGAAACAAGAGAAGTATCCCTTTCATGTCTCTCTAGAGCCATTTTTAAGGAGCCTAATCTATGGCTTTTGGGGGTCAAAAAGATGGAGAGAGAGAGAGAGCCAAACCGAAAGGGACGCGAGGTTAATGCATCCAATGCAGCTACTAGCGACGTCAATCGACCGACTGTTAAGTGTGTGGCATGTGAGATCGATTGGCGCAAAAGAACACGCGAATTATTAGTGGACGATACACCACCAGACACTTTTTACCCACCTAATTTTTCCTCGGGTAATTAAACTTCAATACTATACTGTACTACAGGACTTTTCAAAGCACGATTAATTAATGTTCAAAAAAAATTTCACTGTTTGTTCTTCTCTCATTTGTGAGAACCAACGCATAGTAACACTGTGTGCAGACACGTACAGTAGAGGTGGAATGGTCTCTTCCATTTTCTACAAGAGAAACAACTGTAGTGTGATTGTAAATAGTACAAGCGGTCACATGCACGAGGGCAAAAACCGCGTTTCCACCATCTTGGTTTGAAACATCTGGAAGGAAAAGGCTGTTCTTGGAGTGTACAAAGCCTTGACTTCCCTTCCCTAACGCAAACAAACGGGAGCTTGGTTTCTTATGACGAGCTGCATTTGGTGCAATTCTTGCGTCTAAGGCCATAGCTTCTACACAAAATGCAACTACTGGACAAGAGGAGGAGGAGGAGGAGGGAGAGAGACGCATGCATGTGTAGCTAGCGGAGTGCAGGATCTTATCTGGTGACCTTGACTTGCCCTACCCACTCTCTCGTGTGAATTTGGCATATGTATGTTGGCTTGTGAAACGCAACATGCATGCATGGCCCGCCAGGCAGGTCAAGCCCTAGCTAGACATCTGAAAAGGCGTGAGGAGGAGAAGGTGTGGTCGTCTAGAGAGAGAAAGAGATGAGAGTTGCAGTTGGAGCACAATCTAAGGGCAAGAAAAGCAGAAAAGGAAGTTACACTCACATATATACTTATATGCCTTGGACATGCAAGATGATGTACTAGCAATATTTTGTTAAGTGTGTGTTAATTTGCAGAGAGACCAGAAGTAGTAGTAGTACTAATTATGATGGGGGACGAGCACAGCACACAAGACACATGTCCTTGTCCATTTCACCGGGTTTTGTGGGCGGCCTTTGCACTACACTTTGACTTTAGGGTTTAGAGGCATCTTTATAGAACAAATTAACAAGTGTTGGGAAAAAGAGAGGGAGGGGGGAGTATGCAAGACAAGGAAGCTCACTAAAATAAAATTAAGCAAAGGTAGAAAAAGACCACTTGGGACATGCACATTTGTCTCACCAGTTACTTGGTTTGAATTGGTAATTAAAGTGGTTTATTAATTATTAGTAGTGAAAAAGTGCATTCAGAGAGAGAGAAAAAAAACTGATAGCAAAGACACTCCCAAGACTGGCTATTTTAGTCATTTGAATTTTTAGTAGCTCTCAAGAAATTTAATTTCTTGTTGTCGGAGATCTTTTTTTTCCCCTTCTTTCATGAGCGCATGAAAAGGTTTTGGCTTCAAACCTGTGTACTAATTAATGTTATCATGGATCATGGATGAGATGAGACAAAGCAGAGAGTTTTTTTTTTTTTACCCAAACCGATATCCAAAGCAGAGAGGTTCAAACCCCGTGTGGCAGGAAAACTGGGCGAACATATGCAAGGTTCTTGTTGTATTGGTCAAACCGCTCTTCTTGTAGTGCTGCTGTTGGCGCGAATATTCAAACGAAGCGCACCGAGTACCAAGAGGGGCACGCACAGTACGTAGTACAGTAGTACCACTTGGCCTCCGCACATTAGCAAAGAAAACATGCTTTCGTTGCGATTACACGAGCATGATGCGGCCCATCATCTCATTATAACTGGTGCCTGTTTTACCTTGCTGCTTTCCAAGTTCCAACGAAATTTTTATCCGTGTGTGGGGAGGGCTGATGCCTGATCCCATCATCCGCAAGTGTACTTTGACTGACCAATGATTATATTAACGCGTACTACTAAGCATGGTTAGTTACCGGCCCGAACCGAACTTTAACCTTCTTGGGATCGGCGGTAACTGCTGGCAGATGAGAGAAGCAGCGGTAAAAGAAAAAAGAAAGAAAGAAGAGGCACATGTATGTATGGCGGAATAAGTTGACGGAGAGCATGCGCGCGGCGGATGCAAATAATGTTGGAGCAAAAACTGGCAAGTACGAGAGCACAGGTCCTTGCAAAAAGGGGGGCAGTGTGGCTGGCTCCTGAGGACTATACGTAAAGAGCGTGGTACTAGCAGAAGTACGTACGTGTTGTAGGATAAGAAGCCTGCTGAGTACAGGTCCTTTGCCTGCTTGTTGAGTCCACTACGCTACTCCGTCTACCGCCACAACCACAACAAAGATGAAAACGACCAACGCATCCCACTTGCTCATGTGGTGAAACAAATGCAGATTCTCCCTCTGCCTTTCTCTCCTCTGTTCTTCACTTCTGCCAGATCGAGACACGGGCCGGGGAGAGAGAGAGAGAGAGAGAGAGAGAGAGAGAGAGAGAGAGAGAGAGAGAGAGAGAGAGAGAGAGAGAGAGAGACCTCGACCTATCACTCTATCAGTCGGTCGGTATTCCGTTGCTAGCTGGAGCGAGTCATGCTCATGCAGACGACGCAGCAGCAGATTCATGTAAAGTTACCACCACCAAACGAACCGCCTCTCCGATCTCCTGCACAGCTACCAGGCAGGTCTCTGCTAGTACTACAGTACCAGCTGCATGTGTACGCTACTAGCGAGGAGGAGGAGTTGAAGAAATATGGGATGGGCGGAATGAATGGATAGGGTAGACCAGAGCCAGACCAGGCACAGGCACAGGCAGAGGGAGGTAACACCGTAGTAGTACGCAAGTAGTACGTAGACGTGAACAGTAGGGTCGTGCGGGTGGCAGCCGGCCGGAGCGAACGTGTCGCCGCCGCATTGCCCACGAGGGGGAGGCCCCGCCGCCCGCATTGCGCCAGCCACAGGACCATACGGCGCCACACGCGCTCTTCTCTCGTTTCATTCAGCCTGCTGGTTGCCTCTGCTGGGAGTGAGAGCCTGAGGTGAGAGAGATAAGGTTTGCGTTGCGCGCGAGGTGACGTCGTGCTGCGCTGCGAGACCAGAGCCTCGCCGCGCGCGTCGTTCGTAGCCCGCCCCCTCCAGTCTCTCTCCGGTCTCCACACCGCGCCGTTCCCATGACGTGCCCGGCCGGCCGCGCCGATCGATCGGCGCCGGCGCCATACCCCTCTCATCAGCAGCTCTCTCTGTACGTAGTACTCTGTACCTCGTACTAATATAAATCTGACGACTCCGTCCGGGCAAATTCGTCCAGCCCATAGCCAGCCTATAGTCGTCCGGTCTCGTCCCTGCGGTTTCGAAATTAAATGGATGTCCATACTAGTTTTCTTTCTTCCTAAAAAAGCAGCAAGCAGCAACACAATTACTGTATTTTTTTTACCGACAGATATTATCGTATAGTACTACTACTAGCAGCGATGGAGATCGATCAGAGCATGGGAATGTTGTGACACGGAAGTGACCGTTCCTTCGCTACTCATGAGCCCCCCGGCCCCCCGTACGTACCACGTACGTGACATATGTACTGTATCGAAAGAAAAAAAAAAGAGGCAGTGATCGATCGAGTTCGAGAGCAGGTGTCGTGCGCGGGATGGGGCACAACAAGCTGGAATGGCCCGGGGAGTACAAGTACTAGTACTACTGTACTGTTCACGCAGCTCGTGTCAGCCCGGAGACGTGTCAGGCCGCGACCTGGTCGAATCGCCCGACCCGGAAATGGTAACCGGTGCCCGTGTTTGGTTTGCTTTTACAACGGTCTTTTGCACACAGGACAATACTAAAAAGAAAAAGGACTTCTGCTAGTGTCTAGTACCTCCTCATAGTATGTCATAATTATCTCGAGCTGGAGCGGGAACTGGAGGCATTATTATTAACCTCTAGTTATTGGCATTTTAGCATAGAGCTTCGCTTTAGGGGATGGGAATGTACGGACAGGCCCCAATGGCTCGTGCAAATAACGCTCAAAAGAATGGCTGCAAGGAAGCAAGGAGATGCTACACGAGCTCTGTAGCGTAGCGCAGGCGACACGAGCGGCATGGCTGTTCGGTTCATCAGACATGTTGACTCCTCGGGAAAAGGCATGACAGACCGATCCAGGATCTCATAATCCCAGGAAAAGACACATCAAAGCAGGAATTCTGCAATGCGATGGAAAGGAAGGAGACATGTTTGCCCATTCACGTGACTCTGGGAGAGTATATCCAGAATAAAGTAAAACAGCTAGTAGTGCATCAGAGTGGCAACTTGGTCGTCTGTGCTACCGTTGTACTAATTTTACCGTCACTACAAAACATACTGATGGCATTTTCATTCAATTACATTAGTAGTAGCAAAAAATGGCTGCTAAGCACAATTCTACAACCTGGAATTTCCAGTGCACATCTATCTTTAATTGTTTCTTACTGTATCCTATTCAATACAGTTCCATACATGCCTGCCTTCACTTAGAGCAGATGCAAGTAAGAAAACTGAAGAACAAAATAGGAGCGACTGCCTTGTTTCAGCTCCCAATAATACCATAGAAGAATTTACTCATGGTGTCATAGTAATTTCGACTCTTTCTTCTTAGATATTTTTGGGGACATTAAATTCTTAGCAACCTGCATCAGGAAAGAACTCGTCACATAAGCTAGGTATCCACAACAACATTGTAGTATATCAAATATAAATAACAGCATGATATTGCACGAGCACCATGAACAGAAATGTTTCATATAGGTAGTATGTACTAGAAAAACAGGTGATAGTTAGGTGGCAGAAGAATGCTATGGACCATCTAGCCCCCATAGCACAATCTACCAAGACATTTACACATAACAAATAAAGGATAAAATGTACATAGTTATTACCTTTGCACTTTTTCTTCTTCTTTTTATTTTTCCTTTTCTTCTTTTTCTTGCTTGGTTCAACTTCATCCTCATAAGCTTTAGGTTTCTGAGGATGCACGATAAAAAATACCGCTCAATAAAGAGAACATGTTGGTGAACTTTGAAGTATACAACAAATATTTGAAGTAACTGTCCAAAATGCACACCTTGTCTTTCCTTTTCCTTTTCACCCCCTTGCCTTCTGCTTCATGTTCAGAATCCTCTGAATCCTAGTTTTGGTACGGAATGTCAAATGTGAAATCACATAGGAAATCATACGGCAAAGGTGTCATCAATAAATATACCTCCGAGCCACTCCCAAATGATGAAACATGACGCACCACTCTACCAGAAGTTGAAGCCTCTCCTGTATTGGAGAAAATAAAAAGGATCAAAATATAGGTCACATGTGCACCGAGGGCATGTAAGTCAATGCTGCTAGTGCAAAAACAACGCCACATTTTAACCAACAAAAAAAAGGTTATCTTAGCAGTCAATCATGATTTTTGGCAAAACGTTAGCATTACTTTGATCGATAACATCCACATAGCATCAAGCTTGAATTGAGAATTTCAGGTTATTGTGTTGTGAACTATGAAGTATCATGAGCTTTAGTTACAGATCTTGAGATCCTAGAAGAAATGATAGCCCTCATCTGAGTACTTTTTCATGTGTGACATCAGGTTATATCGAAAGTACCAAACATTCCTATATTATCAAACGCTTCAAATCATGCAAGAAAGCCCTGCAAATCTTCATATACTGTAAAAGAGCGAACAGTATTCTACAAACGAACACTAAAGGAATCACAGAAGATGGAACTGTAAGGTAAGACTGATTTCATACTCTTATGTTGCACCAGGTGCCAAATGGAACCAAAGAGAAATTAATAACAGGAGTGAACGATTTTCACTACACAGTATGACCTACAAAGAGATTACTAATGTTTTACATTGCTTAGTGAAGGAATAAATGTAAAATTCTGGAATAGTAGGAAACGCGTACCCTTGCTAGCTTTTACAGTTTCCTTCGCGTTTTTCACAGCCAACTTTACAAGGTCAGGATTCAGAGAGTCCAGGCCATCAGGTTGCTGAAGTTTCCTCTCGAGGAATTTTGCTAAAGCAGCAGCCTTGTTTGTAGTTAGTGGTCCTCCAGGATGGGCCATCCTGTTTGATATAAAGGAATCAAGGAACATGATATGCTCAATACCAAAACAGAAATAATCATGAAGAGCACATAAAATTTTGCAGAGAAATCCGGTTGAATCCAAAGTAACAGAAATTATTATTGGTGAATGAAGGTCATACTATATTGCCATTGCATATCTACACAATACAAGTCTGCATCATGTTCCATATGCTTGCACATTGGGGTCTCAGTCTGTTCCTATCATGTTTGCTTGTATCAGTAGAAACTAATATTGCAAAATCAGAAACATGCATACATGCAAGCAGTCCTATTTACTCCAAAACTAGTTATGTATAGATTCATACATGACAATCCATAGCATCCCTGACGTGAAATTTGAACTGCAAATCAGTTTCTGGTCATGTATGTTCACTAAATCATCAGAGGCCCCTATCATGACCGAAAAGGGTGCTGAAACTATAATCTGTACGTATCCAAGTTACATTCCTCGTTTGGAACTGCAGTTCTCAACCTGAGTATGAGCTACCAGAAGCAACATTATAAGTACTCAGTATCCCATTGTAGTTCAATTATGCGCAGTTTCCTTCTGATTAAGCATCCAAACCGCAAGCAACGAAATCCTAATCCACATTCATCAATTTGTTCGTGAAAGGCATCTAGCAGGCTACAGTACAATCAGCAGCCAACGCAATCGAAAGGAGAAGATACATCTGAATCTGCGAACGAGTGAAACGAGAAGACACGCTAGAGTCCGCGAACAACATGTTATCGGTGGATGGCGGATCTGGATGCAGGGAACAGAGAAGGGGACATGCGGTATACCTTGGCTGCGGGCGGGAGGAGGGCGGAGGCGGCGGAAGGGGCGCGAACTTGCTGCCCCGGAGCGCGCGCCGCTCCTCATCGGACAGGTCGCCGGACACCGACGCCATGTCGCCGCCGCACGGTAGGCGGGGACGGGCTGGCTGGGGAAGGAGGAGCTGCACAGCGACTGGTCCGGTTGGCTCGGCTCTTGGGGTCTGGTCGCACCAGGTCAACCACCTGACCGGCCTACTGTGTGCGTGCACATCTGCACGAGTTAAAAGCTCGTGTCCTGTGTATACACTCTATGCTCGTGTCCTGTGTGCCTCTGCATGACACATGACTCCATGAACAATTCCTTTTTTCTGAAATATCAGAACAAAATCTTCCCAAACTTTGTGTACAAGCATCATCTAATCAAATTTATATTTTATAACCCATCCTGAATTAGTAATAAAACACACATGTTTCGAGACTATATTATGTTGTTTGCATCATCCAAATGAGTGTCAAGTTTTATTAACAACGTGAATGAAAACACAAACAGAGAATGTTCAATAATGGTGTAACCATACTACTTACTTACTACCCATTATCATCATTATGACCGCACAGTGAATTTACAAGGCCACCGCTACCAATGAATTCAAACATTGGAAACCGGCGCCATCTCAGAACAGATACTACCTCGCGAAGTACTACTGCAAGCACATCCAAACTATACTACACTGATAACTTCCAGCAGAACACGAAGGCTGACTTCAGACTAAAGGACCTACCAACAGTGACACAAAATCCAGAGCCGATTCGAGGTTCCATGAACTGCACGGCTACACGTAGTAGATCATGCCGACCTCGATGAGGCTGATATGGGGGATGTGCAGCGTCACCGACGGGCCCCTGCAGTTCTTCCGGAGGAACGAGTAGGCGTAGTTGATGGCGAACGTCTTGAGGAAATTGGAGTCCTTCCTGGCCTTCACGTACGAGTGGCCGATGATGTACGCCATGCCGGCCTCCTGGGCCTGCAGCAGGTCCGACAGCTCGTCCCTGACCGGTGGGTCGATCTGCTCCTCCTCCGCGATCTGGAACCGGACCCTGCGCTGCCGGAAAAGGCTGCCCCCTGCCTCCTCGTAGATGGACTGCAGGCTCCGGAGCGAGTCCGACTTGCTGCTCCTCGTCAGCTGGGTCTGGGACGCGTCGTCGTCGATGGAGGAGTCCCTGATCACCAGCCCGGTGCCCATGGCGTCCGTGGTGTGCACGACGGCCATCCTCCCGTCCGACGACGACTCGTAGCTCCTCAACGAGGCGGACTCCTCGGCCTCCATCTGGATGAACTTGGCGATGCTCATCACCAGGTGGTTCTCGAAGTTATCGTCGGCCTTCTGCACCTCCTTGTACCCGTACCTGACGATGCAGCGGTACATACGGTACTCCTTGGGCCCGACCCGGCCGATGAGGTACCGCTCGTCGGTCGGCACGTACGGGACAGGCACGGACTTGACGCAGACGAACACCAGGACCTGGTGGAACGCCGGCAGGTTGGTGACGAAGTGCGAAAAGATGGCCGGCACGCCGGTCACCAGCTCCGTGTAGATGAGGCCGATCCCGGGGACGCGCACGATGCCGAGGCTCGGCCCGAGGTTCAGGATACACTTCATGGACACCTTGTTCTGGAGATCGAACATGTACTTACGCTTGGTGCCGTAGTGCCAAACGCACATGATGGTCATGAACACCAGCGCCAGCACGATCGGAACCCAGCCTCCCTGCGGGACTTTCACGACAGACGCCGACAAGTAGAAGGCCTCGATTGATCCGAAGAACAACAGGAATGAAAGTGCGATCACCAGGTTCTTCTGCCACACGAATACGATGACCAGTGCCATCAGCCAGGTGGTGACAAACATCACGGTGATGCACGCGAGACCTGAGAAGCAAGTAAATCTTAGTCATGGGAAAAACCTGCACAACAGAATAAGGAAAAAATAACGGCAGCCAAGATCATAATCGCAAGGCCAATGCAAAATGAAAGATCGTTGTAGTGATAAACCGTAGTGAAAGGCATCAATGGGCATCACAAGTTACTGACCACAAATAGCAGCCAGCGTGCTTAATCTGGCCATGATATTGAAAGCTGTAGACGTTGCAGAGTTTACTTCTACCTCTTCGTTGTTCATTGTACGCGAGAGTGAGAGCAATTGTTGGACAATGCAAAGACGCCCTATTATAAGCCTATAAGCTACAGAAGTTGATGCCTAAAATCGTGCCAATGATATTGGAGTAGTTTCTAAAGGAAACGGAAATGCTGCTAATGAGGGGAGAAATTCCAAAAAAAGAGTTCACATGATCGGCACAACTATTCAGTTTTTTTTTTTCTGAAGAACTGAATTGGTCAGACTTACCATAAGCATTTCCAATGACTGTTGTGTCACGGAAGCCAAGTGTCACAGCTAGGCAAAGAACCATCAGAATCCAATTTATCTCAGGTATGTAAATCTGGCCATAGATCCACCTTGATGTATGCACAATCTTCACTCGTGGAAAACACCCCAACGAAAGGCACTGCTTAACAATAGAAAAGGTTGCAGATATAATAGATTGGCTGCCCACAACTGCAGCAAGAGTTGCTATGACAAACACAGGCCAAAAGATAGGTCCTGCATATATGAAGCAAATTTGTTTCAGTATTCTTCGCAATTTGTGAAGCAACAGTCTCCTTAAATTTGAAACTTACTTGGAATAGATTGATAAAAACTGCCATCTACAGCTGAAATGTTTTTGGACAGAAAGGCAGCCTGCCCCATGTATTGTAGCACAAGACAGGGATATATGAAACCTACAAAAGCCAACTGAAGGAGGAAAAGAGCCAATACACAGAATCAGAATGGTGCTAGTAACTTGGGTTGCAATTTGCAGCTCATATATACTGGTACACTTCTGCATACCCTGATAGACGCGGCACTGAAGTGGCCGAGATCTGCGAACATTGCTTCAGTTCCTGCATGTGTTACTTGAATTCTTAAGACAACATATTCGTTCAAGATATTTATAATAAACTTTCGAAGGCCTATTGGAGTTCACCTGTTATAGCAAGAAGTACTCCTCCAAGAGAAAGCCATCCGTCTTTTCCTGTTATCTTAAAAAATCTTACAACGTAGTGAGGAGAAAGAGCATGACATATTCTGGGATTCCAGTGGATGATATTATATAGCCCAATTGCACCAATGCTCAAGAGCCAGATTACAATAATGGGAGCAAACATGAACGCCACCCTGTGAGTTCCTCTATGTTGCAGGGAAAACAGACCAACAAGAATGACACAAGCGATCACTATCACCCAACCTGCATGCCAGGAAGTATTTCAAACAGTTGACTGACAAACATTTAGATGCACGTGCTACGTGCTGATGGCCAACCTGAATGACAAAAGCACTAGTAATGACTGTCGTTATTTTAGATGCAACAGAACTATGCTACGTGCTGATCCTAATTTGCACATTTTTTTATCCGTACCAAAAAGACAGAGAAACTCCTGAAACTAACAGAACTGATGTACATCAAACAACTTCAGGGTGCAAGTTCATTTTTGTATCATGGTTCTTACTGTATCAGATCATGTTCTAACGATACTTTCTATAATTTTTTTAGAATTTAAATCACCACCAAAACTTGTGGTATTAACAGAACAGTATGAAACAATCCATGAGCAGTACATGAAAAGATTATGCATACCATTAGGTATCCCTCCTGAAACAGGATTTTCTAGCCCAGAGACAGCTGACAAAACTGTAGCAGGTACAAGATGATATTAGGCATTAGTTCACAGCCACCTCATAAATATTCAGAATCATGTACTGAATAACTAGAAGAAAAGGAACATGTTGCTAATACCAGAGATGGTGGGTGTAAGAACTCCATCACCTATCACCATGCATGCACCGAATAGAATAAAGAGAAGCAAACAGGTACGCAGCATCCTGTGCTTCTCAAGAAACCTTTTGAATGGTGAGGCAATAGCTGTCCGAGAGGCTCCAGGTTGATAGTATGTCGAAAGCTCTTCATCTGCTGCTTGCTGGTTTGGAAGCAGACTGAACTTTGCATGCCTGCAAAGCAGTGAGTACAAAGCAAACGTTCCACCTGCACAACAAATTTACTCCATTCAGTACAGAAACATGAATGATGAAGGAGATAAACTAGATTAAGGAACCTCTACAAGCTGCTGAAGCCAAAAACACCTCTAAAATATGATAATAATTATGGTAAATATGACTGTTACAAAACTGTGTTATCTGCATTCCTACTGGCCTAACAGGTGCAGAAAATTAAGGAAGCACTTTCTATAGATTCAGCAAACAAAAAATTGAATATAATGCACATAGAGAATGTCAACAAACACAACCTAGAACCTTAGAAGTTACTCACCTTCCCCGTTATCATCAGCGCTCAAAACAATCAGGACGTACTTGAGCAAAGGAATGAGCGTCAGGGTCCAAAATATCAGAGAAAACAACCCAAAAACGGTAGCCTCGTCACGGTAACTGTTGAGACTCCCAGACAATGCGCTTCGGTAGACGTACAGAGGCGAAGTACTCAAATCTCCATACACCACACCAAGGCTCTGAAATGCTAGAAGGGAGAGAGTCTTGCAGCAAGTTTTCAACCGGCCCTGCAAAAGAGCATTCACCAGCACACAACAATCCCGTGAGTCGCAACTAGTGGGAAGAAACTGGTCAGTGAGCAAAGCATCACCAAGCCGAGTGCCCCAAACACGGTTATCGAAATGGTACAAGTCAAATTCCAGTGAGGTTGGCCAAAACTGCACAAGTATGGCCCCCAACTATAAATCGCACTAACATAACAACATAGTATAGCAGCTGAGAAACATATATGTTACACAGTAGTAAATTACAAACATGCTACGAGATGCGAATTTAAAATTCTCGATTAAGTTAACAACACGTCGACGTAAAACTGATAACGACCCGTCAACGCTGCAAATGCGTGAAGGAATAATCCCGTGATCGCCGGATGTTCTCCATGAGCAAGCAGCAGCATCAAGCAAACAGCAAGCAAAACGTTGACCCTGTTCAGTCAGACAGTCACATGATACGGATGAACCCCAAGTTCGAACCAACCAAAACCAAATTATACAACGCATCTGGCGATACGCTGCAACCATCCGCTGCTCTGTTCCAAAAAAATCGAAATCGGAAACAGGCCAATCCCCATCCGAAATCAAACGAAAAATCCAAACGCGCGTACACGTCATTCAGCGGCACGCCGCAACCTCCCGCTGCTGGCTGCTCCATTCCAAAACAATCGAAATCGGAAACAGGCCAATCCCCATTTGAAATCAAACAAAAAAATCCAAACGCGCGCGCACATCATTCGGCGGCACGCAGCAACCTCCCGCTGCGCTGCTCCGTTCCAAAACTCGAAATCGGAAACAGGCGAATCCCCACACGAAATCAAACAAAATAAGTCCAAACGCGCGCGCACGAACACGCGTCAGAGATCACAGGAGCGACGACCACCGGATCACTGACAGTTTAAGGGGAGAAAGCAGAGCACTCGACGCGAATTCAGAGCGAGGATGGGCCATGGGTCGAATGGTTATTACCTGCCGCGAGTCGGCGCCGACCTCCTCCTCGTCCATCAACGGCAACAAGCAGAGCGCGCGCGGGAACCGAAACAGCCGCGGAAGCTAGAAGCGAGAACTGAGTGGCGAAAACCGGCGCGGCGGCGCTAATAGAAGGCTTGTGAAAACGACGAGCGCGCGGGAGAGGAGTTTTGCTTCTTTTTTTTTTTTTCGGGGAAACTCTTCCCTCTGGGTCAGGTCGCGGCCTCGCGGGACTTTTATAGGCGCAGCAGCACAAAGAAAGCACGGGCAGGAGACCGCGGGCGGAGAAGGGAGAGAGAGAGGAGGAGAGAGCTCGATGCGCACGTCGCCGTCTGCGTGCTGCGGCAGCGGGTACTAAGATGGGAAGAGTGGGGCCATGTCGTGAAGAACAGACACTGCCAAGTGGGTCCAAATATGTTGCTGACTGGCAATAGTGGGGCCAGATGCAGCGGGCCGTTCAGGGTGCCGGGGTGCGTGTGCGTACGCGCTGCTACTGCCTGACAGGTTGCGGCCTGGAGAAGGAGGTAGGGCCACCTTCCCCTGCGGCCCCACAGTCCGCGGCACGAGCGTGTACAGGATCTTCTGTACCAGAGGCTGATGTATTTAATGTGTGATCATTCTCTTAAACAAATGACTGGTACAGCAGAGTACACAATACTTCTGGTCGAGAATTTGGTGACGTTGCGAGATTATTCGCTTACACAGATTAGCTGATCATGTTTTTTTTGTATTAGACATGCAGGGCACGACTTAAAATTAGCTAACCATGATGTATTTCGTACATTATTATCTACTAGTTGGAGGAAATATTTTGTGAGATACTGTAATACAAATGAATACGAGTGTTTGGACGTTTGACAAAGACATTATTTTGTCAGCTTCCTTTTTGCTCGCACAACCCAACGACCCAACCACGAACATTAGTATTACGTACTCATACTATTACATGGAGTACATTGGAATAATCTCTTCCATGTCACTGTTGAACTTCAAAAATCTCTTATATATACCAGTGTATCCACATGTCATCACTAGATTTAAAGGGCTAATTTGATGATTAACTGTGGTGACAGGTAGGGAATTATCTAACGCTAATAATTGATGGTGGACACTTATGGTTGGACTACGGTTCACCAGAAGAAACTTTTTTGTAATCGGAAGGACTCGAGTAGTACTTCGTATATGGTGGTGGACACCTTGATAGCAAAAGAGACCTGGTGTCCCCTTGCTTGCAGCGCTTGCAGTTGCAGCTGACGGACTAGGAGGAGTCAACATAGCCTGCTTTTCCTTTTCGGGTCACACTGCGCACGGACGCGCAGTCAGCCATGGAGGCGCAGGACGTTAGTGGTAGTACTAGTGCGGTGCAGGGCCTAGGAGTGCAGCCGCGCGCGCACACACGCACGTGGCCAAAAGACGAGGCCTCCTTTGGCGCGAGGCTTTCCATGACTGGGCTTGGGCTGGCGTGGTAGGTGAGTGAGGACTGGGGCGACGTTCCCCTTCCCCTGTCCAGCCATTCCTCAGGTTTCGGGTCTCGTGGCTCGTCATGGCGAGTTGGTAGCAGCATCGTCATTCGTCAACAACGAGTGACGCGCAGGGAAGGAATTTTTCCTCTTTCCTCCAACCCCCGCCCCCCCCCCCCCCCACCCCCCGGGGACGCGTACCTGTCCCGTACACTTTGGAGCTTGGATCATGTACGTACTGTGATTGTAATCTGGCTAGGATCAACAGGACCTGACCTCAGCTTGTGCTGACTGATCTACTTCCATTCCTCTGTCCTCTCCTCTCCTATTAACCGCCAGCACCGTAGAAGAAGGTACATGTACAGGTCACTTGTCCAAGCACACAATCAATGGCTATATCCAAGCCATACCGGGACCACGTAATCTGCTGGCTAAATGTCCCCTTCGTTGATCTACACTACCACTACCATGGTGTCTTTTGCCCGCTTATTCCTGGACTGAGTCCTCCTAGTCATGAGTTATACTGGGAAGCTAATTTTGGGAATAGTTTCTGAACATGCGCTGTTACTGTTTTTGTTTTCCTAAACTAATGTAGTAACTTGAAAATAAATATCACATTCTTTTTTCTAAAAGATTAAAGGAGGTTGCAAAAATAATCTTAAAAGAAAGATGAAACAAAGGTCATGTCCAGGCTGCGCACGTGCGTGCTCTAGTGCGTGGAAAACATTGTAGTATCGGGTTCGCAAAAAAAAAAAAAGGTGATACAGCACTAGCACCCGAATTAATGTTTATCCACCCGATTCAATGCAAGCTGGTGGAAGAAGCTGTGATCATCATCAGCTAGCTAGCCATCATTCTGATTGGCGGATGATTTTGTGGATGTGAACGTCCCAAATTAAGCAGGCTCTGCAGCAGCCCTTAGGTAGCTTAGGCAGGCAGGTTTGTGATAGCGACAAGAAGAAAAATCACGAGTCCGGAAAAATAAATTGATGTACAAGCTATACTGTATATGACGTGGATTGATGTTTTCCTCCTAGTACTACCCGCCGAGGATCACGCAACATGCGGAACCTGCTTACGGCTCATGTCTCGATTCCTTACTTACCACCAGAGACGCGCTCTAAACATGGACTTAGTTCTATTGGAAGTTTAATAAAATGTAATAAATGTTTGTATATATAATCATCCACGAATTTGAAGTGAACGTTAAATACTACTATTTTCGTAACTAACATTAGTCTATTTTGGAGTAATACTTGAGGGTGAAAAGCTACCAATTATCTAGTACTTTTCTTTTTGCAAGTTACAAATTGGGTACATGGGATACAAATAACAGATTTTTAGTGTGCATGCGAAATGAAATACAAAATATCGTAAAAAGGGAAATGAACTTAAAAAAGACATGTATAGTACGAACAAAGAGCCTTAAAATGTTTAGTACCGTAACGAGTTCACGAGAAAATAATGAATGATTCTAAAATCTGATGTACCCTTTTCATTTTTTTAACCGTTTTTATTAGGAAATGGCTACTGGCATACTGCTGTTAGGTTGTTGTCGGAGCTAAAAATAATAGAAAGGATGATCTCATTTCAACGTTTTTTTAGTCTTTATATCAGACTAAGAAAAAGAATGGTAATGACAATGTTTTACTGTGAGACGAAGCATGTGATTAAAACGGCAATTCTGTGGTTAGCCTGCGAGCTCGGCCCGGATTCATGCCTTCGGATTAACCACTGGAGTAGTATACCAGTATAACCGACGAAGAGGGAAGCCAGGTGCGGTGCGCAACGCATAACCACCTTCCGAAACCCAAACAGACGCACGCATCCATCGTGCCGCCGGAAGCAAGGGACATTCCAATTATTCGCATCCCGGCGAAAAGCCGCGGGGAAAGGGAGAAAAAAAGAGTCCGCGGAAAGGGAAAGGGAAGCCATCATCGTCGGGACGGGCGGGCGAGACCACCACTGCCGCCTCTCTCTCTCTCTCTCTCTCTCTCTCTCTCTCTGTGTACTGCTACCAAACAGGCACACGGCAGCATTCCTAGCCCAGGAGCCAAGACACAGAGAGAGAGAGAGGGGAACGGGACGGCAAGGAAAGGAAAGGAAGCGAGCCGCAAAAAGCAGCAGTAGTAGGCCTTCCTTGTGTGTGAGCTCACGTAAAAACAATTAAAAAATTCTCGCGTGCGACGAAACCTCGAGACGCCGAGGCGAAGGCAGGGGAGGCAGAGAAGAGAGAGAGAGAGAGAGCGTACCTGTCCGAATCTCGCGATCCCCAATTCGGAGGCCTCCGATTCGCCGATCCAGGCGCGGTCGGGGAAGAGATCCTTCCGATCGGGGAGCTTGGAGGCTCTCCGATTCGAGCTGCGATCGATTCGTTCCGGGGAGAACCCCCTCCTCCTTCCTGACTCCTGAGCTCGGGCGGCGGCGGCGGCGGTGTGGGTAGCTCGGGTGGGCCCGCCGGGTCGGGTTGGATGCTGTCTGTGAGGAGCCGGCAGGAGGATGCGCGCGGCGGCGTAGCTCAGCTCCGGGCCGCGGGCAGGGCCATGATGGACGACGACGCCGAGCTCGAGGAGGGGGAGGCCTGCGTCGAGGACACGGCCTTCGTTGACCCCGACGTCGCGCTCTCTTACATTGTGAGTCGACTCGCCTCAATGTCTCTGCTTGCTTTCACCAGCTGAGTTGGGTGCCTGCCTGCCTGCTTGCTAGCAGTATCTGGTAGCCCCAACTTCCGAATTACTACAACTCACACCTGACTAGCTTGCTCGATCGGTCCGAATGGTATAGAGTAAGTACGCCGTTTTGGTATCTCATCATGCTTCGTTCCAGTGATGTTACTGGCAGCAATTGGGTAGCTGGTAATCATTTATAATTCACTCAGTTCGTTACTACTTCGGTTGCTGGGATATCAGAACCGTGGGATATCGGAAACGGTTCCGTTTTTCATGGGCTGTTTACAGTTTAATTCATTACTCAGCTTGCTGCTTTAGTTACTGGGATACAGGAAGGCGGAAACGGCTCCGTTTTCCACGGTTACTTCATTACTCAGGTTGACGCTTAGCTCGTGATAGATGATGCTGAGTTAGGCAATTGTGAAAACATTGATGAGGCTTGCTATCGTGGAAGGTAGATGATTCTTAGTTGGTGTGGTGTTCGTTTGGTATCCCGGTAAGGATGGTATCATCACTCGGTTCTCTACGAGGCTTGTATAATTCATCGCCTTTAGGGCAAGGTAACACGTTTCATGAATGAACCCGTCACCAGCAAGAGAGCTAACTATTCTATTTGGAATGGAAGATGACATACCATATTTTTTCCGGACAGATAATCAGATATTGTAGTAACTCTTTTGTTTTGTGCTATGGTATACATTTGTTCCAGGATGAAAAACTTCAGGATGTACTGGGCCATTTCCAGAAGGACTTTGAAGGAGGTGTATCTGCAGAGAACCTAGGTGAGGGGGCGTTGCTGTAGTCAGCTTGATTTGGGTGTGTCTGAGATAAGCATTAAGCACGACGCGAATCTTTGGCAGGGTCAAAATTTGGTGGGTATGGTTCATTTCTGCCTACCTACCAGCGTTCTCCTCCTCCTCCTCCCCAAGCCAGAAGTCCACCTAGGGCAGCAAATGTCACCTCGAGATCTCCTTTTCACCATTCCATTGAGGTGCTATTTTTGGCCGTGAACACACTGTTGTTACCATGAACGTACACTCATGTGGCATTCATGGTTTGATCGTTTGTCATGCAGGGCACGTCTCAGAACCCTTCGGCTGTGGCAGGTCCATCTCACTCCCAGAACAACGGTTCCGTGCTCCCTCTTTCTGGCGATCCCAGTAAAAAGGAAATACATTCAAGCACAAAGGCTGAACGAAGCTCCAGTTCTCATGATTCTTTGTATGGGCCATCTAAGGGTAGTGACCAGAGCAGGTTTAAAGTCCGGATAAAAGTTGGTTCGGACAACGGATTGGCAAGAAATAATGCCGCTATTTACAGTGGTCTGGGCCTTGATATTTCTTCGCCTTCCTCTGTCGAGGATAGCCCTGATGGTCGCGGGAGCCTCTCCCCAGAAGTTAGCAATGAGCCACAGGAGTCTCCACGGACCATTCTTCAGGTAACTACTGAATGGTACTGTTTATCTTATTGGTACGTATGGCCTCACGGATAATTTGAAGGATGAATGACAACGTTCTTTTCAATACAGGTCATGACCTGCTTCTCAGTTCCTGGAGGGTTCCTCCTGTCCCCTCTGCGGCGTAATATGCTACAATTGACAAAAAAGGTTGCGCCTTCATCGAAGAAATGGGAATCTAATGTGGACTTAGAAAATGTACAAGAAACATACGAAGGCCATGTGGCTAAAAAAATGAAAGCTGATGTCAAGAAAAAGAAACTGATAGATACAAAGAATTCAAAGAACAGAAATGATATTAGCACAGTTATGAAAAAGGATATTGATATAGAAACAACTGCTGGTCAAAAGATTGTTTCTGAAGCTCTCAACATACCATTGCTGTCTGATTCCAGAACCATGGAGGCGAAAGGTGAGAGTCCGTTTGAAGAGGAGACAGCTGGAACCACCTTGACCAGAAATAAAGATGCTCGATTGAAAGAGCGGGTCATTAGGAGTGACTCCGTAACAGTGAAAGTGGAATCTGTCAAAGCAGAGGCAACAGAATACATAGAAAACCGTGATTTTGGTAGCTCAGAAATGGATGCACCAAGGGTTGAGCTGAAACCCAAGACAGAAAAAACAGAAAGAATTTTGGAAGAAAGCAATACAACTAATGATAAATCCCTTGTATTGGATAGGAAACAAGAAAGGAAAATAAAATCTGATAGTAAGGGTCATGCCTCAGGTATTAACTTTGAAGGTGACAATGCTATAAATGAAAGAACTTCTGTTTCCCGGAGCATAGGGAAAGTTCATGGTTATGATACAAATGGAGAAAATAAGTCCAAGAGTGAGGCAAAAAGAATGCAAAGGGAGCAAAAGACCAGTGCTTCGACGTCTTCTGATTTCGTGGAGGATGACAAGAACATTCATTCTTCTGCTGCACTTCAAGAGAGGAAAGGTGACATGCAATCCAAATCTAGCCAGAGTGGCAAGAAGCCCAAAGTTAAGTCACATAGAGATGTCAGGGACAACTTACCTGAAGGATCTTGTGGAGGTAAGGGGCAGGATATATTGGAGACAGGAAGTGGTTTTGGAGATCCACAGCCCAAGGAAAAATCTTGGAAGAATGAAAGCGATAGGGATTTTGATATGCCTGTAGTGGCATCGAGGAGGGAGGTTTCTTCTAGTGTAAAGCATGACAGACACACAGCTTCAGAGGAGCATAAGATGCATATACCTCCACCTTCCACTGTATCAGCTGCAAATGCAGCTCCAGCTCTTCCAGCACCTGTCATTATAGAAGAAAAGTGGGTGTGCTGTGACATATGCCAGAAATGGCGTCTCCTACCATATGAGATGAATCCTTCTAATCTCCCGAAGAAGTGGAAATGCAGCATGCAACAGTGGCTGTAAGTTCAGTTTATTTATATAGGGCGAAAACTCGGTCTTTTTGTATCTTACTATCTTCTATTTATACTTACCTTTTCTGTTTTGCTCATTTGCATATTCTTTGGCTGGCTATATAATTTCTTTTTGCAGAATGACTTGTTTGATTGCAAGCCAGTACCGTCTTACCTATTTAGAGTTGTTTGTTGATTCCTGTCAGTAAACCACAAAAAATGTATTAGACATGAACATACTTTATGGAATAGCTGCATTCAGATAAATCTTGGATTGAATTTTTAAGATCTTAATGTGTGACCTTTTATGCCAAATTACACACTCCTTTGAAATAGTTGTCCAACTATGCATTTGGGTCACACATGTAGTGTTTGGGGTATCTTATTGATACATACCAAGGATGTGTAAAATCTGACTAAAACTTTATGCAATTATAGTAGGGGCCTAAAAAAAGAGAAAAACTCTTAACGGAATTTAACCATGCTCACCCATTACATCGGAGAGACTTTATATTCTGAATATAGGATAAAAAAAAAACTTTTGTACACTCTGCTGTAATTGGGTTAGATAATGAAAAAACTTCAATAGTGGCTTCATTTTCTAAATGGTTAATTACTTAACATATCAAAAATGAATTGGTCAGCTATTAGGCATGGAGGAAGCATGGCACTTGACACCATCTAGGTCTTAGTTTAATTTAAGCTGCAAATTGTAGTTTGTATTATCTTGTGCAGTATCTTGTTATTGTAGCTAAGATGGTTACGATGTAAGACAACGTAATATTTCATTTCTTGCTGATGTTCTATGACTTTAATGTTTTGCAGGCCTGGGAAGAATAGGTGTGACGTTAGTGAAGAAGAGACTACAAATGCCCTTAATGCGCTATACATCATTCCAGCTCCTGCAAATGGGATTCCTTCAGCTGGTCATCCTCAGGTTGCTTCTGCTGGAGTAGTAACATCCACCACTTCCAATGTGAATGGACATGTTGAACAGAGTAGAAAAAGGAAAAGTACTTTGAGTGATGGAAGTACATTGGGTGAGGGTTCTCACCAAACACATGCTTTAGCTCATCCAATGAGCAATCAGCATGCTCATGGTTCTGCTGGGCCAGTAACATACTCCACTTCCGGTATAAATGTACATGTTGAACAGAGTAGAAAAAAGAAGAGTGATGGGAGTGCATCTGTTGAGGGTTCTCACCAAACACAGGCTGTAGCTCATCCAGTGAGCAATCAGCATGCTCCAATTAAAAGTAAAAATTCTGCTGATGGTAATCAGTATTCTGCTGAAAGAGATCCTACCAGCAAATCCTTGGATCCTTCTTTTGAAAAGAAGCGGTCAAAGAGCAAGCATCATGACAGCTACTCCGATGGAGGTTCTGTTCATTTTCTTCCTTACCACTTCATTTTGAGTCAATATAGTCATGTCCATTTCACTAAATGTTGTATCTATTGCAGGCGACCTTGTGGAAAGATCTAAGAAGCACACAAAAGTAAAAAACAAGAGAGAGATAGATCGTGATGAACATAGAGCCTCTAAAAAAACTAGAAAGGAAGAGCGGCATCGGTCAAGCAGAGACAGGGACCCTGGATGTGACTTACCAAGTGGAGGTGTTCCTGATGAGGTCAAAGGTTTGCCTGGAAAGACATCAGCCTTAAAGCATTCGGGTGAAAGAAGTGATGTCCCTTCATCAAAGCAAAAAAATGTTTCACGACACAATCCTTTGGAAAGATCCAAGAAAGCGAAGGATGAGGATGTAATTGTTCCTAACGACGAGAACAAGGAATATTTTCATCAATCAGATGCACAGAGATCAGATCTTTCTAGTAAGAAAAGGATAGTTAAGGAATGGGAGGATAGTCAGAACAATTCAGTAGCTCATATGAGCAAAGGAACCGCAGTATACCACGGCTCTGCTACAAACGAAACATTAAAGGATCAGAGCTTCAAGGAAGCAAAGTTGAGGTCATTGAAGTCTGAAGACGGGGGCCATATAAACAATGAATTGGTGGAGGATAATACACTGTTTACTGGCAAAAGAGGTATGCCTGAACTAGAAAACCAACTTTGCGACCAGGATTTGGACATGGCTGAACCTGCTTCTAGTGATGGGGCCTACTTTCAGCCTACAGCTGTAACTTCAAGTTCTTCAAAGGCTTCAGGCTCACATAGAAAGAAGCAAAACACTCAGGTTGCAAAGACTTCACCTGCTGACTCTCGTTCTTCGTCGCCACAGAGAAAATCTAACATTGAAAAAGCTCCTCATAGCAGAATTTCAGGAAAGGATGGATCTGTGAATCCTAATTCAAGCACCATGCTGAACACTGTAAAGCAACTGAATACTGAAATTGGCGTATCAGCCAATGTTCAACATGTTAGTGAACCAGTTTTGGTTGGTTCTTCGCGAAGAAAATCTGATAGAGACAATGTACAGGTTCAGTTAAACCATGGTAATGCCTCAGATGGCATTCTGTTGGAAAGGGGTTCAGATGATGATCTGCAGCATGAATCTGGGAGAGTGAAGAGTTCCCATGTGTCTAGAGGTTATAATCATTCATATCCTGGTGACAAAAATAACTATCATACTGATGGCTCTCCAGTGCAACCTGGAAAGCATATTATTGAGCCAAAGACATCAGTCTTGGATGCTAAAGGCGATTCAGCTACGCTTGACAATAAGAAAAGCACACCTTCTCTTCAAGACAGAAATGGATCAGCTCATTATCCTTCAGATAGCCAGCAAGGTTTGCCAGGAGGAAAAGATAAACCACATCTCAAGAGTAACAAGCAAGACTTGCAGAAGTCGAAAGCTCAAATGGCCTCACCTTCTAGAGAAAACAGAAAGGAAGCCCATTCCACACCAATGAAATCTAATGCGTCAAAATTGACACCACAGCTAAGGCAGTATAATGTCGAAAATGGGGGACATGGCACTGCTAGACAGGCAACTGCGAATGCTGCTGACACTTGCAGTCCAGCTAGGAAGGATGGTACTTCAGCTGCATATGCTCTCAAAGAAGCCCGAGATTTGAAGCACAAGGCTAATCGTTTAAAGGTTGTTCTTCTTAGTCTCTTAAATTGTGATGCCATGCCTGTATGACTAGTCCATTGCTATGATAAGGATCTCACTAACTTTTTCTGCAGGAAGAAGGAAAAGAGCTTGAAAGTACAAGACTCTACTTTGAGGCTGCCTTAAAATTTTTGCATGTTGCATCACTTTTGGAACCTCCTAATTTTGATGGTTTGAAACAAGGCGATGCAGCCCAGAGCATGTATTCTGATACTGCAAAGCTTTGCAAGTAAGCTGCACAATATATATGATATTCTATTACTTGAACCAGGCAATTTGATTTCTACGAAAGAAAGAATGCAAGATCGTTAGATTAAAACTTTGCAAATTCTTTGTGATCTCGTGTAAATGTTAATACTTGTGTGGTAAGTGGCAGTATGACTGATTTGTGACATTGATTCTGTGATACTATTAGCGCGATAGTGCCACCATACATACAAGTCATACATAAGCGGAAATTTTTTTTGATGTGATCTTGCTTGAGGTTTGTCAATTGGACCTAAGTCAAATTACAATCATTGGCTACATGCCCCAAACAAATATTATTGATAATGTTTCAAGTATTGTATATTGTATAACAATGCTCAAATTTGATCACAATATTCTTCATTTGATTTTTCAGTTTCGTTGGTCATGCATATGAAAAGTGCAAGAAGATGGCTGCTGCCGCCTTAGCATACAAATGTGTTGAAGTGGCTTATCTCAAGGCTGCATACTACAAATACCCAACTGCAAGCAAGGATAGACAAGTGTTGCAGGCTGTTGTACAGACAGCACCAGGTACTTGAGACCTAAATGATGAACTTTTGTTCATATATTACTATTATGGTTTCCATTGTATAGTTTCCAATAGTTAAAAATTATTTATAAACTGCAACTGTTTTTTTCTGAAAGGCGACTTCAAATCCACTAAATGATCAAAATTATGTAACAAATGGAAGGATTCAACTACTGTGGCTATGCAGGGACATGGTTTGTTTTTTCTTCATGGTTAATTAGCCGTGCTGCATCTAAGCTGAAATGCAGACGAGTATTGCTTCAGCAGATATCACTCATGGATACATTGGCTTGAGCTGGAATGACATCGTTGAAAAACAGAATTTCATTTATGTCTTCTTATTTTGCTCTTTATGATTCAGGAGATATTACTCTTTATTGCTCTTTCTTGGCATCTAAACTATGGTGTCATATTCGTTGTTATGCGTGCTGCTGGTGCTTCATATTTGTGCATGCTGCTGGTGTTTCATATAGCCACATATCTTCTAGGCACTGTCATGGTTCTTCTGTTTTATTTTTTTGAGGGCATTTATATGTTTCTTCAGGATTTTTAACTGTACTCTTGACCTTGACTTTTGTAGGTGAATCACCATCATCTTCTGCCTCAGACATTGATAATTTAAATAACAGTGCGTTATCCAAAGGCCCTTGTGGCAGGGATGCCAATTCACCACAAGTGGCTGGGAATCATTTGTTACTAGCAGTTCGTAATCAACCGCACTTGACGCGATTACTAGCCTATGTAAGTTTAAAAAGTGTTCTCGTCCATCATTTGCTTTATTTAGTCATCGTGCTAGGGTATTTTCAATCATTAATGTTCATCAGCTCTATTTTGGATTTAATGTTATTTGGGTTTTGTAGACAAATGATGTCAATTCTGCCTTCGATGCAACACGTAAGTCACAGATGGCTATTGCTTCTGCTGCTGGCAGTCATGAAAATGGAGTAGATGGTCTTTCTTCAGTGAGAACTGTTCTGGATTTTAACTTTCGAAGTGTGAATGATCTACTAAGACTTGTACGACTTTCCATGGAGTCTATCAGCTGCTGACATGTCAAGAATCCGAGAATGCCATCCCTTGAACAGATCCCATTGGAAATACAATCTAATTTCTAACTCACTATATCCTTCGAAAAGTACCATGAAGCCAAATAGGGCAACATTGAAAAAATGCATAGATCATCTCGTTTGGTTTCTCTGGTGAATTTGTACAGAAACTACCCTTGAAATTCTTCATCCTTTACTACTTTGATGGCATTCAACTTGCTCATAAAATTCTCTCAGTGAGGAAAGGAGCTTAAGATGAACATTGCACTCTCAACATTTGTAGCAGAAGGATAGCTCCTTCACTTTTCTATACTTTATTCCCCGGAAAAGGGCTCTTTCCTGAGCATTCTATTTCTAAATGCTGTAAATTATGTGACTCTCCATCAAGGTTGGCTTACTCATGGTCAATGATTCAATACCTTAGTTATGTTGAGCAGTACCAACCATACAAGATAATGTGCCGCCAAACTTTTTGATGGTAACTCTTAGTTATACTCAAATGAAGTTTAGTGCCTTTCTTTAAGTACTACTCCTTGATGTCTTGATTTTTGAGCAGGCAGAGGACACAAAGCCAACTAATTGCGTTAACCAAGAAATTAGCTAGCGGTTTTCTTTTTGACCTTGCCAAAATGCCATGATTTCTGGATAACCTTCATGCAGGTATCTTTTACTTAGTTCATGATATATGTTATGTGTATTAATGTTTGATTCTGCCTCAGTAGCACCAAATGAATTGAGTTTGATAGGATTGAATAGGTCTTTCACTGTTTGACAAAACTCATGATGACATATAAAAGTGTGCACAACTTTTATTGAACCATTTGTATGTGTTCGCTGTCTCAAATCAGAATAGAACGATGTTTTTTTTCCCTTATTTCTGAAAATACTTATTACTTGTTATAACCTGATTCCATGGAATGATAGTGAGATGCATGCATAAACAATCATTTCTCTAATTCTCATGAGTGGTTCCTTTAACTTGATATCGTGTTTTATTGTTGTGTTAAACTTCATTCTTGATTTTGTTTTAAGTGCCTTTCTCAAATTTATGCGTATTGTAAAACACTTGTGCTTACCCCAACTTGTTTGGGACTAAAAGACTTGGTTGTTGTTGACTGTAAAACACTTGTTTTTTTCGTACCATGTAATACTTAGGCCTAGACGATCTCAAACTAGCTTCTATTTGTTACTTGGAAAGTTCTGTTGATCCTGTGGGAACTGAACGCTAGCTCTCATGCCCAGAATAGACGTTTCATTTTGTTTCTCCGAAAATCCTGTTTCCACTAAATGTCCCTATTAATTGCTCAGTGGATAATGGATGTAAACGAACATCTGTTAAAAGTATAGTAACATTGCTAAAGAGCTGATATGAATTCATGTGGTATTTGTATTGATGGCTGTCTCTTGTTTTTCAGGGTTCAAATAGGAAATCACTTGGACCATCAGCCTTGTATGGATATTGTACAGAGAGTTTAGTGTACAACTAATAGGCTAACTCTTTCTTGTTCATCAAGTACCACCAGTCATCAGCACATGTACATATAAACTAAAGGTGGAATCATCTGTTATTACGTGCTGGTGTTTGTACGACAGCCAATGATTTTGCCAATATTTTACTCTTTCCCTATTCCTCTTCAAATTTTGCCACATTTAGTTGTTTATTAAGATAGTGCAGAGTACCAAAGATGTGTTGCAGAATGCAACTTGTAGCACAACTTGAGTTTCTGTTCATTCAGTAAAGATGTTAATTGAGGGCCTTACAACTGTGCCATTTTTTTCATGTTGCGTCTGTGTCAATACTATGGGCATGTGACAGACAACCACTGTGCTCACCGCTTCTTATGAGCCCTGTGGAATAACGAATAAGGATTGATGTTAATATGCTAGTCAGGTCAGACATGGAAATGAGCACTCGCTGTGCAGCGACGGAGGAAGTCAAGCTTTTGGATGCTTATACAGCTACCAAAGCATGTTCGGTAGATCTCGCTAACGGTGAGAGTACATCTAAACTCCCATTTCCCAGGCATGAAACGCTAGTACATACACAAGTACTACTTCCGTTTTTTAATATATCACGAAGAGCAGCTCAAATAATTGATTTAGACATCAGATATGATCTTCTACATCTAGTAGTACTTGCGAACAGTTCTTCAAAAATTTCATCTCCCAGCTAAGCCACTCAGCCATTCTGTATATCTCCTCTGTCATCGGGTGCGTGGTGTCGTCCGACGAGAACCTGTGCAGGTGAAGCGACTCGCTGACGCCGCCGGCATCCACCCAGCTGAACCCGACCTCTTTCTTCACGCCCCTCTCGCGCATCCGCCGCCGCACCCTGGCCACGCGGGCCCAGTCGCCCTTCTCGGCGTAGATGTTTGACAGCAGCACGTACGCGCCGGACTCTGTGGGCTCTGTCTCCATCAGAACGCCGGCGACTCTTTCGCCGACGTCCGTGTTGCCGTGGATCCTGCAGGCGCCCAGCAGGCTCTGCAGAGCGGAGACGCTCGGCCCGGCTGGCATCTGAAGCATGAGCGCCTCTGCCTCCTCAAGTCTCCCCGCGCGGCCTAGCATGTCGACGACGCACGCGTAGTGCTCTGGCCACAGCTCGGCGCCGTGCTCGGCTGCCATGGAGTCAAAGATCTCCTTTCCCAAGCCGACAAACCCGCTGTACCGGCAGGCCGTGAGGACGGAGAGCAGGATCACGCCGTCTGGAGCGAACCCGGAGCGCACCATGTCGTCGAACAGGATCACGACGGCGTCATAGTTCCCGTGCTTCGAGTTCGCTGAGATGATCGCCGTCCACGCAATGAGGCTCCGGTGGACGGTCTCTCTGAAGGCCTTCCTGGACTCCTCCAAGCTGCCTCTCTTCGCGTACATGTCGATGAGAGCACCGGACACGTACTCGCTGGCGCCAAGCCCCAGCTTCAGAGTCTGGCAGTGGTACATCTGGCCGTAAGCCATGGACACCGTCTCGACAGCGGTCACTGCGCTGAGGACGCTTGCGAAGGTTGTCTCGTTGGGTCTCATGCACTTCACCATGGAGGAGAAGACCTCAAGAGCGTCCTCGCACTTCTCGTTCTGTGCGTATCCAGACATTAGAGCGTTCCAAGCGATGATCTCTGGATGAGGCATGAGATCGAAGACAATCCTCGCGTCCTCCATGCGCCGCAACTTGGCGTACATGGTGATGAGGCTGTTCGCTGCCACCACCTTTTCAGACACACCGGTCTTGAGGCACACCGAGTGAATCATCTGCCCTACCCTCGGCGGGCAGTCTTCCGGCAGCGCCGAGAGCATGGCAACGAAGGTGACCTCGTTCGGCGCCACCCCGTCTCGTCTCATGCTGTTGAACAGTGAAACAGAGTCCTCGGTGTCCATAGAGATCACCGTGGTCCATGAGATGACGTCACGCTCGTCCATGAGATCGAACAGCTTCCGGGCACAGCTATGAGTGCCGCGCTTGTAGTACATGGCGACGAGCACATTGCCAATGGAGACGTGCCCCTCGACGCCCAGCTTCACCGCAAACCCGTGTATTTGCCGGCCAAGCTCGAGCTTCCCGTCGCCGCCGCAGGCAGGGATCACGCTGCAGACGGATATCCGGTCAGGCCGCACGCCGCCGTCCTTGAGCATCCGCAGGAACATCCGGATCACCTCCGCCGGGCAGTCGCCGTTCTGCGAGAGACCGCAGACCAGCGCGTTCCAGGAGACGAGGTCCCGCGCAGGCATCTCCTCGAACACCTTACGAGCCGCCTCGAGCGACCCTCCCCGGGAGTAGGCCGTGACGAGAGCGTTGCCAACGAACAGGTCGGCGGCGATACCCGCGCGCGACGCCAACGCGTGCAGTTGCCGCACGAGGCTCGCCTCACGCCGTCCGGCAGCGATTGAGAGCGTGACGGTGAACGTGACGGCGTCGGGCCGCACGTCGCCGGATCGCAGCATCCGCGCGGCGAACGCGAGCGCCTCGCCGGGGTCCGGAATCGCGGAGATAATGGTGTTGTAGGAGCTGGCATCCCGCTCTCGTGCGGTGGCGAATACCTTGGCGGCCGAGGGAAAGGATCCACCGGCCTTGGCGTAGCGCGCGGCGAGGGAGTTCGTGACGGCGGCGAAGGCGGCGAGGCCGGAGGCGACCGCGAGGCCGTGGAGCACAGGAAGGGAGTTCCGGCAGGCGTATGAGACCGCCGCTGAGAACGCGGTGGGCGAGATGGGGAGGCCGGTGAGATGGGGAGGCCGGCAGCAGAGGGCAGCGAGAGGTGTGGCACTCGCGGTCAGAGGGTGGGGAGTTTCGGCGAACAGGTGGTGGGCGGCAAGGGTGGAGAGCGCAGTTGAGCTGCCCGTCGCACGCGCGAGGCAGGGCAGCAGCCGCAGTGGCATCTGGAGACTAGTCGCTACAGGCACCCAACTCAAACGACGCGGAGCCCTAAGCCAAAATACAACTTAGGGCCTGTTTGTTTTGGCGTGGATCAGCTCCGCTCCTGGCACTATAGCACGTCATATGCGCAGTGGGAGCAGGAGCTGTGAAACCAGAAGGCTCTGTCAGAGCTCTATGGAACTAATTTTATATTATAAAAAAAATAATTTTTATTGATTCTGTAAAGTGATTCTTTAAAATGAACTAAAAGGTTAGGAGCTGAAAAAAGTAGCTTCTATTGATTCTGTAAAGTGATTCTCTGTCCTGATTGTGAGAGTATATCATAAAAAATAAAAAAAAAATCAATTTCAGCCACAGAATCACTTCTAACTCAGAGAATCACTTCTCACTGAGAATCACTCTCCGAGAATCTTTGTCAAAGGGGGCCGAAATCTCAGCTCCAGCCGCTTCCCGTTGTTTTCGATAGGAGAGATAAAAATATATTTACGCTACAGTGACGCATGTCAAGGCAGCAGTGCGGGATCTTGTAGCTTGATAATGCATGTTAATAACTATATCCAAATGTATACAAGATCCTACAGTAGGATATATATTTTGTTCCACTATAGAGCTGTATTCTTTCTTTTGAGGTCGTCTGAAGTGCAAGTACTGTAATTTGTGGTTCAGTTATTGCGTTATGTGCTCCAATCGGTTATTGCATATGAGCGCGGACATGGTTTATCCCTCTATTTCAGTCCTTCTATCGGCAGAATCTGGATTGCTGCGGTAAGATTACTCAATTCATGAAGTGGACGACCAGATTATAACGAATCTACGTACGTAGTGCATTTGTTTCCGACATTTTGTACACGTGCAGGTCCACAGTCATTATTGTGCATTCTATTCCAGTGAGCTGAAGATATGTTGCGTGAGTGAGAGAATAAATTCAATCGGGCAAAATTCCATTCTTTGACTGGTTAGTACTACCTGTATCTGTTTATTATTGATGCTTTTTAGTATAAATTGAACTAAAAGACTTTAACAATTAAAAAAACAGAGATAGCAACCAGTTATTCACCCATCCAATCAAGCACCGAGCAAGAGTTTTCAGACGAGAGTAAGCCCGAGAGAAAGCCGGTATTAAGATCTCGATTCAGAACATGACGCCACTTTGGTTGTTTCCTTTCCTTGGAGCACGCCACATTTGAAGGTCTAGCAGTAAAGCAGCTTCAAAGAGTTGGCGAGCTCGCATCTTTCAACGGCAAAGGGGAGCCGAATGAAGCACAGAGAAAGGGGTACCTCAAACCAGACATTGATACCGTCTCCTGTGCGAAGCAATCCGAACCGCATCGTGAGATAGAATATGAACAGACCCCACACAAGAACATTGATCTTGATCACTCAAAGTGCCAGGCATCAGGTGCTCTTCCATAGTCCATAGTCTAGTCTTGTCCTACCAGCCAAACCTATAGATGATGAAAACTGGGTTCCAATCAGCAGGGACCGGTAGAGGTCTAGGAGGTATTGTGTGCGAGCAGTGCCCACCCTCCGCTGAATACTGGTGCAATTTGAGCTGGCACCTACTACTTGAACACAAAATTTTCTTAATCGTGGGAATCAAATCAGAATTCAGAACAGGGCACGCAATCATTGGTTCAACCTTGATTAGAATGTTCAACTATTTGAGGTTGTTCGAACGCTACCATTACTGAAAGCCCATCTTACACTCAAAACCCCCTCCTATAAATATCGGGTTGCATAGTTCATTTCCCTTCTCAGCTTGAAGAACTGAAGCTAACCTGTATTAAACATACTAGCAAAACCTCCTCTCCAGCAGCAGAAAGAGACAGAGAGAGAGAGAGAGAGAGAGAGAGAGAGAGAGAGAGAGATTGAGAAAGGAATCCATGGCCTATAGAGTGTTGGAGGTGACCATACAGTCGGCCAAGGATCTGAAGCGGGTGAACCTGCTCTCCCGCTTGGAGGTGTACGCCGTGGTGACCATCTCCGGCGACCCGCTGACGCGCCAGTGCACCCAGCCGGACCCCTACGGCGGGCGTCACCCGTGCTGGAACGCGACGTTCCGGTTCAACGTGCCGCCCACGGCCACGTCGGCCAGCGGCTGCCTGCACGTGCTCCTCCGCACGGAGCGCGCCCTCGGCGACCGCGACGTCGGCGAAGTCATCGTCCCGCTGGCCGACGTGCTCGCCGGCGCCACCGCGGGCGACCCGGGCCCGCGGCCGCAGCAGTGCGCGTCGTACCAGGTCCGCAAGGTGCACCGGTGCGAGCCGCGCGGCACGCTCAACGTGTCGTACCGCCTAGGGCCCGTCGTCGCGCCGCAGCAGGCGCCGCCGCCGGCGAGGTCAGGCGACGAGCAGCACGGCGGCCCCGTCGTCGCGTACCCCATGGCGGCGCGGCCCTTCTATCCCTCGCCATATGGATACCTGCCCCCGATGCTAGCGATGCCGCCTCCTTATCCTCAAACTGCCGGCGGTGGCCACGACGCCGTGCACCAGCATTCACCGGCGACGACGGGACCAGCGATCAACGCGTACAATAACTTCCCTGCTGCTTACTCACAGGCCGCCGCCGGCCATGACGCCGTGCACCAACCACCACCAGCTGCCGCACGACCGCCTGCGGGGCCGACGATGAACAACACGTACAGTAACAATAACCCTGCTGCTGCTGCTGCTTATTCATCATCACAAGCTGCGGCGGCCGGGTACGCGGCGCCGGCGTCGACCAATAAGGGAAATTACAACAAGAGCGACGGGCAGGCCCAGGTGGACTTCGGGGTGGGCCTCGGAGCCGGGCTGGTGAGCGGCGCCATCGGCGGGATGCTGGCCAGCGACATGATGGCCGAAGCGGCGGCGTACAGCTACGGGTACCGTGCTGGGTTGGCCGACGGCGGAGGGGTGGCGGCTATGTACAAGAACGCTCACAATGTGCAGTCCAAGGTGCAGGACAAACTGAATGCAACCTACCCGACAAAGATGGTGTAATTCCCCCAGGAGTGTCTGTGTTGTTTGATCGTGTGATTACATTACCGACCGAGTCATAATCGTAATAAAACAGCCGTAAGTACGTGTCCTATTTCAACACGGTTGTTAGGACTTTGTAATTAAATTCATCAATAATAACATAATTTGTATGAGCCTTCTGAACGCACACCTACAAGATCGACCAGCAATTCATCATACGGTTGACGAGACACGATTGATGGCATCTTCTTCTTCTTTAGCCGCCGGCGATGACTCCTCGCTCGTGCACGTTGCGTTCAACAACAAGGCCACGCACTTCGTGGCGGCCACGGCCACCGGCATCCGCGTGTTCTCGTGCAGCAGCCAGCTGAAGCACGTCTTCAGCAAGAGCGGCTTCGCCGGCGGCGAGGCGATCACTTCCGCCGACGTGTCCCACTCCGGTACCCTCGTGGCCGTGGTGTTCGGCGACTCCATAAGGTACTGGAGCGAGCTGAAGCGCGAGCTGATGAGCGACGACATGAACCCGACGTGCCACGGCGCGGTGCGCGGCGTCCGGCACGCCGGGAACCACGTCCTCGTCGTCACAGTTGACGGCAGGGCGGCACTCCACACGTCGAGGCACCGCACGGTGCGGGCCAACGAGTTCGACACGGGCCCGAACCGTCTCGGGGCGTGCGCGCTCGCGCAGGCGGGCCGCAGCGGCCAGGCGTTCGTGCTGGCCTGCCCGATGCCCGGCAGGGGCCAGGTGCAGGTCCGGAGGGCTAGGGGCCGCCGCGTCGACGTGCACGCGCATAGCTCCAGCGTCGCTTGCGTCGCGCTGTCGCGGGACGGACGGATGCTCGCCACCGCGGGATCCAAGGGCACCGTCCTGCGCATCTTCAGCACCAACGACGGCAAGAAGCTCCAGGAGGTATATACACAAATCAGCATGTTTAGTCATTGATGATGAATCTTACCAGTATCAACCGTGTATTTTTCTCAAAATAATAAAAAAAAATGTCCATATGTTCTTGCAGCTGAGAAGGGGTTCTGACAGAGCAGATATCCACAGCTTGGCGTTCTCTCCTGATTCCAAGTGGTTGGCGGCGTCCAGCGACAAGGGCACCATTCACGTCTTCAGAGTCGATGTGGTTCTCCCATCCTCCTCACCAGAAGACGACGACGGCAGTGACGTCCCCGAGACAGCAGCGTCTTCAGCACCGGTCAACCAGAGCTGGTCTCTCTCTTACTTACGAGGTGTGTGTGGTCTCCTCTGATTTTATTTTATCTTGAAGATTGCTTTCTATTTATGACTGAATAACATATAAAGTCTCGATCTTACTTATGACCTGAACATGGATACATACATACATATACATATATATATATATATATATATATATATATATATATATATATATATATATATATTCATCGATCTACTTCAGGTTTCATCCCGGTCTCCTCGGTCCCGGGTTACTTCCAGCAAGACTATTCGTTAGCAAAGTTCCGCCTGCGTGAAGGGATCAAGTTCATGGTGGCATTCAGCCATGAACCGCACGTCGTCCTCATCATCGGCATGGACGGAAGGTGAATCAGAACACTCAAATTTCCTTGTATTTCTGATGAATGTACTAGTATAGTATGTCTGGTTGATGCCTCGCCATGATTCGATCCTATAACTCTTTGTATTTTTGTGCAGCTTCTACCGATGTCAGTTTGATCCAGTGAACGGAGGCGACATGGAAAAATTAGAGTACAGGAATTTTATGAAGGTTTAGAATGATAAGAAGCAGCAGAAAAGTGCATGTTGTAGTATGTCTGGTTTTAATTTTTATCGACAAGTGGATACCGTCATCTGTTGGAATGGATTATTTTCCATCTTCTATGTAAATCCGCATTTGTTTAGCTCTGACTACCAAGAACATTGCTTTTATTTGTTTGACAATTAATTACCATGTACCGATGTGATGTTGCACACACAGTGTGCTTGTTGTCAAATGGGTTTAACAATAGCTCTGAATGAATATCAGATGGCCATATGAAGTACTGAAATAAAAAATGTCATACGTTTTGGAAAAACGGAGGAAGTACTGAAGTAGTACTTGAACTACAACATGCACATACTCAACAGAGTTGAATGTAACACGAAAAAAAAAGTGAGCAACATCTTGAATTTCAATATCAAGATTGCGTACAAAATACTAGCTACTTTAAGGGCTCATTTGTGCTTATAACGGTCTGCCTAAAACAAAAGATCGAAGTGCCCTGCAATGTACTCATTGAGTAATATCTAAAACTGAAGCTGTTCTTCAATGCCAATAATGCTGGAATTTGATCCCTACAATAGGAAAAAAAATCTTAGAAACATTATAACCACTGAATAGTGTATTTTTGTATACTCTGGATCTTGCTTCTAGTAATTAATACGGCAGCTGTTGTTTTTTTCAGTATTAAGCAGGAGAGCAGCAGACCAACGAGCCGACGGCAAGAGCAAGCAGGCGAGCGAGCGGACCGCTTATTGGGTCGTGGGCCTGCCGCGCTTCGGCCTGCCGCGCAAGCGCTGCCGCTATGACGCGAAGCTATTGTCGGCCGCACGATGCAGCGCTAGGAAACGAACGGCCGTGCGTGCGACTGCTGGGTCGACTGCCCGGCCCGCGACTGCCGACGATAGTCGGATCCCTAAAACCCTACTAAGCCAGTAGCCGCCGTTCCTCCATCCTCACAGCGCCGCCCCGCGCCAAACCCTCCAACACCCGAGCCACGCCGCCGCCGTCGTCGCCATGCGGCCGCTCGACGAGAATGAGATGAAGGTGGTCTTGGAGAAGCTCTTCAAATTCGTAGGTCCCAACGTGAAGCACCTCATGGAGCGGCCAGCCGTGGAGGGGCCGGACCCGGAGCCCAGCCACTACTGCCTCCGCCTCCACAAGAATCGCGTATACTACGCCTCCGAGGCGCTAGTCCGCCGCGCCACCGCCATCGCCCGCCCGCGCCTCGCCGCCGTGGGGACCCCCATCGGCAAGTTCACCCACCACGGCGCCTTCCACCTCACCATACACGCGCTCGACCTCCTCGCGGCGCACGCGAGGCGCCGCGTCTGGCTCAAGCCGGACACCGAGCGCTCCTTCCTCTTCGGCAACTCCGTGCCCAAGTCGTCCCTCGCGCGCATCACGGAGAACACCAAGGCCAACGACGGCGTCGTCGTCATGTCCATGTCCGATGTGCCGCTCGGGTTCGGGATCGCTGCCCGGTCGGCGCAGGACTGCAGGAAGGCCGATACAAACGCGGTGGTCGTGCTGCACCAGGCGGACGCCGGGGAGTACCTCCGCAAGGAGGAGGAGCTCATGTGAGGTGAGGTGAGTTAAATTGAGGGACATTACACCTTATTGCTTTGTTTTGTAGTTTAAAATTTGTTTTGTAGATTGGTGCATCTGCATACGCATTTCGATGTACTCCTGGTTAGATTATGTGGCTGCGGATGCCAATTTTGTTTGTCATTGTAAAATGCTAATCGATGTCTCCTTGCTTCCTAATTGTACCAAAACATCTATCGGGTTATTTGTTGAATAACGTAAAATTGATCACCCAGAGTACTTCATGAAAAAAAAATCATTTATTTTTACATCTGTTGTTAAGACAACAATTCTGATTCAGAAATGAACTAGACTTGTTGTCATAACGATAACCATTTGAGAATGGAAGAAATTTGTCAGCTCAGACTCAGAGCTAATCCAGTTGGCTCAAGTTATATGTTAGATGCTTTATTCCAATATAGGATGGCATAATTTCTCGCTTCAGGCATATATCGATGTATTGACCGATTTGGGTTGTGTAATTATGTGCTGTAGATTTTCTAATCTGTAATGTACTAGTGCTGATAATCTCATTTTGGAGGTTCAGTTGGGGCTAGATTACACATACTTGTCAAGAAAGTACTGGACCCGAGCTGAGCGTGATGCTTCATCATTGTGAATAAGCACTTAGCAACCTCTGTATGTGTCTATACGCAGAAAACTTTTGATTGAGTTACTACATAGATAGTGCATACTTGGTTAAATTAAAATGCCATGTCCTTTGTGCCAGAAAAAATGCTGAGCCAATCTTATTATTGCAGTCAATCAATGGTCATTCCTTGATATGCAGTTATATTGACGCTGTTATGTGTCAAGTTGCCTTCACCTTTGACCCCAATCTAATTGATTTGATTCATGAACTGTTTTAATACGGCAGATTGCTTGGCCGATGAATGGTGTCGGCATGTTATTCTTGCAACTTGCAGTGTGAATCTCTTTTCTGAATATGCTTAGTGGTTTGGTGGATGAGGTAGAAGACATGTTCGATTGCAAGTTCTTGGAGCCACCATGTTTTAACCTTAGTATTTGATGGGCTGCATCTTTTGGATGTCTGCCTTTAACATTACCCTCATACGAGCTGTCAGGAAATATTTTGCTGGTGTCCCTATTAACTGTATTCTGTAATCGTCATTTCTGCATACAAGCTGTCAGGAAACATTATGCTGGTGTCCCTATTAAGTGTACCCTGTAACCGTCAATTCTGCTGTCTAACATCTTCCTGTATCCAATGATTTGCATCTTATGATTCTGACTTTCTACTGTTTCTCGCTTGCAGGTGAAGGATATGTTTTGGTTGTGGCTGCAATGGGTTAGTAGCTCATCATTCACGTTGTGCGTGCAGTTTTCACTAGTCCAAAGAAAAGTGAAAACAACAATGAAGGGTTGGTGTACCATGTAATCCTCAGGCAGCCTGCCTTGAGGCTATAAATTTTGTCACGCTGTAACCCTTGGACCTGGAATTTCCCATGCGGTTATACTAGAGATCATGAGTGATTGTGAATTGTGATGGTCCATGTGGAATATGACCAGTTTGCTTCTGATTGAGTTTCACAATGGGGCAGTTGTTCCAGTGATATTGTACGTCTTATATTTGGCAGAACCCGTGTTGGTTAAACATAAATATGTGCTTCTGCTACTAATGAATTACAATATGACCTGTTTGCTTAGGCATGGAAGGCCTTGTGGCTTGTGGGTATTCCATACAGTTTGTAATGTGTTGTGCTGTGATCCTGTGAATTAGGATAATCAGTCCTGTTAGCTCGGATGCCCCGTGCCTTGCACAGCGTTGAATTAGTGCTAAACCCGGATAGCTCTATTCTGGAATTGGGGGAAAAATATGCATCTGGTACTGTGCTTGAAAAATTAAACAAAATAGTTGCGCATCCGGGAAATCAAACCTTGGTCAGCACCGTGGGAGGGTACTATGATACCACTACACCAGATGCGCTTTGCGTCACATGTTGTCTCAACAGCTGTTGAGGGTCAATACCAGAGGTAATTAACCTTAATGACCCTCGATCTTAATGACGTGATCAAGGTATAAATAATCTCCGCCTAAACCAGCCTCCGCATCGTACGGGCGCGCTGCGGGCCGAGCCAACAGGCAATCTCCGCCTCGCGCGACCCCTTCGAGGAGGGGTCGGATCCTCCACGCTCGGATGGTGCGCTCGATCCCGTCTCTATAGGGGTTGAGCAAACGCGTCTCCGCCTCGCCCGACCTCAGGGTCGGGCGAATCGCTTACTACTCCACGAGTAGGACGGACGGCGACGGTTGGAAAATAAATGCCTGACATTCCCACGCCCGCTGACAGGTAGAGCCGCCCGCTACCCAGGCAAGTGGGCGTTAAATGCACACGACGTGCACCGGCCACGGAATGGGCGTCACTCCAACAGCCCCTGTCAGAGACTCATCGCCCTATACGACACGACGTCCCGGAGCGACGGCCACAACTACGGCGTCATCAAGCCAGCACCTACAGTGGAGTTTCTCCATACGGACGGGACTCCGACGAGTGACGGCACGGGCCACTCCGTCCAACAGGAACGACACGATCACACCGAAGGCGTCGCCCATCATAGCTCGGCCTAACTGGTGTACGGCATCAGTCAGCTCCGCGGTACCGATCCTCCTCACACCGTCGTATAAAAGGGGAGGGAGGTCAAAGACGAAGGACAAGGTCTTCAAGCGCACAAGCTTCCAAGCACACAAGTCTCTCTACAACACTCGCACACCCGTAACGCTCACTGGCTCCGGCCGTCCTTAGAGCACACATCCACAAATGCATTTAGAGGCAGGAAGCACTCTCCCTTCCTCCTCCGCTTGTAACCCCCCTTGTAATCCTTGTCGCGAGTAACACGAGCAGCTCGAAAACTAGACATAGGGCATCGTTGCCTGAACCAGTATAAACCTTGTGTCCTCTCGCGAACCATCGAGGCCTCAAAACGCACCCCCCACGATAAATTCACTAGTCGACGGTAACGAACCTCGACAACAGCCTACTATGATACCACTACACCAGATGCGCTTTGCGTCACATGTTGTCTCAACAGCAGTACTACCTCCGTTCTTTAATTGTTGACGCTTTTTAGTACAAATTTGTATTAGAAAGTGTCAACGATTAAAAGACGGAGGTAGTAAGAGATTAGAACTTGTGATGATCGTCTTCAACACCGGACCATAATGACATCAGTGGTTATAGTGAATAAAATATTGGAGAAGGGCGACCTAACCGAACAGTTGCCTGTAAGAACTACTCCTCAGGGAGACAGGAACATGGCACCATCGTATTATTTGCCACTTTCATGTTGCTAAATGATTTACTCGCAAAGAAAATGTTGCTAATTGATGTTCTTATGTGTTGCCGGTTACAATGAACAATTTTGAGCACTTTTGTGCTTCTACCGGTAGGGTGAAGACAAGGATGACAACGTACCATTGGGTAGCAGAGAAGGCAGCACCATATTTAAAAAAGGACAAAAATATGGGTGCAAAGAAACTACAAAAGGATTTTCAAGATAAATATAATGTGATTCTAGGCTATTCAACAGTGTATGCTGGTTTGCAAGAGGCAAAACTAAATTATTTGGAACATGGGAAGAAAGTTTTGCAGACTTATACAGGTTCAAATCGGAGGTTGAGACAAAAATGCCTGGAAGTGTTGTGTAGATAGATGTAAAAGCAGAGCAAGATGGTATTTATTTTCACAGATTTTTCTGCTATTTCAAACCCAGTATTGATGGTTTTCTAAATGGTTATAGACCATATTTGAGCATAGACTCCACAGCTCTCAATGGCAGGTGGAACGGTTAGCTTGCTTCGGCAACAGGTATTGATGGACATAACTGGATGTATTCGTTTGCCTTCGGATTCTTTGGAATAGAGACAACTGAAAATTGGACTTGGTTTTTGGAACAACTACATAAGGCTCTTGGTCCGATACCATGCTTAGCAATCAGCTCTGATACTTCTAAAGGTATTGCTGTTGCTGTTAAGAAAGTGTTCCCTTAGGCAGAGCATAGAGAATGCTTTCGGCACTTGATGCAAAATTTCATAAAGCAATTTCGAGGGCCAGTTTTTGGCAAGTATCCTGCAGCTAGGTCTTTCTTACCTGATAGATATGAGCACTACATGAGCAAGATTTTATAAGGCAGATTCTAGAGTTGAAGATTATCTAAAAAATTATAATAAGGCTGTTTGGTCAAGGAGTAAATTCTCTAAAGAGACAAAATGTGACTACATTACCAATAACCTTGCTGAATCATGGAATAAATGGGTCAAGGAGATCAAGGACCTACCAATCTGTGAGCTTGCAGACACGCTAAGGACTCAATTCATGGAACTATATGCCAAGAGAAGAAGGATAGGTGAAAGACATGGTGTCATGCTTCCTGTCGTAGTTCAACAACTTAATAGGTTGACAAGGTGCCTAGGACACTTGAAAGTGGCTGAAGGTAATAGGGAGACAGCACAAGTTACAGAGATAACATCTGATCATGAGATACTTAGGCATGTCCCTCATATTGGGAACCACACGTGCTCATGCAGAGAGTGGCAAGTTTATCTAAAACCTTGCCCGCATGCATTAGCACTTATAATAACAAATAGGAACCCAAAAATGACTGATTATATACACCCATACTATTTAGTGTACCATTTTAAGCTAGCATATGCAGGAGTTATTCATCCATTAACAGACAATTCCCAATGGCCGAAAGTCACTCTTCGCTTCAAATTTGTTTGCACCTTTGGGACCAAGATCAGTAGGCAGACAATGGAAAACATGACAAAAGGGTGCTTGGAGCAAGGTGAAAATTCAAGAAAATATGTCAAAGGCAAATGGCAGGTTACGTGCAAGAAGTGTGGAGAACAAGGCCATAGAGAAACTTCGTCGAAACGTCACTATAATGGTACAAAAAAAGGTAAAACCTACTCATAATCAATCCTCATTTACTAAATTTTATACTTGCTGTAGAACAGAATTGTTTTGTATTTATAAGAGGAGTCGTGCCAAGCAAGGGAGACCATTAGTATCAGGAAAAGGAGCATCAAGTACTTCATCTCCAAAAAAGCCAAAAAATTCTCAGAAATAAAACCACTAATACTAGTCCTAGGCTAGTCACGAGAAGGTAACAAATATCATTTAAAAAATAGAACATTGAATAGTGAGCTGGTTTTGATAAATTGTGTAAATTTTCTAAAGGCAAATTGCATTTTCAATCCATGGTGGAGGAGGCACGAGGCAGGAAACTGATTCAAGGCCTGGACCTGTCATAAGGAGGTAAAAGAAATCATTTCATTTATTGCAACCAATTATAATATTTGACATATCGTTTCTTTCATGAAGGCAACTAGCATTATCGTTTCATGACGAAGGTGCAGGACAACCGGATGAAATGGCCACTCGGGCAACCAAATCCCCTTCCAAGCCTGCAGGGAAGATAACTCCAAGGAAGGCCAAAAAATATTTTTTTTAGGCCTAGAAAATATTACACTAGACGTTTCTGTAATTCTAAATAGAGATATGCTTATATGATGATATCTGTGCATCATTATGGCGATTATTATCTTTCAAACATGTTCGCAGTCGTGTGCATTGCACTTTTGTTGAGATGGATGACCATAAATGATATGTTCTATTTGCATCACAATGTTTTCAGTTCGATGTTATGTCAGGCTGGATTACAGAAATACACAAATAGTGCCTTGTATTGTATAATATGGACAAACGTTGTTGGATTTTATGTTTCAGTGTTGATCAATCACAATACTAGTTTGTGGAAGGCATAATGTTACTCGTGGAGAGAGAGAATCGGTTGTGCTGTACTTCTATTTGGATTAGGGGGGCAAAACCGTCATAATATGTTTTCAGATATTTAGAAATAAAAGAAAAGAAAAAGAAAATAGAAATAGAAAAAGGGTATAAAAAGAAGAAAAAAAACATATTTAGGGGCTCTAAATCCAAATCACTCGAATTGAGGGGTAAGTAACAAAAGGCTCACGTATTAAGGGGCTTCAACCGAAAAAACTCCATATTCCACGACCAGTGCATTCGAAGCACCGATCTCGATCGATGAAGAACCCCGTCCTGAATGACCACTTCCAGCTTTCACGACGACGTCCATTTCAATCGCACATAAAAAAGGTCGAGCCGACGCTGACAGCAGAAACACCCGTCGTCGGCTCCCGATTCCGCCGCCACACCACGCACGTACGCAAGCCAAGACCGTTTCGCCGGCAAGTTGAACCCGGTTGGCTGCGGCCGCCGCCGGTTCCCGTGGCATAATTGCGCCCTCTGCGTATTAATTCGTCCTTGGGTCTCGTCAAACGGCCGGCGGCGACAAACGTACCAGTGCCGACACCGGGCTTGCTGTCCTCCCTGCGTCCATGAGCCATGTCAGGGCTTTGGATGCGCTGCCGACACCTTTCGTTTTTCCATGGATAATTCGCATCTACTTGCAATGTGCGTGATACCTTGCCATTTCTGTGAATAATGGATACTCACTCCCTTATCAGATCTTATCGCGACGACGAATCCGGCGGCACGGAATCTATATACTAACATTTTTCTTCATCATGCTCCACTGTAGTAGTTTATTTTCCATTTTTGTGCCATAAGTGGCGATGCATCAATCAATTAACTGAAAGTTACGTAACGAAAACCCGGTTTGTGTGCATTTTGCGGAGGCCGGAAAACCTAGTTTCCTTTTTTCAATTTTTTCCCCTTCATACAGTATATAGATACCAGTATTATCACTCCCTTGTGCACACACCGTCCATATGTTTGCTTTGACTAATCAACGAACAGTCCATATGCAATGGACCAGTCGGTGAATTAATTCAACCAAAAGACGTACTACAGACTCTGATGAGCTCCTGAAGGACCGCTGCTCTGCTCCTCCTCAATTCTGACTGCATGATCATCGTCCAAACTGGTAGTACTAACGCAGATCTCTGGATCTCCGGAGAAAAGCTGTCTCGCTACCTTTTTCCATCTCTTGGCTTAAAGTCTTCGTTGATTCTGCGGTGGCCTGAATGATGTTTCTATATCTCTGCTGGCTGCTAAACTAGCCATATAATACAAACCTAATTCAATGCAGCGAATCTTAAGAAGAATAAGCCCGGTCTCAATGTAATATTTCATAGGGGTATTTGCAAGAGTGTCATGTTATTTAAAATTAAGATGAAACTAGTATGAAACTACCTCTATAATGCAAAGTTTCACTAGTTGTTATTTTCTAGGCAACATGTAAGATATAAAATATGTTGAAAACAGTATAGACATGGTTTCATGAGGATAAAACTCATTTCAACTATTTCATAAATAATATGCTGCCACATCATAAAAAATACTGACATGCACCATATTTATTGTTCATGAAATTTTCATTGAGACTGGCCTAACAACGTAGCTGTGAGACTACCAACGAGCACACGCACACACGTACGGTAGCTTTTTGTCTCTCCCCCTCGGTTTCTTATAGATTGTTATTTTCCATCATTGATACATTGATCATCATCGACAAACGACGATGCGACCTAGGGGGGAGCTGTTTATTACAAATTCAATCCAGTTGCAATGTCAAACATTCCGTTTGCAGAACTCGAATCCAGTTGCGTCTGACTAATGGGTACGTACCGATGATCTACTCCTCCTCCTCCAAAGAGAGATGTATCGAATATATAGGTGTCAGGTGAAGCTCTCAAATAGTACGGGAATCGAAGCACTTGGATTGTGCACAAGAATAATCTCACCTCCTTTTTACTATTCTACTTTTTGATTGCTTGAGGAAAGTGGAATCCCATAAATGCTCTATAACATCGACGCCGTCAATGGATACAAATCGGGCATACCAGCATGTATCAGCTGCTTGCTCCTCTCCTCTGTCCGCACGACGGTTGATGCTTTCCGCGGCATCTCTACCACCTGAGGACCCTATGTAGCTGGTAGGCGCGCACTGGTGGGTGGCCGCCGCTGCCGCGCCTATATATACCGGTGGGCATCATCACGCACACAGTCATCAACAGCACCAGCAGCAGAAGAAGAACAGTCAGATTGATAGCTAGGCTATAGGCAGGGCATCATGTCGGCCGGCGGATCATCTGGTGGTGGCGGCGGCGGCGGCGGTGCCGGCGTCTGGGTGTTCCGCAACGGCGTGATGCAGCTGGAGCAGCCGTCGGCGGCGATCGCCCAGAAGGCGCTGGTGTACACGCCGACGAACGAGGTGGTCCGGTCGGTGGAGACGCTGGAGAGGCGGCTGGCGTCGCTGGGGTGGGAACGCTACTACGAAAACCGCTCCGTCGTGCAGCTCCACAAGCGCGACGGCGGAGCCGACCTCATCACCATCCCGCGCGACTTCGCCAGCCTCCGCTCCACGCACATGTACGACGTCGTCGTCAAGAACAGGGACCACTTCAAGGTCGTCGACGCCGCCTAGCTTAATTATTGATTTAGCCAGCCATGCACCTCGATCTGCTAGCTGCTTTCGATCCGTGCGTGGTTCTTCTCTATATCTGTATGGATCATTATGCATCATCAGGCTCTCTCTCTACCTGCTAGTAATTAATTACTATCAGTCGCACTGCATCATAGTATGCATGATCTAGTAGTAGCTATTATAAGTGCTTGCCTGGCCTGCTGTTTAAGTGGTTTGTGTGTGCTGCTTTGCTTATAGTTCGTCTTCATCACGCCCCCTGGAGAGAAGGGAGGGAGAAAGAGAGAGGATGTGCCCTGTTGATGATGTGTTGTTATATATTGTAGTTATTACGTTTACATGGATCAAGTATCTGTATTGTTGCTTGCAGTACGTATAAACGCTTTTTCCAAGAGAGAGAATAAATACTAGTACGTACAAACGTCTTGTCAGCTGTGTTGACTTTTCGCCTCTAGTACCTTGATGATGTGGCATATGGCTACGACGTTAATTTGTACACTGGTACAGATTAATGTAGCAACAGTGGTATTAGAAAGCAGGACAAGGCTGTACTACCTGCCAACTGGATGTTGTACGCGCAACTGTCGGATAGCTATGGCGACATTTTGCGTTTTGCTTGTGAGCCCTTAAAACATTACACCTTTCATTTTTTTTAACTATTGTCACTGATATAATAAATTTAGTTTTCTTTTGAAGAAGTAAATTTCAGCAAGCATCACAAAGATAAAAGTGGTTATAATATAATACTCCCTCCCGTTGTAAAACAATAATATTTCAAAATAGAAAGGTATTTCATATCCATCATGCCAATTTCCATGATTCCCTTGGTGGGTTATTATAAATTGAAAGAGAAAGAAAGCAAAGGATATCACATTTCATGCAAGATCGTAACAATCAATCATGGTTTCATCATCATGTTCCAGAAATGGTAGGACTTTTTTTTCCTAAAGTGGAAAGGAGAAAACAAAACATGCAGAGTCCTAACAACAGCTTTGGGGGAAAATACTGATAATTGTACACTTTAAAAAATGTAATAAATAGATCACTGACTTGGTTAAAATGAGTTATTTATAGTTATTAATTTTCAGATATCATAAAATTGCTAAGACTATAATCCTTGGTTACATTATATATGCAAATTAGAAAATATTTGCTGAGATATCCCGTGGCAGAGAGAGACGCTCCCACTCATTGAGCCAGAACAAAAAAAAAAGACTGTAGTGTGGTCTCTAACAGTGACAGCGCGCGAATTTGACTTCTTCAGCCGGCAAGGGTACAGCAGGTAATGGCTTGCTGGCCTTGGTTTGGGACCTTCACTGTCGCACGTGAACCCAGCATGTTTTCTTCAGGCGTCCACGTGAACGAGAGCGGTTGCGCGAAGAATGGTCTCGTCAGGTAAAGCCGGCCGGCGACACGGACCTGAATGATGAATTAATGATGATGATGATGATGATGATTTGCAGGCGATGCCGCGATGGAGGAAGAAAACAACGCGCAGAGCTACCAACCCGACAGCGTAGCGTACGTTGCGGACAACAACTAACCTCCATCTCCTCCTCCTCCTCCTCCAGGTACCTACCAACAAGCCATCCATCGAGCCAGCCAGCCAGGCTGCCACCGAGCCAGCGGGACCCTTTCTTTTCCAGTCTCTCTCTCTCACCGATCAGAGAGACCACCAGATAGATGGCTGCGGAGGAGACGACGACCACCACCCCGCCGGGGCCGGCGGCTCCGCTTCCTCCGGCGCCTGCCGCGCCTCGTCAGGTACGTACATACGCGTGGTCAATTCAGAATTCGCCGGCTGTCGAATTCATTGCGTTGTTTTCGATCTTGATCTGCAGAGACTGTCGGGGTTCGAGCAGATGGATGCGCGCGTGAAGGTGATTCTCGAATCCCAATGCGCATTTGGTTCTTATGACAGATTGCTTACTGACAGCGCAAAGTTTGCAGGAGCTGACCTCGTCGCAGGCGGAGTTGCTGGAAAGGATCCAAAAGCTGAAACAGGTATGGACTGCGCAGTGGGCAACCGATGCGGTCCACAAGGAGCATGCTTTAGTGTGTGCGAATCGTGATGAGTAGTAATTGCGTTGAATAGAAAGAAATCTATGGCTTGATGATGATCAGTATCAGACGCAATGGCTGAACTCTGTTTCAGGAGGTACAGAACTGGCGATCCAACGTCGAGGTGCAGGTCAAGACGTGCCAAAATGTGAGTGTCTCCAGTGGCCTCAGTTGTTAAGCTCCATTGGTGTGTGTCAGATTGTTGACGAATACGCTGCACGCAGGAGCTCCAGGGCTTGAATAAGGAACTCAGTACTGAAGTGGAGCAGCTCAAAACGGTGCCTCTCTTTCTGTCAATCCATCATCCTTTTAGTTCCATCTTCAGGAGAAATTAACGTTTACATGTAGGAACTGAAGGAAATTAGGTCAGCCATACAGGAAGAGAAGGACAAACTACCTACTCATTCCCCAAATTCAGATATGGTTAGTTTCCTGGCCTGCCTGCTAGAAGGATATTTTTTCCCCCATAAGCTAAAAGAAATATTTGTCTGACGATGCTCTATTGGTCTGTGTCACAGTTCCATGACGCACAAGATTTTGCTTGTTTTGTAGCAATGACGACAGTGACCAAGCAGTGCAGACCCACGACCAAATTACTGAAGGTTGATGTCGATGCTCATATTGAAGGACAAAATGAAACGCAAGCATGAATTGGGGCTTCGTTCTATAAACAAAGATTTCGGTGCTAGATATTCAGCTTCAGAAGGTGGATCACAAACAAATGCAGCTGATACAAAAATCATATGGAATGTTCATATGCACATCTATATACCAGCGAATCAAAGAGCAAAACTAGCTCGTTTTGAGCAAAAGAAATATATGTAAATTTACAACAGTAGCTTTTTTTTTTTTAAGAATTCGAGATCTATTACATATTTCAATATTTAAATGAAGTCTGCAGGCAAATTCTATTCCAAGTCATGAGTGAAATCAATCTGTAACTACAAAGAGAATCTGGATTCCCCAAAAGGAAAAAAAAAATCTGGTTTGGAAGATGTCACAAACAAATTCTACTCCATGTCATGATTGAACGATCATAGGCCTGTGACAAGAAAACGGTGCCCAGGGCTCACAGGAAGGCGTTCGATTCCATAGTTGTCTTAGGCCTGTGGTACCTGTGGCTAGAAAGGAACAATTGTGTTTTTAGGATCCATTCTGGATCCCCCGTCCCTGTAGTCAACGGCTCGACGTGATCTGGAAGCAGGCTCAGAGCAGGCCAGGCCAGGGAAGGCATTATAGATTGTTCATGTCTCTTGGGCAAGTAGTCAGCTCCAGTGGTCGTGTTTGTATCTCTTTCTACTCTTAATAAGAAAACGTGCCAAGCACGCTCTTGAAAAAAGTTATGATTGAAACCAGTCCGCAACAACAAACAGAATCTGGACCCCAGGAGGAAAACGATCTGATTCTGGAGGATGTCCATGTACATTGCACATCGATATTATAATGCTCCTGGTCTTGCCACTTCTATCCCCAGTTACCGACTTCTTCAGTCATTCAGGATATGAAGTTCATTCTAGATTACAGACTTTCTCAGTAGTTCAGATTGAACTTTATGCTTGTGGTCCTTAACCTGTTTGTGGAGGTCAATCTTTCCTATTATCTGTATGAAGGCTACCAACAAGTGCAGAATATAGAGAATCATCTGGAGTCAATCCAGCTTTCAGCATATCATCATACAACTGGAACGCCTCTTCTGATCTTCCTTCCTTTGACAGACCAGATATCAGGGCCGTATACGCGACGACATTAGGTTCTGCTCCTCTCCCTTTCATTTCTTCAAACAGCTTTCGTGCCACATCCAGCTTCCCACTAACACAGTGCCCATGAACCAGGGATGCATAAGTGAACACGTCAGGGACAAGGCCTTTCTTCTCCATCTCCTTTTTTATCCGCTCAGCCTCACGGATACTTCCCTTCTTGATGTACCCATCTATCATAACATTGTAGGTCACAACGCTAGGCTCAGCCCCCTTCCCAGTCATTTCCCGGAACAGCCTTCTAGCCTCCACCATGTCACCTTCCTTGCAATGTATACTGATCAAAGTGGTGTAGCTGATGAAATTGGGTGCAATGCCATTCTCGATCATGATATGCAAGAGACTCTTGGCTTCATCCATTCTATTCACACGGCACAGCCCACATGCTAGTGTATTGTATGTGTACACATCCAGATCAATGCCTATTTTCTCCATAGCTGACTTTATATTAAGAGCACTGTCCGCCATGCCTTTACGGCAATATCCGTCGATCAGTGTATTGAAAACAATTTGGTTATACCTGATCCCCCGCGCCTGCATGTCTGCCAGCAACACCTCTGCAGCCTCCATTTGGCCAATCTTACAGAACCCATTGATTAACACTCCGTAAGTACGCTCGTTTGGCTCGACGCCGCTGCCCACACATTCATCAAATACCTCAGACGCCCTCCGCACGTTCCCTGCTCGGCAGTAGGCGTTGATGACCGCCGTGTAGAGGTAGACATCCCCTGCGACATTTTTTCTCTTCATGTCACAGAACAAAGCTTCAGCCTTGCTTATATCCTTTGTTGCATTTACCAGGATGGTATACGTCCCAACTGTCCCTTGGATGCCTTGATTTTCCATTATCCTTATAACCTCGGCGACTCTGTCTTCATCCTTCTCGCGCGTGTAGGCGTCAAGCAGTGAGTTATAGCACAAGGCGTTTAGCTTGACGCCATGGCGCGGCATCTCGTCGAGCAGCCGCCGGGCGTCCGCGACGCGGCCGATCTTGCAAAAGCCGTCCACCACGACAGACGCGCAGAGAGGCGAGACGGAGTCGGGGCAGGAAGCGAGCGCCCGCCTGAGTAGGTCGGCGGCGTCGGCGAGGTGGCCGGCGCGGCGGAGCGAGAGGAGCGAGGAAGTGAGGGAGCGGGGGTCGACGCGGCCGAGGCGGGAGACGGTGCCGTCGAACGCCTCGGCCGCGCGGGACGCGGCGCCAGCGTCGGCGTACGCGCGGAAGAGCATGTCGTGGAACGCCGCGACGGCGTGGGACGGCGCGCCGCCGGGCAGGGAGGCGGCGGCGACGTCCGGGAACGGGACGGCGAGGAGGCGCGGCGTTAGGAGGGAGGGGAGGAGGGACTTGGCGGCGGCGAAGCGGCGCGCGGTGAGGAGGGACGCGAAGGTCGCGAGCGGCGCTACCGGCGGCCCGGCAACTGCGGGCGCCGCCGCCATGGGCGCCGGCCGCGGAGAGAGGGGCAGCAGCGGGATGGAAACGAACGGAATGGGCTAGCTTGTGATCACCGTTTTCAGCCTCTTCGTTGTTTCTGAATAGATGGGCCTAGACTGACTGAGTGGTTTCATCTGTGAACCCAAACCCAGCCCATATTATTCCCGTTCTGCTCCCAGTTCGCTTATTCCTAACCCAAGCCCGCTCTCTATCTATCTTCCATGTCCCAGACGCGCGCGCCCCGTCTTCTTCTGTTGTTGCACGGAGGTCCTTTTCGACGAAAAGTGAAGGTGAGAGCTAGGTTCTTGTTTCTAATCATGGAATCCTTCTCCTCGACGGTTTGCAGAGAGCGGAAGCGGAGGGAGCAACTACAGGACTTTAGGGCTTTCATGGAACGCAGGGAACAGAAATCGCGTACTACTAGTCTACTACTACTGCTGCTGCTACAGTAGAAAACTTCTAAAAAATTTGTTCAGTTTTACATTGAAAAACGTAAGGATTAAATTTATTCCATCCGATTCAAAAAATGATCTTAACCGGCTTCGCTAACGCGATAGGATGATTCCAATTTCCACAGCACGTCCGCAAGTCCCGTTGCGGTGCATCCGCCGTCATACGATACGATACGACCGCTGGCTGTGTGCTACGGCAGCTCTCGCTGCTGCAGGACGCGGCAGCCAACACAGGTTTACGGTTGGCAGAGTGCCTCGTAACTGCGCGAGGAGATTACTGCGAAGAAAAAGCCGTGATTATGATTCGACTGGAGCGAAACAGAAAGAGAAGGCAGCCAGGTAGTACTGCTACTGTCAGTAGGTGCACATCAAGGCAGCCTTTCCGCTGGCTGCAGTAGTAGGGGGATTTAAATTTGCGGGAGGCAGACAGGCAGACAGAGGGACGACGACGGCCCTGCTTTTCATGGAGTCGAGGCGAGCCTCTTCCTCCTGGAAATGAATCGCGCAGCTTGCTTTTGCTGGAGCTAGGAGAAAGGTCAGCATACTGGAGTAGTAGTAGGAAGGACCTCCTGTGCTTGCTACCTGTAAATCCATTCCACAGCCTAGTACTACTACTATCCAGACAGATCAATGGAATGCATTTGTTTGTGAAGGCCGAAGAGGCACACAAGCAGCGTCTTCGCTGCAATTCCTTGTTCTTCATCGTTCACAAACAAGAGTCACAAACAAGAGTGGCAAGACGTCGCTGACTCTTTAACAGGAGGAGGAGGCCGAGCTGGTGCAAGTGACCGCGGGCCGGCGACGACGACCCCTTTTGTGAAATCTCTCTGTGATCGAGTAAACTGTGAGCCATGTGCCAGCCGTAGTAGTAGCGCTAGTACCTCCTCGAGCTGCTCAACACCTGCAGGGAGATTAAAGAACAGGCTAGTACTGGTAGCGTAGTCTTTCAAAAAAAGTACTGGTAGCGTAGTACTTCCAGTAGTAAAATTCGTCGTGTCATGCATGAGCAGGAGTCGCGCGCTGGATCGATCGGTCGCTGGCGTTCGCGTTCCGAGGCGCTCACGTGGCGGTACATGCACGGGCGTACTAGTACTACCAGTACTCCTACCATGCATGCATGCCTCAAGACTGCGAGAGACGAACAAAACAAAGCGGGAGCGGAGGACAAGTCCGCCAGCTTTTGCCTTTGGAGTTTGGACAAGGAATAATTACGATCATGCCGATGATCACACAAACCTTCTTGTGTTTGTTACTAGTACTCTTGTGATCGTGCTGAGTTTGTATGACAGCCAGAGTTTCTCTTGCTGCAAACAAGTCCTATTACGTAATAAATAAATAATCTACGGATGCCTCGTCCTGACCGCGCCGTAAATGCGTTCAGAGTACTCTTGCGACTCAATCACTCAATGCAGCAGCGTCGACCCATGGGGTACACGCATACTACGCCTACTAGGAGTAGGAGTACTAGACTAGATGCTATGGTAGCAGTACCAGGTCAGGCATCAGAGTCGTACTTACAGTATGAGGCCATACGGTCAGACGAGAAGAGCGACAGCACGGTGCGCTGCGCTACTCTACTGCTGCCGTTCGATATCGTATTCGGATCCGGTGATGTCAACCCAATCCTACTAATAAGTAGCATTCCTAGCAGGAGTACTAAAGTTTTAAGGCACCTGCACCTGAAGGTGGAAGAAGAGCAAGGGATCGAGGAAGAACAGAAGAGATATTCAGGGTTTGATTTGTCAACAATACTAGTACTGTAGGAGTAGTACTCAGTTACGGAGTGCTACGTCTCGGAACGGTGCACCCAGTGGAAGCTGCAGCGCCGACGGTACAGCACTACGGCAGTGAGGTTGCAACTACTACTAGCACCACTCCTTGCACCTCTTCAGGTTCCGGATGCAGAGCAGAGGCGTGCGTGTGCCGTGTGCTCGACACAACACAACAGAGGTTCTGGACGGCTGGACCTGCTGCGCTGCACGAGAGAAGGCACCGCGAGCACCAGTCAACGGCGACACTTCATCGTCGAGTCGTTACTTCATTCATCAGGTCCGGAGCGCACGCGACTACGCGAGTCGGCAACAGCAAGCAGCGAAAGGAACGGAACGGAACGGAACACACAGGAGTTTGAGTTGAGTTGAGTTGGTGCCGCTCTCCTTATGAAACTGACCTGCTGCCCGATCGATTCAATCGAGCAGCAGCTATCGTCACCAAACTTTCACCTGCAGCTTCTAACGGCTTCCATGACACGTTGGTATCGATGCATCTTTGCAGCATCTTAATTTGAACAAATAAAGATCCTCACTAGTAGTATCAGAGTGAGATATAAACAAATTAGCATCCAGTTCAGTTTCTTTTTTTTTTCTTCTTCTTTTTATTAGTGTAGTAGCATACCTGAATCATCAGGATCAGGGAAGCGCCAGCAGCAGCAGTATTAATCAGGGAGCAACTCCAAAGCTGCCAAACCAGCCTCCTTGAATGATCAATGACGATAGCATACAACATCTCCCCTTTGTTAGTGCTGGTCCAGATGAGATCCGAGCTCGTAGGCCAGCTGCCAGTCCGACTGTTATGTGGACCCCGCCTGTCAGTTTTGTGGACACGTAATATTGATTCGTCATTATAAAGACGAGCTACCTAAACAACCAAGCGGGCTCTCCTCTCCGTTCGTTGGATACCTAGCTTGCCACCCACACCACACCAGAGTACAGAGAGAGCTCAGTGCTCCGGCGGACCCGACGAGCGAACTCTGTCCGTAGCTCGCCATGGCGTCAGGGGAAGCAGAGCCGCTGCAGTACACGGTGAGCGATACTAGTACTGCATGACCACCAGAAAGACTTGGTTTGGATCATAGCGCAAGCATTGGACACAGCAAGCAATCTCCTCCTGACGGCTGACGCTTCTTCTTCTTCTTGTTTGTGTTCTTGCGAGGTCCAGACCACCGTGCTGCGGGTGTCCATCCACTGCGAGGGCTGCAAGAAGAAGGTCAAGAAGGTGCTCCACAGCATCGAAGGTTCGTACTCTGCTTTTCTCTGGCTGCTCCACCATGGTTAACCATGGTCTTCGTTGTTCTTGGAACACATGCATCATGCATAGTAATTTATTTCTGACCAATTTGGGGTGAATTGGTTTCGTTCTCATCAAACGGTCTGATTCTTCAGGAGTGTACAAGGTGACGGTGGACGCGGCGCAGCACAAGGTGATCGTCACCGGCAGCGTGGGCGCCGACGCGCTCATCAGACGGCTGAACAAGGCCGGCAAGCAGGCCGCCTTGTGGCCGCCGGCGGCGGCGGCGGTGGCACCCGCGGTCAAGGCAAAGAATAAGGGTCGCGAGGAGGTTGCCGCGGCGCCGCCAGCCCTTGGCGAGGGCTGCAACAAGGAGGACGCTGCAAAGGACAAGGGGACGGATAAGCAGGTTGTTGAAGAAGCAGAGGGCACTCCGGTGAAGAAGCCGGAGAAGGACAATGGCTCGTCGGATAATAATAAGAAGCCGGCGGAGAAAGGCAAGGGGTTGTCAGATAAGAAGGCCGAGAAAGGTGACGCGGCGGTCAAGGTGAAGGATGACGGCGGCAACAAGCAGGGCCGCGAGGCCGCTGATGCGAAAGAGAAGAAGGGCTGCTCCCCTGATACGGCTGAGGCGAAAGAAGCTGAGGAGGCAAGCGGCGGGGAGGAGGGCGGCAGCGCCAAGAAGGGCGGCGGCAAGAAGAAAAAGAACAAGGAGAAAGACGGCGCCGCCGCCGAGGGTGAGGCCGCCGCCGCCGCCGCGACAGAGAAGCCGGCACCCCTGAAGCCAGTTATGCCACCGCCGCAACCGCTTGGTCCGCCGGAGCAACGGTCGCTCGCGGGGTTCCCGCCGCCGTACTACGCGCCGCAGCCGGTGATGAGCTTCAACGTGGCGCACCCGAGCGCGAGCGTGTCGTACTACGCGCCCACGCCGGCGGTGCCCGTGCATCCAATTCCGCCGCCGCCGCCGCCGCCGGCGCAGGTGCCGTTCGGCTACCCGCAGTACCCACCCATGATGATGCCGCAGGCGATGCCGGAGTACATGTACGGCCCGCCGGGCATGCGGTCGTCCCCGCCGCAGGAGTCGTATAACAACATGTTCAACGAGGAGAACGCCAACTCGTGCAGCCTGATGTGACGCCGCCGCCGTCTCATCCGGGTGGAATGGATGGCAGCCATGGAGATGTAGTTAGAGGGAGAAGGCTTTCGGAACTGAAGAGGCCAATCTGCTCGGTGGTTACGGTGCGGGCTAGGTAGAGTTACGAGAGTACTGTTGTTTTTAGGTGGTCAAAGCCCTTGTTGACCAGAATTTTTCCTTTTCAAATCTGCTCTCTTTTCAGTGCATTACTATCGTGTGACGATATTATTTTTTATATTCTGATATTTGTTTTTAGTAGTACTAGTAGGAGTACTTTTTGCTTTAAACTGATTGGAGTTTCTTTTCTTAAAAAAGAAATTGTAGGAAAAGAGAGGTCTGTGATTGTTGGTCGTAACTAGTAATGGAGGTGAGTGGGGGCGCTCTGTTAGGGAAAAAATGGAATGGGTCCTACACGGTGGTGTGGGCAGGGGCAGGGATAATTAAGGTGGCCTGTTGGTTGACAGTCCTTTTTGTTTGATGATTTGTTTTCGGTCTGCAAAGAATGTGTTATTACAGTTGTCACATGTCGAGCAATGATTACGGATCCGCTCCCGCTCCCGCTCCCACTCCCACTCACGCCCTGATTTGAATAACTCTGGTGTGTTGGGGGGCAGCATGGTGCAGTAGTATTGCAGTGGAGGAGAATCAGCACCCTTGGGAGCGAGTCCCTCCTGATTGTGGTTTTATTAATAAGCTGGTCTTGCCTTTGATTATTAGAAGTACTAGTGTATTTTTTACTAAAAAAAAGTAGAAGTGTATTTGATGTGCTATTTTTCTGGAGGTGAGTCACGATGTGCAAGCAAGGGGTCGTTCGTTCGCGGACGTGTTAATGAAACTTTTCCTCATTCACCCTTAGACTTCCTGTCTCATTCGTTCTACTAGAGAGAACGGTGTCAGCGCGTAGTGGTGGCTGCTGCCGCTCTCGATTAGTTGTATAAATAGTACTGCTTCCCCCCATTTGGATTGGCCTCCTCGTGTTGGAGGGCACGAGGATTAACGCGACCCGGTACTGGGATGGGAGAAGTATATAAGAAGTACAAGGAAGCGCGCGCCTAAACGGAATCTAGGCTGACAGCGGCGTAATCTATTGGCGGAAAGCTGCGCCGCTTTGACGCCGCTGCCTGCGGCTCCTCGGACTCCACGGTGCTGTGGGTGGGCCACCGCGCCGGGTTTGACCGCCGTGAGACCCGGTTCGGTTTGGCCTCCTTCATTTCACCTCCTCCTCGGAGGCTCGGACCCGCGGCGGCGGCGGTGAAGAACGAGCGGTCGCTCAGGGTCTGGGACTCTGGGGCCACACGGACCCTGTGGGAGCATCTACGCTCCTCCACTGAATCTTTGCAGAGGAAGGGAGGGGGATTGATGAGGGCTTTGCTGCTGCGGCTCGCACCGGCGGATCAGGCGCTGCTGCATCATCGGCTCAGTCACGGCTGGAGCTGGAGGAGCCTTTCGTTCTCTAGCGTCTGGCCTCTTTCGTGAAGGAAGGAAAAACGTGGCAGCAGGCTCTGCTGCTCCTGGCTCCTGCTGCTGCTGCTCATGCTGATGCGTGATGCCTCCTCCCTCACAGTCTCAGCAGGACTCTGGTCTTAACGATGGCGCGCGAGGGACAAACCTGCCAGGGGGCTTCATGGCCCGTCTTCAATGTCAGTGCCAGAGCCGCCCCCACAGAGGAGGGTAGGAGGGGAGAGACGAGGACGCATTCATTCATGCACGGCGCCTTTGCTTTGCCGTTTTGTGCGATCCATCGGTCTGGGGCCTCCGCTGCTGCCTCTGCTGGTACTACGTGCGTACTGCGTACGCGTACCCTAGTGTATATTATAGTAAATGACAGCAGCGTGTGTAAAGTAAAGATACTATGCGACTGTGCGTAGATTTGGCTGACAACTGAGCGATGCTTCTTTCAGCTGACATAGTACGCTACTAATACTACCGCGTGCTAGACGTAACGCGTAGATACAGCATGCTACTAGTACTTGTACCACTACTCATGCGAGATTATCCTTCGTTCATTCACTTTTGATTGATCATCTCCGTCATGATGCCAATCGTACCGCCACACATGCTTAGATTCCGCCCTGAAACCTAATCTTGAAATCGTTTCACGTCTCACGCCGCCACGCGTGTAGCACGTCAAGGTTTAAATAACATTTAAACCATAAAAATCAAATACATAAAAGTTAAGTGGTTTATCGTAAAAATCAAACGAAAATTATTTTTAGAAAAAAACACGGTTTGGAAAACCGAGTCGGGACGGGATGGTCGAAAACTACAAAGACCGTGAGGTTTGCCACGGTTTTTAAAACCTTGGCGGACGACCAAGCTGCTTAAACAGGACAGATTGATTAGCTCCACGAACGGAGCCATCAGCAGGGTTTCATTGAACGTCTTGCATGCTCAGCTAGTACTTTTACTACTACTAGCAAATATGGTCAGTAGTAGTATTCGCTGCAGTTTCGTTTTGTTTTGTTTTGTTTTTTCAACAGTAGTAGTACGAGACTGCATGTCCGCTGTAACATGGATTATACTCTACTCCGTAGCATCGACTGTCCGTCCACTGTTTCGATTGTGTCGTGTGCTGCTAGTACACCAGACAAATTCTTGCTGCTACAAGTAGTACTAGGACGCACCAAAAGGGCAGGATTACGTACCTGCGCAGTGGGGGTACGCACTTTTTACTCAAATGCAAAATACTGCGAATCCTCTGTTTGTGTTTCAGCTCTCGCGGGTTGTGACTCGAGATCGAAATACCTCCTGTTGGTGCTTAAGAAGAGTAAGTAGTAAGAAAGCAATTTCGAGGAGGAGAACGAAACAGGACCAGGCCAGGCACGCTCGACTGGTGCTGGCGATTGACTTTACACTCAGAAAAAAGATCGCAAAGCTGACACGGATCTGCATATACTACTACTACTACTACTACTACTACTAGAGAGCTTTTAGCTAGCCACAGAACTGACTGCAGAAAAGATCAGGTAACAGAGGAGGCTGGGACTAGATCCGTCGTCCGTCTGAGAAAAAAAAGAGATCTTTCGTTGGGTCCATTCAGCCAGGTACGGACGTATCAACGCCCTCGAATTCTCATCTGCTTGCTCCTCCTCCCATCTTTGGTTACTGGAAACAAATCTTAGCTGAGAAGCAATTTCCGGTAACCACCAACGTGAGAAGCCATGATTGCCATGGTTGAAAGCTCCTTCATGGCTTTCAGGAAAGCAGGTTTTGTTCTTTATACTACGCAAATGCACAGCGCGTACTTCTTAACACTGACTTGCAGGGGAGAACCACAAGGATCCTCAAAGCTGTTCTCTCTAAGCCTTTTCTCTTTCTTTATCTCTTTTTTATTTTCACAGAGGATAATGAGAAATGAAGAGCGAATTTCTCCGCTGGCCCATTTTGCCCAAACTTATTAATGTCCGTAATTCGTTACTGCTCCTTGACCGACCCCATTCAAGAAATGCTCATACGGATGATGTACAAGCTGTGCAGGAAAATGAGGGCAGTATGTAACTAAGATTCCAGTAAACATGGGCCGAAATTTTACGACTATTCAAAGGACCTTCATACTGACACAGACACACAAACAAAGTGGAAATGTGGCGACAGACGATTTACTAACCCTGAATACTCCAGTAGTACTTACATAGTAGTGCATTCAGAGTCCCGGGGTCTAACGAAGCATCAATGACCTTGGAGTTGAGCGGCTTCAGCGCAGGACCGGACTCAATGCATCTTGGAGTTTTGTACTGGTTAATGGAGCTGCCTTGACTAAACAGCAGATCCATCAGAGCATCAGAGGCACCAGCTTGAACCAACCGTATCTCCAGTGGCCCTACTGACTTGTCATGGGTTCTGCAACGCCTGTAGACATAATCAAGTGATTCCTCCACCACAATGCAGCAGCTCTCTAGGAGCTGAGGATCAAGAGGGACGCATGGCTTTTCGCCTACTACGTAGCTCGACTTAATAACCGCGATCCAAAGGAGGAGGTAAATTGCAAATATTAGGTACTCCGCTCGTCGACGGTCGATCCGCCTCCGTCGTTCCCGTCGGAATCGCGAAACCAACTCTCTCGTCCCACGTTCAGACCCCGTAACCAGCTCTCCCCACTCCTCGCCGCCATGGCACCGTCTGACCCAAGTTAGCAGCCGGACGCTTCACCTCACTCGATCTGCCGCTCTGGTTAGTCAGAGTAAGGGTGTGTTTTGTTGAGCTGTGGCTGTGATAAAAATAGCCGTGGGCTGTGAACTGTGACTGTGACCGAAAGCTCATTTGGTTCAACCAGCTGTGAGCTGTAGGTTTGAGAATAGAATGACTATAATGCTCCTGAATGCCTGTATGACTGTTTATATACAAAATAATTGTGACAGTCATTTTTTTCATTGAATTTTATGAAATTGATCACTTAGAGCATTAATTTAATTTTTTTAACTTAACAAATGTCACGAACGTAGTGCTACTAATAGAAACATAGCGTTTTACAAAAGAGAAGCATCTACTATTAATTCCCTCTAGCTAAAAACACAGCATTTGTTATCCTAGCACGAATGTTATTCATGCTATCCTCATTCGCGATATCAGGATTCTCCTCTCCATGTGTTTCTGCCGCAGCCTCTGCCGATGTCTGTCCGACTAGATACTCCTCGTCAGCATCACACTTTTCAAATTTCTTATCTGTCAAATTACTGTCACGAATATAATTGTGCAATGTCATACAAGCTATAATAATATGCTTCTGAGTCGTAATATCAAAAGATGGTTTGCCCTTCAATATGCGCCACTTTTGCTTTAAGACTCCAAAAGCCCGCTCAATGACATTTCGAAGCGATGAATGCAAGAAATTGAATAGCTCATATTTCCCTTGAGGAGGACGTCCAGAACGCTGTGAAAATTCTGGTATATGGTACGCGCTTCCTTTAAAAGGAGCAAAGAACCCTTTTCGGTTCGGATAGCCAGAATCCACAAGATAATATTTTCCTATTAAAAAAATCGGCATTTGTGGCGGACCGCCCCTGAAACGGGGGAGATCCTCCTCCCGGGATCCATTCTGGACGACGTTCGTCGAAGCGAACGTTCACAGAGTACAACACAGGCAGTAAAAAGCACGAATTAAGGATAGAAAGAAATATTACATGAGTGATTACAGAGTTTGAATCCAAACCTGGTTTTTACAATACAGCGGAAACGAGAGTTAACGGTACAGACTCCGACTCTGACTCTAAGCGAAAGCAAGGGCCTTGCCCAACGGCGCCTTGCTACTAGCCACACACACAAAGCAGCAACTAATCGAGCGGCTCCCACTGAAAGCTACCCCAACCTGGAGACGACTCCTCCCACTGCTGGCCACCAAAACCACCGGTCGCATCGAAACCTCGTGAAAACCACAAGTCGCAAAGCGTGAGCTTCTAAGAAGCTCAGCAAGACTAACCCGTCAACAGGCTGTCTACAGCCGACACCTAGACATGCACGGCCGACACGGGGTAGGGGAAATTGCAAAAGACACGCTTAGCTAATTAATTTTTCCTACTTTCAAGTTTTAGCTCAAATTAAGTTTGAGAAAAATAAACTTTAGTAGGCACTGTAACTAAGCAATCAAGTTGATAAACATTAATCAATACAAGCATTTCAATCATAATCATAATCTCACTTTTTGTTCACTTATTATCGTATGCGACAGAGAGATCGAGTAGTACTCTAGAGTATCAGCGGTTCGAAACGATTTACACCTGCAGGGTTAACCTGGTCACACGACACGTGCGCGTCCCGGACCGCACGTGGCAACCGTTCGCACCAGATCTGGCAAAGCTAATTCCCTCTTACGCTACCTTAACAGTGCCGCGTCCCACCAGATCACCGTCCCGGACGGTGCCTGTGGAGTTCACACACTGTCCACCCCAGACCGCCGTCAATCAGACACCGTAAGGTAGGTTCAGCTTTGCCGTCTCTAGGCTACCTAGGTTTACTGGTTCCCATAGTTCCAGCATGTGAACAGTACGTTCAATACTCAATCAACTGTGCCCCACGGATCAGGCAGAGCTACAGCACACAGAATCCCGGTCTGTTGCTTTCCTAACATCCTCTGCCTGACCCCGATTTCTTCCATTTAAACCTGGACTAGTGAAACAATTCTGCAGCAAGGTGGGGCTTCAATCAATTCCTATCATATCGCGAGCAGGGTCCAATCTGCTCGACTTCTACCGAAGAGGAAATCTAAGCATAGCAGCTACATCGAGTTACCTGTACCAATATTCCAAACTGGGTACTACTGGAAACATATGCATCTAGGGTTTCATTCAACTCCTATTGACCTAAATGCACAGCACATGATCCACAATACTGTTATAAAAAGAAAGTTTAGAAACGGTAGTGCACCGGAGCTTGCCTTGTGGATAGTCTTCGGGGTCTGCGACAACGGTGTCTTCAGAAAAGCCTGGGTCTGCCTCGACGGCTACTTCGTTCACGTCGGCGTCTACATGATGCAAAAGTAAAGTTAATATTAGTAGAAATTGACTGACGCTAACAATTAAAGTGATCGGTGTCGATTTAGCGATTAGGGTTTAGTCGGGGAATTTGATCTAGATCAATTAAATTGCAGCTACTAAGAAGGTGCTAATAACTCTAATTAACTGCTATGACACATTAGAACTAACTAGGGTTATACCTAGGGTTTTATAAATTTTTCTCATATTTTAACAATTATTAACTATTTAATTAGGATTTTGGGTCATTTTGGTTAATTAAATAAATGCCAAAATTATTAATTTTCACACAATGAGGTTTTATAATTTTAATAAATACTAGAGTTTCTTCTGGTCCTAAAACATTTGGATTTACATTTTTCTGAGCTAAAATGATTCTTCTGGAATTTTTGGAAGATTGCAGCCGAATTAAAGAAATTTAAAACTCAATGGAACAGTAACCCTGGGGCTAGGGTTTCTGCCCCGCTTCAGCCGAGCCGGCCGGCGGCGGGCGGCGGAGCTGCCGGCGACGGCGGCCGTCGGCGCGACCACCATTGGCAAGAGAGCGATGTGGGGAATCCATTTTGCTCGGGTGGGGGTAATGGCCGGGACCGGAGCACCGACGGCGACGAGCGGCGGCACGGCCGGGGCGGCGGCAATGGCGCGGCGGCGCTCCGACGGGCGGCCGGTCGCAGTGCCGGGTCTAGGAGCTTCCTCGCGGCACGGCGGAGCTAGGGGATGAAGGAATTGAGTTTATACCTCACCGGCGACAGTTAACACCGGAGGCCACCTTCGACCGGGAAGAATGGCGGCGGCGGCGGCGCTAAATCCCGTCGATGTGGCGTCGTCCTGACAAAAAGGTCGGCAGTGAGGGCGCTACCGAGCTCCGGGTGTTCCGAAAGATGAGCAAAACGGCTTCCCGCGCAAAGCAAGGATGGGGCTCACCGCGGCTACCTACGGCGGCGAGTATAGACGGCGGCGGCGATGCTCAATCCCGCGAGTCCAGTGCAAATTGATGGTGGCCGAGCGCGGGAAAAAGGCAAGCAACACTCGGACGCGTCGGCTTGCGGAGGAATGCGGCGAATTGTGGTGAGTGCCAGGCACGGGGTGTAGTGCTGCGGCTCGGCGGCGCTCGTCTACCCGGCGGAGGAAACAGAGGCGGAGAGAGAGAGATGCGGCGTGATGGAGAAGCCGAGGGAGGAGCGGCGCGAAGAAAAGGACGAGGCGGCCGAGGCATTCCATCGCGCGTCGGTTGAATCGCGGGGGCGCCACGCGCGCGTGTGCACAGGCCGCGCGCGGCAGGTGGCGCTCGCGCCCTGCGCGCGGTCGGGCGTGGGGAGGCGAGCGCGCGGGAGAGAGAAAGCGGGCGGGAGGAAGAAAACCGAGGGAGAGAAGGAGTGAGCGGCTGACTGGCGGGACCCGAGGCCCAGTGGGCCGGGGAAAAATTGCAGAAAGGCCCGATTTTTTCAGGAATTTAAACAGAGGCCCAAATCTATTCAGGGATACTTTCAGAAATGGCACAGAAATTCCAGGAATTTGCATACCAGCCCAAAATGATTCAGGGAAGTTTTCAAAAAGGCACAGGACTAATCAGGAATTTGCACATAGGCCCAAATTTGATTTCAGAAATCATATGAAGATGAATTTTTGTGTTTCACTTTGAAATTTAAATTCTGCCTAGCATTATTATTTAGTGCGTATTTTATTTTAATGCTTAAACCTCAATTTGGAGCAATGTATTAATTCCCTTTTAATAATTATGTTTAAACCTCAAATTGGAGTAATGCTCTTAATTTCTTTTTAATAATTACCCGTAATTTTTATTAATTAACCTTTTCAATTAATTTCTTGCATTAATTCTTAATTGATTTAAATTTTTCTTGAGCCCACATCACATGAAATGTTACAGCATTAAACAACGAAAGATAGAAAAAGTTGCTAATGCAAGTTTGAACATCAAATTATTATACCTTTAGGAGCATCAGGAAATGAAGGAAAATTTGCTAATGCATGATTGAGAATCCGTGTGTCATGCGCAGAACCAGCCCATCCAGCAACAACAAACGTGAACCTCATGTCGAAGTCACACACAGCTAGAACATTCTGAGATGTATATCCATGTCGGTTAGTGTGGTTCACCATCTCCTCTGGTGGCACTTCAACAGGAATGTGTGAACCATCTATAGCTCCTATGGCACCCTTGAAATAAGGCCAAAATCGATCCTCTTTGACCTTTTCATGCTCTACAGAAAATTCAGGATCTCTTGGTTTAATATTATCCTTTGCTAACTTGCATAAACACCTCAACACTTCATGAAACTTCATGTGCACTGTCCATGTTGATCGAGTGAAACGGTTGTCAGCTTGTGTAAAGGATTGAGGTCCCCCAACGATCCACGAGAACATTGCCAAAGATTCAACCGAAGTAACATTCCTACTTGAGGTCAATCCATAAGACTGCACAAGTAACTCATGTAGTGACCAGAAAATATCAGGACTCATCCGAAACATTTTGTAAAAATATGGTTTGGCCAAGCATCTTTGAACCCACTCAAGTCCAGTCTCTGGTGTTTCCCTATAACCACTCTTATACCCATTTCACCAATAACAGCCGCATGCTGCGATCGCTCAGCTAGAAGTTGTAGTCCTTTGTGAGCCTTTTTTGCCACTTCTTCAAGCTTATCACTCATCTACAAAAAATAGGACAGATCATTATTTTCAACAGAACATATAAAATATACAGTATTATTAGAACAACAACCTTCAAAGACACATGTACTACCAGGTTAGCAACCATCAGAGAACAGCAACCATCACATACAAGAAAAATAGTTCAAACACAGGACCTAATTACTCAAATGGTTCTCACATACAAGCACAGTACCTAATTATTGAAATGGTTCTCACATACAAGCTCAGTTCCTAATTATTGAAATGGTTCTCACATACATCACAAATAAATGGTTCAATACATGGAAAGAAATAAAAGGTTCTCAACACATTGAAACAAATAAATGGTTCTCAACACATGAAAAAATTTTGGGCCTCACACAAACAGCCAACAACATGCATTTCAGTCCCTCCTGTCATGCTCTCTTTGGATCAAATCTAGCCTTCCTTCATTCGTCTCCAACAAGCACAGGACCTCCTTAAACTCAGGCTTCATGATCAAGAACGTAGCTGTATGCATTAGAGCTGTTTTCTCTTGGACGCCACGTTCTTTCACCATTTTCATTGCCTCCGCAATGGTGGGGACTGCAATAGGGGGCAGAGCTGAGGATGCTTCAACACTTGAAGGTATCTTCTCTGCTGCCTTATCAATGTTCAAGCATGTGTTTTTGAACAAACGCACGAATGGACTCTTGTCTTCCTTCTCTACAGTAGCAATAGGGGCTCCCTTGTGCTTCTTTTGTCCATTATTTGATTTCTTCAAGGCAGCTAGCTTCACTTCATCAGGTGCTAGTTCAGCCACATTATCACCACTTGATTCGTCAGAAGAAATATCTCCAGGACATGACGCACTATCACCTGTAACATGTACCTTGCCAAACGAGGTATGCAGATCATCAAGGTATTTTGGGCCTTGCTTCCTGAACTTCACATGGTTGCATTTTATTCCTTTTTCTGTATTGTTGCATCTCTGAAATTAATTGAAAAAAATCAGCAACATTTAGCATATCATTGTAATGTGCAACAAATAGTTAAACACCATGAACCCTTACAGCGAGGTGTTCATCCCACCACTCTTGTGAGCACTCAATAGTCTGCTTGGCCTCATTCCATCCAAGACCAGTGGCGCTGTTTTTGAACTCCATAAACAGGATATATTCCTTTTTTATTCCATCCAACTTGTTCTTCAATTGCTTCCTTGTTCGCTTGTCACCGGTTTTTTCAGCAAAATTCAACTCAACGTTCTTCCAACCGGTGTTTGAGTAAATCCCATTTGGCCTATTCCCACTTTCTATCTCAGCTTTGCACACATCAATCAAATTTCTTAAATAGAAATCACTCCAATCTGCCTTGTCAGCCATTCTTGAAGCAAGCAAACAAAATTTTTAGATAACCTGCTATGCATAAATAATACTATAAGTACAGTTAATTCATCCAACATGTTCGGTTTTATGCTTGTCAAAAACCAAATAGGAGCATGAAAAGATCCTACTGTGGTCCTATACCATGATTTCTATTGCAGCAGTCATTGGCAAGGATCACACAAAACTAAATCGTAATAAAAACAACAAATGTAACATGACTATTTTTCAATTTGTATCTTCAGTGCACACATTTACTACAAAATATGAGCTACAAAGGCAACATTCAAAATTGGTAAACATCAACAGTTGTGCAAAGGATAATTAAAATGCAATTATGTGTACTAATCATGTACCTAGCTAGTAGATCTGGACTTCAATACTGCAGATCTGGTGATTTTCCCTCTCCTCTGCACAAAAACGAACAATGATGCTCTCAATACTACCCCCAAGAACAAAACAAACAGAGAGGATACAATCTGCCACAAGAAGACAATGTACCTGCCTACTCCCTGCGCTGTGGCCAGTGAGCCTGCTCCCTGAGGTCAGCCGCCAGAATGCTTTCTCCCTCCCTTGGCCGCGCGCGCAAGCCTGCTACCTGCCTCGCGTTTTTGCTCCCTGCTCCCTGCCGCCCCTGCCTACTACCTCCCTTGGCCGCGCGCGCCTCGATGAGCTGCCGCGGGCGCCCCTGAGTCGAGGTGCTGCTGCGCCCTCCTCCTTCGCGGCGGGCCGGCGCGCTACGCCCTGCTGCAGCTCCCTGCGGAACCCTAGAGAATGGATGCGATGCGAGCTCGGTTGGGAGTCACGGAGAAGAGAGAGAGGGAGGGGCTTCGGGGGAAAGAAGCGAAACGGTACGTAGATAATGGCATCGGCGGGTAATTTTTCTCCGCCACAGCCCGTGGAAGCTGCTCCAACCGAGCTGCGGGATTTGTACTGCTAGAAAGTTAGTTTTGCCCACAGCTCTAGTACGAGGGAACCCCCTTTGGTTGAGCTTTTGGCTTTTGGCAACAGACACAGCCCCCAAAAGCCCAACCAAATATACCCTAATATTTTACTAAATCGTGGAGAAAATGGAGGTAAAATCGGATAGATAACTCTGAAGATGAAACGAGCCAAATCATTCGATCAGCAACTAAAAGAGGATGAAAGGACAAAAGGAAGTACGAAGTGGAAGGGGCACCTGTTCTTTCGTGATGGACATGCGAACGTGCGTATGCTTGGAGTAATAAGCAGACCCGTTGTGCAGTAGGGGCCGAGCTTTTTCATCTCATGCTTGCTGTGTGTGCTCCCTCCATGACCAAGCCTACCATGTAGCTTCGCTTTGGGGGAGGAAACAACTTAGCCACTATGGTAGTGGGGTTCCGTACATAAGGACCGGTTTAGGCCCCTGTGGACTGTAGTCTAGCATCAGCACTTGCTTTTGATTAGCCGGCAAACATCAGTCTAGATAAAATGGTCGTTTGATTCGCGAATGGTTGGATGAGAGCACAGGGCATACGTTGATGGCAAGATCGAGCTGAGCACGATCGGTTTTGTTCAAGCCCCATATCAGCAACTTGGTCAGAAACTTACCTAGGTTTTGTTCAAGCCCCATATCAGCAACTTGGTCAGAAACTTACCTAGATGTTATGCCTCTGAATTTACAACTGCAATTGAGAGGATGTGAACGCGAGAGCCTTTCCCTCGTGCCGTCTCTGCATTTTGCAGATGGTTACACATGTACTAACAAGCTAACAAAGTCATGCTGCACAAAGTTCTACATGTCAAAATTACTCATCTAACGATGGCACATCAATTTTATCTTGCATCATGCGCCAGTTTGGGTTTGAACTAAGTGAGATGATCCAATCGTCATAGTTCCACATCACACAAAGCATGGATGACGAGCTGCTGATCGATTCCGCACCGGATCGCAAACAAATTCGCATTACGTAGCTAGCATTGTTATGATAAACCAGCACACACAAAAAAAAACTATTAAAAAAAACACCTGATACATAGCTCTTCATAAGTCATGAGTTTTCTTAATATTATTTAAAAAAACTATGCATTAATGAAGAGATGCACCAGGGTGTCACTGCTTATTGTCTAGCTTCTCCACTGTTGGTTGTGCCTGCAGGTTGCCACGATTGGTAGTGTCCTGCAAGGCTAGAAAGTCCCGGTCGGACGTATAGCAGGGCTCAAAATGCACGAGACGTGCTGCTCCCAGAGCAATTGCTTGTTCCGGCTTCGCACTTATGTCGGGCTCCTTCCCGTCAAAGTAATCCTTGACGAGTTTCTGGATCTTGGGGATCACAACGCTTCCACCAACGAGAACGATCTCGTCGACCATCTTCTTCTCCAGTTCAGCGTCTGCCACGGCTCCATGCACCAACGCAATCAATCTGCGGAACAGGTCGTCGGCCATTTCCTCAAACTCCGACCGCAGTAGCTGCTCCGAGAAATCCACGCCGTCGTCGAGAAGAGACTCCACGGTCACCTGGGCTCTGTCCTGGCTGCTCAGCGCCCTCTTGGCGCGCTCGCACGCCGTCCTCAGTCTCGCGAGAGCGACGCGATCCTCACCTATGTCCTTGCCGTGCTTCGTCTTGATCATGTCGACGAAGTGGTCCACCATCCTGCGATCGAAGTCGTCTCCTCCGAGGAAATCGTCGTGCTTGTATCCGTAAATTCCGATGGAGCAGTCGTCCAAGAGCGTCAGGACGCTCGCGTCAGCCGTGCCGCCGCCGACGCGGAGGACGAGCGCGTTGCCGTCCTCGCGCAGCTTCCTGTGGAGGCCGTGCGCCACGGCGGCCGCGAACGGCTCCGCGACCGTGTCGTCGTAGCCCGCCGTGACCTCCAGCCCGGCGAGCCGGGCGGCGTACATGGCCGTCGACATGCGCGCGAGCCAGAAGTGCTGCGGGACGGTGATGACGGCATTGTAGACCTTGTGGCCGAGATGCTGCTCTGCCTTGTCTTTCAGCTGGGCTATCACCATGGACACCGCATGCACGACGTCCATCTCCCTGACCACACCACCGTCCGTGGCCTTCACTTGGATGATCGGCCGGTCCCCATCTCGAGTACCGATCGTGTACGGGTCGCGCTCGATGAGGCCCTGAATGATGTCCTCGTGGTAGTAACGGTTGCGTCTTTTGCCCGAGCAGGCGTTTGAGACCGGAGACGGCAGCGCCGGGGTCAGCGTCGGCGTGGTTCCTGCCTTTGACCTAAAAAAGTTTGAACAACAACAACAAAAAAAAAGTACCTATTGAACATTTCTTGGTAGGAAATGATAGCCACTTCTTTACAGAATGTTTAACCCTTCAATTGCATAGAACATAGGCTGTAGCCAATTGCACAGTTCGCTCTTTATCTCTTATATAACGACATAGGCAACAAGACCCGCTCTCGCTGCTCGCTGGAACTTGATCGATAGCGTACAATAAGGCCTTGCAGCATGTCATTGAGGGTCCCCGCACTGCACCATCTGACCCCAGGCATGACAACGCAGCCACACTAGTTAAGTCATACCTACATTTGCCTGTTGTTGGATCCTCAATTGAATAAACTCCATATGTTGAGAAGAGAAACACGAGCAGGAGAATCCACAACCAGCAAGGCTTATGGTCTACAAATAAAAACAAACGTCCGAAAAAATATAAGGAAATGTAAATGTAACAAAATCTTACTAGTTTGGAAACATTACAATAAAAAAGCAGTTACTCATAAGTATGAAATAAGTTACATATGTCAGAAAAATAAAAGGTCACTTGTTAGTTGTTACAAACAGTTATGTTTTCCTAATCTAGAGATGGCATGTAGTTGTGGTCAAAGTTAGTTACACTGGTTGCCTGATTATACCACCTAAAATAAAAGGAGATGTCTATTTTTCAGTTAACAGAAACAGACTAATTGACAATCAATGATCAGCGTTGTTTGTAGTTGTCACATCTACTATCAGGTCCACAAAGAGGATCGCTCAAGCTATCTGCGTTCCTAACGGTTGGTTGCCGCAATGGGACCCAATGTACAGTCCACTACTAATAGAAAAAAGACAGATGTAGCGCTGGTCCATTTGCACAAGCTGATCCTAGAAAAGACAGTAAATACTTACAATCAATTCTTAATCAGATTTGATCATGACAGACAATATGCTCTCAAACAAGCACAATTTATCACAAAACTATAAAACAAGTAACATTTGTATTTGAATCAATCTTCCAAAAAGAAATGACTTCACTAGATGGTGCCTCCCAACAACCAAGTTTTTTTCCTCGAATACGTAAGAAATGTTGGAGCTCGCCGTTGTTCTGGCTGGTGATGAACACCTGTGAGACACGCAAAAACAAGCGTGGAGCAGTGGATTTGTGCTGCGAGAACCGAGCAGCGTTTTCGGTTCTCTTCATTGCTATTTAAAGGGAAATTACAGCAGTTCGTGACCGGCTATTCCGGCCTACATGCACGGCATGATCCAGGCATGCGGTCATGCCGGAGAGCTCCACAAGACGCGCACAGCCGTGGGTATGTGGCCATGCCCTCCTACTTGTTCGCAACAGAAAGAAGAAACAGGTGAGAAACAAACTAACTAATCGGGCAGGATTATTTCAACAAGAAAGCTGCTTATCATTGCATTAACATTAATAGAAGAAGAATGAAGTACAAAACACACACCCAAGAACCATTACCGAGATCCATTTACAGTGAAAATAGAAAGGATTAGGAGAGGAGAAAAGCTGCAAGTATGGAACAAGATTCTTGGTGCTCAGCTCAAAATGAAAAAAAAAAAGGAGTGATGATCCTAGGAGATAAATTAAATGGTGTGGAGGATTTGGAACAGGCATTTTATCTATTCATGGAACAGGCTTCAAACACATTATTCCCACCATACTTATATTTTTAACATTAGGACATGTCCTCGAGTTCAATTTTGAACTATAAATCATTCGTGATATAAGGACTGTTCCATAATCTCAACTAGAAATTCATTAAACCTGTTAACAATGCATGTTGAAATCCTACTACTCTCTAGATCATTAACAGAGAGACCACATAGAGTTTGCTGGAATATACTGTAAATCGACATTTTTTTATTTTGTCTAAACAATGTTTATCAAACCTGCATCCATTAGCTGATGCCACCAGGAGAGTGCTTAGCCACTTTTCAAGTTCAGTTTTCTTGCAATGACACGAGACATATCTCAAACAAGTCCATAACAAATTGTCCATTCATCCTATTAACCAGCGAATTATTTGCAGCATATATCTAACAAACCTATACTGTCAAAAGTGGGATGCCAAATATATTAGCTGCAAGAGCTTTTCCATCTAAAAATTAAATGCTCTGAGTTGGAGAGTACCAAAGTAGTGAGACACATGCAAAAATAAATGCAAGTCGAGAAAAGCACATGAACTTCCTATTTGTTAAGTGAATCTGTAATGTAAGTAAATAACACAACAAAAAACATCTCAGCAAGATGTGCTAAAAGTGAGAATCTAGGAATGTCATATACTTACAACAGAACTCGGAACCAATTCTATAGAAAAGGTGAATAAATTATAGCAGAAACAAATAATTGCATAACTTGTGTTATCATATTAATTAATTGAACAGATCATTTTTTTGTAGTTTCGTACTCCTACAATGTAATTTAAAGTTGTGCCTGGAAATATGGAAGATAAACTGTTGTGAGGCATAGTTAGATGGCACAACGTAGTAATATAGAATGTCTAGAGCCAACAGTGGGAACTCCAACAATATCATGTTATGGGCATCACCAACATACAGTTGGAGATGTGAGTGTCCCTTTCAACAAGCAAATAAGGGCTTGTAGCCTCCAAGTGATGAGGAATCATACCATAGGAACTCCAGTTACATCCAAATACAAATTGGAAGAGAGAACCAATTGACTACTCTCCCTGAACTATTGGAAGTAATTTAACATGACGCGAAGGTAATGGCAGACTAATCACTAGTATGTTCAATACGAAACTCTGCAATAAACATGGAGCAAACAACTGATTTGCCTCCGTTTATGTTTCTAACCATGGAAAAACAACCATCAGGGAGAGTGCGATTATTGATCCACAAATTGGAAGCAGCAGACAACTAGAAATTATGCAGATTGACATAGGTGAATGTGAGAGCTAGATAGAATCACAATACAACAATTCGAGGCCACTGGAAGTAAGAGGTTGAGGCAATGGGAAGCATATAAATATCATAATACTAGGAGCAATATCAAACGGGAGTGGTGAGTGGAAGCAGCAAACCTCTCAGACAGGAAACAAGCACGTCAACAAATCTCGCTGGAGAGAAAGGCCTGCGCATCATCCCTCCCGGCCAGAATCGAAGAGCAGGAGGAAGAGGATCGGGTTCAAATTCACCTTCCTGCAGAGGATGGAGAATCGGTGATTCCACGATACGATTCTCCCAGCACGGAAGCCTGATGAAACCGACATAAATAAATGACTGAGAGCTCGGAGCGAGGTGAGAAGATTACCATCCGTTGCGCTTGTGGGAGGAGATGGGGGGACAGAGGAGGCGGGAGCGGCTCCCTGCTCCGTTCTCGTGCGGCAGCGCAGCGATCACCGATCGAACGTTGCTTCTCCGTTGTGCTTGTGGGAGGAGAAGGGGGGGTAGAGGAGGCAGCGAGCGGCTCCCTGCTCCGCTCTTGTGCGGTGGCGCAGTCATCGCCGATCCAGCGTTGCTTCTCCGGAACGCCATCCCCTTTTCTCCTTCCCCTCTAGCTTGCAAGGCTCGCGGCAGCTCTGCGGGTTTATCGCAAGCAGGGTTTAGAGGTCTGCTGCGGGCGTGCCACTGACGGACTGGTCCCGCCTGCCAGCGGAGGAGAGCCACCAGTCCGTCAGCGAGCAGCACCTCGGATTCCCTCGTGGCCTCGTGTCACGGAGGATTCCCTCGTGGCCCCGTCACGGACATGGGCCACTGGAGAACTGGGCTGCGCACTAGGCTGGGCCTCACCATCCGATTAGATCGATCTAACGCTGGATCCTATGCCTATATTTGGGCTTAAAAAAAGTCTGTTTCAGTCCCTCAACTATTGCTCGAGTTCAGATTTCGTCTCTCCGATTCAAATCAGACATAATGCATCCCTCAACTATTAAAACTGTTTGATTTAGGTCCCTTGATGGTATTTTAAAAGATATTGGCTGACATGGCATCTAGGGCGTCAACGTGGCGCCCGAGGGCTGACTCAGCATCTAAACAAAGGTGAGGCCGGCACAGTAACGGCGGGAGCAGGTGCGAGGAGTGGCGACGCGGCCCGCGGGTGCTGATAGGCGCTCGCAAGCAAGGAGCGGCGAGGCAGGCCGGCCGACGCGCAGGCTCGATGGCGGGAGGGAGCGGCGATGCAGTAAGGCCGACACGTAGGCGAGGCGAGGCAGCGCTTGTGCTGGCGCGTGAGGGAGCGGCTCCGGGCGTCCGAGCTTGCTGGAGGTCAACTCATAGCGGCTAAGTTAAAGCAAGGTAGCGTCAAGCTTATGAGGCGTTTGGTTCAGCCATTTTCCAGCGTGAATAGCTAATGCTGTGATTAGGTGTCGTTGTTTCGTGTTTGATTCGACTGCACAGTAGCCGGTTGCAGTGTGACTAGATCCGATCTTCGGGAGTCTGTTACCGCCACCACACCCCTGTGATCTGTTCCCGTTGCTGAAGAAGTAAAACAGATCACGTTATAACCGTTCCGGCCACCGAAACAAATAAAATAAGGAATCCACGTTCCAGCCGCCCGTCACGCTGTGACACGGTCACCTTACGGATGCCGTTGCTCCTCCACAAACCAAACACCACCGACAGCGAGAGATGTGCATAGTGAAGAACTTCTCTTGATGCATCGATTTCGGTATTGGACTTCTTCGTGAGTATCTCGCTCTCTGCCAGCTATTTTCTTTCTCGTATATTAGTATTTCCGCTTTGTGAGTCTCTTGTGTTCGATGAAAAGCCGAACAAGCAATGGCCATACAACAAACGTGGGTCGTCTGAATATATGTGAGCCGGGAAGCCAAATCGACGTTGTAGAAGCAAATCAATATTTATTTCAAAAGTTCAGATTGTAAATCCATAGGAGAACAATCTCATCTCCCAATTCGAAGGGAAGAAGATGAATTTCTCCACGGACAAACCGGAAGGCAGTGTCATGTCGTGTGGCCGCAGATATACCTGTACATATGGGCCGTGCCAAATGGGCCGGTACGAGGCTCGCTACTTTTGGCCCGGCAAGAGCACGGCACGTCGGGCTGTGCCGGGGCCGAGGGTGCAGCCCGTAATGTCAGCATGACACGGCCTGTTTTATCAAAACATACAATATATTTTTTATTTCTTAGAAAACATCAAGAATTATATGTGTTATAGTGGTTAGTATGGCTTTTATAATGCAAGAGATCTCTGATTCAAGCCTCCATGATGCATATTTTTAGCTATTTTTATAAAAGAAATACACATCTTTATTGGTGGGCCAGCCAGACTGTCGGGCCCAAACGACCCGTTTAGCCTCACCGGGTCATATGTCGTGGGTCCTCGGCTAGGCCCATGGGCTAGGTAGGCATGGCCCGGTGAAGGCACGGGCACGACCGGGCCGGCCCGAATTACACCTATAGCCGCAGAGTCCTCCGGCAGGACCCGCTGACAAGTGATCACGACGGCGACAGCAGAGCTCTTCCTCACATCGTTGGTGGACCTCACAGCGCCCGACGCGGACCTTGTCCTCACGCTGCGGTGAAGATAGCCTTCATGGCACGGGTCGCACTGCCTCTCGTGCGCGTCGGCCGGCCCGCCTCGCTACTCCCTCGCTCTCGCGCGCCTGCCGGCACCCACGCAACCTCACCACGCCTGCGCGTCGGTCGGACTGCGTCATCGCTCCCTTGCGCCAACAGCTTGCAGGTCATGTGCTGAGTCATCTTCTTTATCCACGTCGGCCGGCGTCCGGATGCCACATCAGTCAATACCACTTAAAAGAGCACCGAGGACCTAAATCAAACGGTTTTGAGGGACATAAAATAGACTTTTTCCTTTGGGCTTAGATCAATATAACCCATGTAGCGAGCAAGTTGAAGTGCATGATTACTACGAGTAGGTGGGTAGTTCATTTTGTATGTTTCTGAGGGTAAAGGAGTTTACGCTCTTGAGATCCCATGATATTAATACAGATTTGGCACACATATACAACTTATATTTAGAGAAAAAAAATACCTAAAACACCAATTTTCAATGGAGTTGTTCTTTCTTGTTGTGGTGGTGGTTCTTCCTCTAAGCAATTTGGTTCCACCGTGCGTCTCCACTGGGTTGTTCTCGTCATGGACACACAAGCACGGTAATGCTCCTTAACTCTTACTCCTCACCATTGTTTTTTTTTTTTCTATTGTCTTGTTAGTTTCTCTTGGTTTCTAATTATTTACTGAGAGGCTGTGGTATCGTAATATGCTCACACATTGTTTGATAAATAATGATAGCAGATTTTAGCCCGAGGATCAAAGATGGAGCCTTCCACTTCCCTGTGTTCCACAGGAAGCACCCCTACATCGCAGTCGACGACCCATCCTCTGTTCACGCAACAAGCATAGCAGACGCAGGCGCCGTCATCGGCGACGATGAGATCTACATAGGCAAGTATTTCACGGGCATCAGCCTGGGCACCCCTGCCGTCTTCAACCTCGTCACCATCGACACCGGCTCCACGCTCTCCTGGGTCCAATGCAAGGGATGTCAGATCAACTGCCACGATCAAGCCGGGCAAATGTTTGACCCACGGAACTCCAACACGTACAGCGACGTTGGCTGTTCTAATGAGGACTGCATCGACGTCCATGAAGTCTACGGCGTTCCCTTCGGCTGCATCGAGGAGACGGACACCTGCCTCTACAGCTTACGATACGGGACGTCTCAGTACACGACGGGGAAGCTCGGGAAAGACCGGCTCGCTCTGGGCAGCAACACCGACAACAACAGCATCGTCGATGACTTCGTCTTCGGGTGCAGCGAAGACGACTTGTTCAATGGAAAGGAGGACGGCATCATCGGCTTCGGGAACAGGAGGTACTCCTTCTTCAACCAGCTGGCTCGTCGGACGAGCTACAACGCCTTCACCTACTGCTTCCCCATCGACCACAAATCTGAGGGGTTCCTCGCCATCGGACCGTACCCCACGAAGCTCGAGGTTACTACCCCAATGATTGCGGGGTACGGGAATGGAGGGTGTACCGATGCATACTCGATCCTACCGGTGGACATGACCATCGACGGGAAGCGGCTCGACGTCGTCGATCCGTCCGTCTACACACGCCAGCTCATGATCGTTGATTCCGGCACGGACGACACCTGACCTTCCTTTCGTCTCAAGTCTACGACGCCTTCGACGAAGCCATGGCGGTGGCGATGCGTGACAAGGGGTATGTCCGTGAGTACGACGCCAACAAAAACAAGATGGTCTGCTTCTTCCGGACGTCTGCCGGCGGTGGCTCGGTGAACTGGAGCGGATTGCCCAAGGTGGAGATGAAGTTCCTGAGGGCTGACCCGACGCTACCGTCACAGAACGTGTTCCATGATCACCGGAATGGACGGATATGTTTGGCTTTCCATCCGGACGTCGCCGGTGTCCGGGGTGTTCAGATCCTTGGGAACAAGGCGACCAGATCGTTCAGGGTTGTGTACGATCTCCAGATGACGAAATTTCGCTTCCAGGCCCGTGCATGCTGAAGCTGAAGATCATTAGTGTCTTCATTTTGGGTACTGTAATATAAACCTCTGTTTGTTTCTATTTTTGTGAGCATTTTTTTTGTTTTATAACGAATGCTGTTAGTGGATGCCCAATCCTCCAAGGACCAAAAAAAAGGGGGGGTGGGGGGGGTGGTCGGGCGGTCAACTGGCAGCTGGAGCCCAATCCACCCTGCCGTCTGTTTTCATTTAAAAACATGTACCCTGCGCGCGTTTCCTTTGCCGCACCGCACCAAACCACGCGCTCCTCTGTTCGCAGCACCACGATCAAAGCAGGCCACCGCTCGCCATATGGCACGGCACGCTCCGCTTCTCCTCTTCGCCGTCTTGGCCGCGCTCGCCGTGGCTGCTGCCTCGGCGTCGGCATACGTGCGCGTCGCCGCGGACAAGGGCGATGAGCCGATGACGATCAATATCCGGGGCGGCGCTACCGGTCAGCAGCTTGTCGGAGACGAGGAAGACGAGTTCGCGCTGGGCGGCGCGATCATCCGCCGGCGGATGCAGGACATCGATGCCAACGAGACGACCACCAATGACACCAGCATCACGACGACGACGGTGGGGTACATCAGCTACGGCGCGCTGCGCCCGGACAGCGTCCCGTGCGGCCAGCGCGGCGCGTCGTACTACAACTGCCGCCCCGGCGCGGAGGCCAACCCCTACACCCGCGGCTGCTCCGCCATCACGCAGTGCCGCGGCTAGACGTACGGCGGCGGACTGCACGAGATTTATTACTGTTTCTGCCTTCTCGCTCCCTCTTTCTTGCTTGGATCCGAGAAACTGAACTAAACTTTCCTCTCTGTTTTTTTTTCTTTTTGGGTAAATTCCCTGTGCTTGTGCTAAGAATTACAGTTGTATTCTTCCTGATGTATAAGGCCATGTATAAGTTGATTGAATCTTACTTCGTTCAGTGAGTACCATGGCCGTGTCCACTTGCTCCTGTATGCGTTGTTCACTTTAAGTTTTGGTTCGATCCATGCCCTTGCAGCCAAGACATTGTCCAGGTTCTCTTCTGAAAAACAGTCGCGCCAAACACCGAAAGAAAAATGATGTGCCCTGCAATGTCATCCTTTGTGAAAAACACGACTGTTTGTAATTTGGCCAGGCGCTGCTCTGCTGCGGCCTTGGATATGACGACATTTCTCAACGCTTTGCTCTGGACCTGTGATCAGCACCCAACAACAATGATCATGGCGGAATCGTTCACACAAAAAAAATATCACAACCGTTGCACCCAAACAAACATGTGATCACTAGTTTAGTTCAAAATTTGAACTAATCAGTGGTAATGTAAATAAAACGGAGGTACGAGATGGGTCAGCACGATGGCAAGAACCAAACGTGGTGGCGTCGTCTTGTTTGTTTGAGCAGTTTATAACGATTTTGCGGTGGCAGGCAGCAATATCGCCGCGGTTGTTATCAGCAGCAAAATAGTCTGTAGAAGGACTTGTGTTCCACTACCATGATTAGCACTTGACCCGGAGCTGAAAGGAGGACATGTCAAGCACTAAGTTCAGCTCAGGAACATACAGGCACTCTGCCCGGTGTGGCGGTGTGATGGAGTAGAAGAATATCTGGTACCCTTTTTCTATACCAGTTATACTGTACGACAGTTAGCATATTGTACTTTTCAGTCTTGAGGCTAGGTAGTTCCGAGAGATGTTTGTATGTTGATCAAGTCATCTCGCCAAGTTACGACCAACTGGGATTGTTCTTTCTTGGGCGATGGGTGGAAGGAACCCCTGGCATTTTTCCAATTCAGATAGTATGTCCAAGCATAGTTCACAAATGACATTCTTTTGTGGGAGCATCACAAACGATAAAAAAAGGATCCCAAAACTCAAGTGCATGTTGGAAAACAGTAACGAAAGTCGTTAGTAGAGCATGGCCCACAGGTGTTTTGGGCCTCGATCAAAACAAACCAACAGACCCAATGTCCTGAAAGCCCAAATGACAAATGACCCGATTTGGACTCTGGAGCTTGAAAACGAAGCAAATCTCACTGACCGATGGGCCCAACTACTTTTGCGTCCAAAAAACTGTTCCGCATCGTGTAGGTGCAGGTCTCTCACTGTGCTGTGCAGTCCACCAGCCACGCGTACAAACAGCAGCAGCTCGCCAAAGCACCCTCCTCCCGCCTCCGCCCCACCCCAAAACCCTAGCCCCCCACTTTCGCCCCGGCGCCCCAAACCCTAAGCCCTCCTCGATCCTGGGATTCCGGCGCAATGGCGTCGCCGGACTTGTTCCCCAACGTATCCTTCTCAGATGTCGCTGCCGGCGCCGGGCCGGCGGCCGACGGAGCTACCGCTGCGTTCGGCGTCGACGCCACCTCCGGAGCCCCGCGCCTCAGCCTCGTCAGGGCTGAGAAGGACGAGGTGGAGCCGACGATAGAGATTGACCTCTCCGATGCGCAGGTAGCCGCCGCGATCTCAGTAAATGCGATTTGAGGGAAGTGAGAGTGGAGTGGCCCAGTATTGGGAACTACGCTTGATTCGCTTATCTGATTTGATTGGCGTGGTTTTGGGAAACGCTTGCTGCTTTTACTCATTTAGAGGGGATTAATGGCTTCGTGTTTTTTCAGATATTTAAGTTGGGCCCGAAGGAGTGGCTATGCGTGAGCAACGAGTCGGAGACTAAAGCTGGCGTGGACGTGGTAATCTGCTGATTCTCCGTCGGCTTATAGTTAATTTTGTGCCTATTTTTCGTCGAAGTATACACTGTGCACTCGGCTTCGTTCTTTGTCCGTGTACATTATTTTCTTGGAGGACATATTAAATGGCTTCATGCTAACTCCTAATTCTTTGAGGCAGAAGTCATTTTCAAGAGCAATTAAAGTTGTTCTTAGGACAGAAGCAGAGAGCAAAGACTTCTCTTTAGCTTTTCAGCGATGGAAACAACGAGTGATTAGTGGAAAAACTGGTTTGTCCTTTCGTTACTTGTTTTAGATAATTTAAGCAGCATCTTTCGTTGCATTATTTATTAGTCATTGACCATTATTTAGTACACATATACAGGGCAGTAGTTGTAGCCTTCATATCTTTGCGTCATATCAGAGTTTAGTAATTGCACTGAGGTCCAGTGAATGTTAGTGTTAGATTACACACGTCCTTGCACTGCAGTTTTGCACGTTGATTTAATAACAATCTTAACGCTGAAGCAATATCTTTATTTCATGTCCATGTACCACTCTAATTGTACTATGTGAAAGATTGCCATAACGAGCACATTTTTTGCCTTATAATTGCACAGCTAGGTCCATCGTGAATAATTGTCATTCATATTAAGCTAATTGTGCTGGATTGTGGCCAGATTCTTGCACAAATATTTACACAATTGCGATTATGACCCATTGTACGTGACTAAAAGCTGGATTTTAGAATCCAGACAAACAAAGGAGTAAAGGACAAACAAAGGTGTGGGTTTTGATGCATCTATTTTGGAGAAGTTGCATGAATACGCACGTGTAGATCTTAAAAACAAAATATAAACATATTTATAAAATATATGCCAAAATCAACACATTCCTTTCGCATACTGATGGTAAAAATGCTTTCGGTGCTTATCTGACAGGTGAGGTGTTGGAGAACGGGTCAATAATTGCTTCGAGAAGCAAATTTGATACAAAAATTGAAGCGTCATCAGCAAAAATGTATTTCCATTATTACGGCCAGCTACTACATCAGCAAAATATGTTACAAGATTTTGTGAGGACAGGTCACCTTTTGAACTGAAAGTTCTCATTTCATTGATTCTCCTGTAATAATATCACCTTTATATGCCTAATAAAGGCTGTGCACATTCTTTCCCATCAGGACATACTAATGCTGTTGTTATTCTCCTGTGATGGTATCCACCTTTATTCTTAAATATTAATAAGGCTCTGCATATTCTTTCCCATCAGGAACATACTATGCTGCTGTTATGGAAAACCGATCTGATTTTGAGGGTCGAGTTGTGGTAGATGTTGGAGCTGGGAGTGGTATTCTATCATTATTTGCTGCTCAGGTACGCTTCAAACTTTCATGTTCTCTTCTATCTGAAATACATTTAACCATGACTGATGGAGTTTGATACTGTAATGTCAGGCTGGCGCCAGACATGTCTATGCAGTTGAGGCATCTGAAATGGCTGAACATGCTCAACAATTAATATCTGGGAACCCATCTCTGGGACAACGAATCACGGTTTGTTTTGTACCTCTTTGATCTGTACCCTTCTGGTGACCTTGGACCCTCAAATTCTGAATTTCTGCTGTGCCTCCTGTGCAATAGGTTATCAAAGGCAAGGTCGAGGAAGTTGAACTTCCAGAGAAAGCTGACATATTGATTTCTGAACCTATGGGTATGGCACTCAGTATACTTCCTGCAATGGTTTAGCCTTTTTCTTTTATCTATTATCTATATGCCCAAATGCTAGAGTCATGTTTCTTATGCCTGTAGATCATAAATTGGTGTTCGAATTCTTTCTATTAGAAGTGTTGTCATGCAGAATTGCATATACAGTCTGGGGCTAGGCAGTGCAAATGAATCATTATGCTATCATCCATCGAACCTGTTGCAAACCTTTGTTGTTAGAGCTTATAATTTTTTTTTTATATATATATTGGTCCTTCATAGTACCAGTGGCCAGTCAATAATGTTGTTAATGTTGTGTTTCAAGTTTTAACTTCAAAGTGTAATTGGACCTTTTTAGGAGTAATACTATACCATGACCTTTTCTATATTAGTTACTGAATTAGTGTCTTTTTTGTACTCCATTGTTTTTAGGGACACTTTTGGTCAATGAGAGGATGCTGGAGTCCTATGTTATAGCTAGGGATAGATTCCTTGCTCCGAATGGTAAAATGTTTCCGACAACAGGAAGGTATGATTGCCATTGTAGCTATTTACCTCGCTTGATAGACAGTAAGGGTGCAATAGTTTCCGTCTATTTTCTTGATTATTTATTTTGATCTTATTAAATATTAATCCTTCAATTCCATGAAACATTTCCCATTTAATTCTTCTTTTGGAGGAATGTACATTTCCCATTGTTATTTCCAAGTTACTTATTTTTACCTGGTGTCTTAAAAATGTTCAGGATTCACATGGCTCCCTTTGCTGATGAATATCTTTATGTTGAAATGGCTAACAAGGTAATAAATTTCACTAGGTTTTGCATACATTCTTGTTTCCTAATGTACTATTGTGATGATGTAGTAATATTATTGCAAGCTATCATGAATACAATTGCTAATATGGAGTTCATTTTTTAGCTGTTGTCTTACTCTTTCATTGTTGTTAGCGTTAAAAAACTTGAGAGACTTTTGAGTCCTTATGAATTAGAAGAAATAGGCACCCAATCTGCACAAGAGGACTTGAACTTGGCTGTTCTAGGTGTACATCCTCATCCTTAAGTAAATTGAGCTAGGCACAGTTCCTCGTATTGATCATTGATATAAGGCTAGTTTTACAATACCTCAAAACAATTTGGTACGTCCATTTTATCCTTGATCGTCGAAGTCTTACCTCCTACAAGGTAATACTTTTAATTAAATATTTTAAGATTAGCAAGTTAGGATTTAATCCTAAATTACTTAAAATTTTTCCTTAATTTGTGGATGAAATTCGTTAGTAGATCTCACGGCGCACACTGCAGCACATGCAGGAGGCCTTCGCCGCTGCACGTGATATGTTCTTGGTAGTTGGTACGCCTCTTCGATTGATCGCTTGGTGGAGCGCTGGCTGTGTCGGGCTCCAATGCCGCAGTCAGGTCCTCGGCCAAAGAGGACCCGGTAGCAAGGAACATGAGCACTTTAAAAGGAAGAACAAAGAAAAAAAAAATACTCCATCCATGGCTACGGGCAACCGGCGCAAGGAGGAAGACGACTGGTTAAAAAAAAAGACAAGAAATAATTTGGTCCATAGCCAGGCCATGTAGGTGTTGAGCCCAGTTAAGAAGGCTGTGCACTTGTTGGCGCGGACGCTAATGGGCTGCATCGTTGGTCAGCCCAACCCGTCGGGTGGGATTTTTCTTTTTATTTTCTAATAAATCAACGGTTCAGATTTAGTTTGAAGTCTTACCTTTTAGGAGGTAAGACTTCACTAATAATGTACCGTAACAGGGCCCTAATATAAAAGGTTATACCATCTGTTCATGCTCAGTCTTTCTTGTCCATGAGAACTGTTCAGAGCTGATAGATCGACTTAATGAGTCCTATGCCTTTCAAGTAACAAGCGGTATGAATTCCAATGTGCTGTATCATTGGTCATCCTTGAATTATTTTAGGCAAAGATTAAGGTGTATATATATGTGCACTAGCTATTATAAGGTTTCCAAGCCTGACAAGACAAGACACTCTAATCTTATGTCCAGCTTTGATTTTAAAAATTAAATGCAGGAATCAATTCTCTCCTGTTCTTTAGTATCCAATTAACCACCCATTCGATGCTAAAACAATTTCCATGAAAAACACGACATTTTTCAAGTAATAAAGTATAGATAGAGATCAATAACTGATGCAATACCCTCTGTTGTAACATTATCAACAATTCATTGAATTTACATACTTGACATAAATACAACAGTTTGCCATCTTAAACTTGACAATTGACATCGAGCTAATCCAAGATAGCAAGTATTGATTTTGTGATGGATAGCAGCTGGCATCTTTGCATAATATGCTAGGATATTCCATTTATGTGGAATAACTCACTTTAGCAGCACTTCTACTTATCGATAATTATTTTATTATCTATGTCGTCTATTTATTGTGAAAGAATCTGCCTTGTTTGATTAGGTTGTTATTTGATAAGGCAACTCGAGGCCCTTTTTTCTGGCACAATTACTTGTTGTCACATGTCTTTATTTCATTCCAAGTATCTTTCATGCTTTTCACTCTAATATTGGGTTGTTTTGTGCTCGCAGGCTCTCTTTTGGCAGCAACACAACTTTTTTGGTGTTGATCTTACACCTTTACATGGTTCCGCATTCCAGGGATATTTTTCACAGGTTGCTGCTATTATGATTCTGGTCATTGTAAATATTTTAATGTTTCAAACTTTTATGCATCTCATGGAAAAAATGATGCAATGGGTAGTTTTGTGTTCTCATGATTTCAACTGCATTTGTCGCGACACAAGGGCATGTTTTTGTGATAGGAACCTGATACTCTCTGCTGCCTTTATGTATGCTTGTGATTTGTAACAAGGGCATAAATGTGGGATAAATATGACTACTGAATCGGTAACCCAGCTGTGTCCTATTTCTGACCTATGCCCTATATGGAAGATTATCTGTAGTGCTTTTTTTTATTTTCTATCTGTCGTGCCTAGCCTGCATGCTCTTTTACAACTTAAACCACCTCTGATAAAATCTTATATCAAAGTTGAACAAAAATTCATCCCTATCCTAATCTGATCTGGCCTTCTCCACAACTAGTTCATGTTTTTCATCGGCCCTTTACTGGCCTACACCTACCTATCTGGAATATATCTTGCCTGACATTTTTTTTTAAAAAAATAATCCTGCCTGTTTCTGTGCTAGTCATCATGCATAATTTTGAGTTTGTGGTTTTTTTATCGAGTATCATATAGATGAGCTAAGAGTGAGCATGGTTGAACTGTATGACTGTCGTGTCTTTTTTCCCTGAGAAATCTAATTGTTTATTTTATTCTCATGCAGCCTGTTGTGGATGCATTTGATCCGAGATTATTGATTTCTCCACCTACGTATCATATGCTTGATTTTACTAGCATGAAGGTAAGAACTCTCGAGAGATGAGATCAAAATTACACATATTTTTTAAGTTGTGATTTTTTTTATATATATAAATGTGATATGTTTATCTTTCTGTTCCAGGAAGAGGATCTTTATGAGATTGACATTCCTCTGAGTTTTGTAGCGTCAGTAGGCACTAGGGTACATGGGCTAGCTTGTTGGTTTGATGTCTTGTTTAATGGGAGGTCAGTATATTTCACTCAGTACTGGTATTTTTCTGTAGATTGAGTAGACTGCTGAATTGCAGTGTTTGTACTTCTATTTTTTCCCTCTTCAATCCTGTTATGTTATGCTGCAGTACTGTGCAAAGGTGGCTTACCACTGCTCCGGGGTCCCCCACTACTCACTGGTACCAACTACGGTGTGTACTTTCACAGCCATTGTATGTCATGGCTGGCCAAGAAATAACAGGCCGCCTTCATCTTGTGGCCCATAGCGCTCAGAGCTACACGATTTACTTGACGATGTCAGGTTCGACACCCTTTTTTGTTTTATTTTGTTCACTTCTCAATCTTCTTTAATTCATGCTTGATAGTTGTGCTCTTTCAATTTTAACTTGAAGCTAAAATGTGGGGAGTGGGTGCGGAGCAAGGCGGCATCCTACAGACATCCACTGGAAAACTTGAACTCAAAGAGCCATACTACAGATTATCGCAACCACAATCCTACATGATGTCGCAAGATCAACAGCAGCAGCAACAACCATCTTTGCAGCCACAGGTAAGATGTACCTTTGTGTTGTAGCCACATCTTAATTTCGTCCTTTTAGGCCATGGCTCAGCATCCTGTAGTCTGCACTCTACCATATAAAGCATCGAAGTCAGTGTGGCTGTTGACTTGGTTTAGAGTAGTATAATATAACAGGCATGATCTTAACACTTATACAGTCATACTGCATTCACAAGAGTCGCTAATGTTAGAAGTGGTGCTCTTACATTATATTATTTGTGGATGGTTCTAACCTAAATGCCTGCCAATAATAGTAGTTTTTGTTTTTTGGGTATTGTATCATAATTGAAACAGATGTAAGGATCTACCTGTTTTTTCCACAACAGAGCCTTGCTCTGGAATTTCAGTACCATTTGAGCAACGTTACAACATTCCATGGCACAGGTTCAGACACATAAGGATGTTGCAATACTGAAATACGTTCCTACTATCATAAACGAATTTAGTACATCGGACCTTGATCCATTGTCATATGCTAGCAGATACCTAGGGATTAGAGTTCCCCATTCATCTAGTGTGTGTATCGGTACTCGGTAGATGGATTCGTGCACGTGGACTTTTCATCGTTTGATATAATTGTGACTTCGACTGACGATCTATCTTTTTTTTTCCTCCAACTTTTGTCAGCTGACTACATCTGTTTGTTTTATGTCTTCGTATTAACAAGTTGCTAAATGATTGCACCACAAACAGGGATCTGAGCAGCAGATGCAAGATGGTCTTAGCCCCGGTATCACAATAGATCAAGTAGACCAAGACTGCGGCCTCCACTAGGTAGCATGGAACCTGAGGTGCATGGTTTCCTCCCAGCAACGAGCTCAGGTCTGTACAACAATGTGCTCCTTAGCCGATGTTGTAAAAGGTTCAGCTGTGAAACAAAGGCTAATCGCCCCATTCCAGGTGTACACGAGATCATTCCTGAGTTGTGCAGTGCAGCTGTAGCTAATTACGAACTCCATTATTTAAGAGGGTGTCAAAAAGCCATTATAAAGTGTACGTTCGAAGGTAAAGCTGAAACAACAGAGGCATCTAACAAGGACGGTTGTATGTTCTGTATTTTTCCCATCTTATACATTAATCAACTTATTTCGTGTCAGCTTTACTCGATTCCGTTCCCTACGTGGTACTGCAAGTCTGTATGATCAAGGCTCCTCATGTCTGTATGATCAAGATTCAAGGCTGCCCCGGCACCTCCCAAAACAAACAGGATGCCTTTGTGGCGTCCGTTGGAATGCCTGAAGCGTTTAAAAATTATTATTATTATGTGAGTCCTAACCCTGGATCACAGCTGATTATATGAGATGGCAGCAGTGTGGGATTGGATCTGAATTCGCTGGGCTGCCTGAGCGGGTGGCACTGTAAAGCGGCAGATCCGACACACGTGAATCGTGCATGACGCAGGCAATGGAATATCCCGACCCTGACTTGCGTGCTTCCCGCCTCCGAGTTCCCACAAGTTGGGTTCTTTCTTCATGTCCAGAGAGAGTATCGCCAAACCATGGGCCATGGCACTGTTTTTATGCGTATAGAGGTCTTTTTTTTGGCTAAAGAGTGTGCTTAGTTTGATTTCTATTTTATTAATTAGGGAAACATAACCAGAGCTCTTAGTTTTGAACTACAGTAGGAACCAAAAAGTCCTAAATTTCTCACAACCAAGAATTCTTTTTTTTGGAGAAACCGAAGAAATCCTATCACCGAGTGAAACATGGGAAGCGAAACAGATCATACGGTCTCTACGAAATGATTAGGTATCATAAGAAATGTCCAGAAGACTAGAAGGCGACAGCATCGGCTCACATCACCTCACTCAGACCACTGCCCCAGCAGCAGAACCACCAGTTTCGGGCCACAAGCCGGCACACGGATCGGCCAGTAAACAAACAGACGTTTAATGTGGACGCGGGCCTCGGAGACTCCAGAGCATTCGTGCGTCGTCTTGACGGCTACGATCTATCACACACCCCCCATCTGACGGCCAGGAACACTGGACCTCGCCTATATAACCGGCCTCTCCGAGCCTACCGTCTCCTCCTCATTTTACCGCAGCAGCACGAAGAACAGAATCCGTTTCGTCTCTTCTCCCCCAAGTTCTAGAGAGAAATCCGATCAAAAAAAAAAAAGTTCTAGAGAGAAAAAACTCCCGTCCGATTCGCCCGATTCCGTGAGATGGCGGAGCCCAACACCGAGCCCCAAGTGGTAAGCGAAATCCTCCCCGCCTCCTGCCTCGATTCGAGGCCGACACGCGCAAAATTGGTGCTGATTTGATTGATTTTGATTTGGGGATGGTTCGTTCATTTCAGGAGGAGAGGGAGGTGGTCGTGCAGGAGCAGGAGGCGCCCAAGAGTCCCCCGAAGCTGAGGTACCTTGACTTCGTCCAGGTGGCGGCGGCGCAGGCCGCGGTGTGCCTTGCCGGGCTGTACGGCCTCGCAAAGGACCACGCCGGGCCGCTCCGTTCCGGCGTCGACGCCGTCGAGTCCGCGGTCAAGGGCGTCGTCGGCCCCGTCTACGTCAAGTTCCACCACGTCCCGGTCGACGTCCTCGCCTTCGTCGACCGCAAGGTAATCGCAACTCCCGAGCGCCCCTCGCAGTTCGTCGCGGTTGTTGTAGTTGTTTCTCCTTTCTCCGTTAGGACACGTCGCTGTGGTCTCCACGTCCCACCGTGCTCGCGTCGTACGTTAGCTCTGGAAGGTTCAGCGCCGCGCTCCGTTGGCGCGGTTATAGATATTTTCCTTGCGCGGTCCATGATTGTTCTGGCATCACGCGGGTCGCGGGTGCGAGAATTGTGTGGCCTGAGCTCTGGCCCCAATACCTGGGGCCTGCTAGGTGGGTGGGTGAATGGATGGTGACTTTGTCCTTGCGCGGGCTTCCCGTGGTGGTGCGGGGAATCTGCCCCTATAGTGCTCGTAGTAGATTCCTTGGGTCCCGGCGCGTGTTCTCAGCACTGGGCGGAGACTACGATGCTATTTCCCGTTCCTGTTACTAGACCATGGATTTCCTCTGATAGTGATCGTCATTTGTAATGTAATTACTACTAGTAAATCTCTTTCAAACACGTTTGTGAGTGAACTCTTGGCTTGTTGTGGTGCTGTGGCTAACACTGGTGAGCTAACATTTTCAGGTGGACGACACGGTGCAGGAGCTGGACAAGCACCTTCCGCAGAAGGTGAAGACCGTCTCGGCGCAGGCCTGCGCGGTGGCCCGCAACGTGCCGGAGGTGGCGCGCGAGCTGACCGCGGAGGCACAGAAATCCGGCGTGAAGGGCGTGGCCAAGGACGTGTACGGGCGGGTGGAGCCGGTGGCCAGGGACCTGTACGTGCGCTACGAGCCCGCGGCGGAGCACCTCGCCGTCTCGACCTGGCGCTCGCTCAACAGCCTGCCGGTCTTCCCGCACGTCGCGCAGATCGTCGTGCCCACCGCCGCCTACTGGGCCGAGAAGTACAACAAGGTGATCGCCTCCGCGGCCGAGAAGGGGTACACCGGAGCCAAGTACCTGCCGGCCGTCCCCACTGAGCGCATCGCCAAGGTGTTCTCGGCGCCGGTGGAGAAGGGCGCGGCCGAGACGCAGTGATGTGATGATTGGTGCCGTAGCTCAGTGCCCTGTGTCGGGCGGGTCTGATGGCTTTGGCCCTCGATCTGAATGTAGGAAAATAATAATTTGGGGGCTCTAAAGATGGTTCTAGTGCTGTTGTATTAGATATGGTGATGGGGACGTTTTCTAATCCTGGTTATCTAAACTCTACTAGTAGCTCTACTTTGTGTGGTGCTATGCATCTTGCTTTTGTATAAATCTCTTCCACGTCGTAATCTCTAAGCTAAGCCAAAAGCATTTAAGTTTTGTCGCGTCTGTTGGTTTAGTTCATCCGATCAATCGGCTGGCATCAGGATCCTTGTGCAATTGTCGCTTGATAGGCCTGGTTGTGGTTGTGGAGAAAATCTCTGCTTGATGTGCCCACTGTACTGACGTACCGTGCTCGTCGTCTGGTGGCTCTTAGTGTCGTGAAGTTATTCGCAGACGTCCAAATCACCTATATGAATTAACCTGAAAAGAAGAATCATTCACCTGCGGTGATCCATCGTCTTCGTGACTAGATAGCCCTTGAGAGCTGCGTAAAGTTGATATTGATCTCACGTCATAATTTTGAAATAAAATCATGGTCCGTTTGATTTCCTTTATTTTGGTGAAATGAAATTAAAATCTCTGTAATAAATTAGCCTATTTGATTTAGAATTTAATTTTTTACTAATTTTTAAAGTTTACTTTTAAATATATCATAAATTTATAGAGTGAAGGGTAGGAAATAGGTTCTATAGAGCACCGTGTTATGTTTGCATTTTTCAATTTTGTTCTATTTCATTTTAAATATATAATCAGTTTAAATATATAACTAAACTATAATAATTCAATTATAACATCTAAACGGACCTTTAGTGGATACGCTTATAAATGCTGTTGTGGTGTATTGCGCTTGTTGGAGTTTGGGCTTCTGATTTTGGTGGACTTGCTAGATCTCAGTTGCTTGAAAAATGAGTTTCTCTTATTCGATCAGTCTCACTACCTCAGCCCGTGAACCGTCTATCAATAACAACCGTGTATCAATATGCCCGGCGGGCACTGACAAAACTTGAAGATAAAGTCAGATCAAATCGACACCACCATTAATCCGTGGACTAATAGATTTCAAGTTAAATGACAAATCATGTGCTTCTTTCGGAAAGAATATATATTATAGTGCCTAAAAGTGAGACGACTTCACATCCGTCGAATGAGATTCAGCCATGATGGGGTTGTTGTGCTGTCCTTTTCTCGCAGTCAGTCAGGCAGGTAAAAAGGTCTCCCGCCGCATATGACCTGGCTATCGTCGATGTGATGTGCAGATAAAAAGCCCAGTTACTGTATGGATGGCCGCCCTCGCCCGTGAACAGTAGAAGGCTCACGAGTAGAGGCCTATATAAGGAGAAATATGCAACTGGAATCATATGTTTGTGAATTATGTATCCTGCAACGGGAGGAGACACTTACGCATTTGTTCCTGGATTGCAGCTTTGCAAGAAATTGTTGGGCTGAAATTAATGTGTATTTCACAGTAATAACAGATGCAGTTACAGTTACGCAAAGTATCAAAGTACAGCTAGCAGTATCATTTTATATGAATTTTATTATTCTGATGTTCTGGGAACTCGATTGGTTGTTTAATGGTGAAGATCCAACAGTTCAAAAGTGCAAGAATAAATTTGCTATGGAATTCAACTTGCTGTTGAATAGAGCAAAGACAAAGTACTTCCCTCAAATTGAAGAACGGGTACTGACGCGGATCCACCTCAGAAAACTCAGTTCGGGACGGATCCTGCGTCTCGCCAGGACCCTGTTGGTCAATGCTCGGCGAAGCGAACATACACATGATACAATACAGGCAGGATAAACAGTAATCTTTTATAAGACGAGAGAATTTAATACATTATCGTTCGATAATTTGAAATTAAGTCTTACAACATCAGAGTACGAATAGAGTTTTTGAAAATATAAAAACAGCGGAAGACTTTAAACAGGGTACAGACTCCGACTCTCATAATTAAGCAAAAGTATGGCCCTTGCCCGATGGCGCCATACTACTAGCCACACAACGTTTACTGCGGCGACTCGCTACGTTCTCACTGGAGGTTTCCGAACTCCGGACGAGGCTCTTACCACTGGTAACTATCATCCTGGGTATACGCATCGACGCCTGAAAACCACGTATTCGCAAAGCGTGAGCTTCTAAGAAGCTCAACAAGACTGACCCGTCAAATTGCCTAACTATAGCCGACACCTAGACATGCTGACTGACTCAGGGTAGATTTACCTTGTAAAAAGGACTCGCATTACCTGAACTATTCTTGATCAAGTTTTAGCTTAGGTGAAGTGATTAAAATAGTAACTTTAGTTTGCACTGATCTAATCAATCATAAGTAGAATAACAGATAAAATAATCATCATAACTTAATCATCATTATTATAGCTCATCATCTTAATGTATGCGACAGAGAGGTCAAGCAAACTCATAGACTGGGAGCGACAACGGTTCGAAACGATTTACACCTGCAGGGATAACCTAATCATACGACACGTGGACGTCCCAGACCGCACGTGGCAACCGTTCACATTAGAATCTGCAAAGTCAATTTCCTCCTACGCCTACCTTAGTAGTGCCGCATACCACCAGAACACACGTCCCGGACGGTTTCTGTAGAGTTCCCACAACTGTCCACCCCAGATAGCCTCCGAATCAGACACCATAGGGCAGGTTCGACTTTGCAATCACTAGGCTATGTAGGTTTACTGGACCCCATTATACCCAGCATATGATAAGTACATTCAATACTTGATCAACTGTGTCACACGGATCAGATAAGACTACGGTTATCCTGGATCCGGTCCAGTCACCGACCTACTTGTACCCTGTCTGACCCTCCAGTTTTATATTTCCTTCATCATCGATAGTCATGTGTCATATGTTTCATGTGAAGGTTTCAATCAACTACTAACAGTCGCGAGCAGCGTCCACTCTGCTGGACTTCTACCGATGACTATATCTAAGCATAGCATACTATCTCAGGAGTAACTATACCAATACATCGATAGGGTCTCTAAGAAAATAGATGCAATTAGGGTTTCAATCAACTCCTGAAAACCTAATACACAATCACGACACATATTAATAAAAGGAAAACTTTAAAAACAGGTTGTGCTCTAGGGCTTGCCTTGATCTCCGGGGTTGGTGATGATGACTTTTTCGGGGATCGAAGACTCCGGATCGACAGCTACTTCATTTGCTTCGGTGTCTACATGATGCAACATGAATAAGGTGAGTTATGATTAAATAATGTAATATGATGTTTTCATCATGGATTACAAAGGGTGTTTTCATCATTACACTTAGAGGTTTTGGGTTAATCCTAGTATTTCGACTTCGGCATTTTATTTAAGCATTTATTCTTATTGGGTGTGGATCCAAGTGAAACTTCACATTTTTACCAGGAGACTATTTTTATTTGACAGTGCTCTCTGAAATATGAATTTTAGGGTTTGGTTGAGGTCAAGTTGAATTTTTTAGATTTTATAAAAATTCAGTAAAGTTCCTGTTATTTAAAATTATAAAATCTGAAATAAATGCTAAAACTTAGTGTAAAATCATGAAACTTGATGTAGGCAAAGCACCTAAACTAAAGTTTTGATCAAGAGTTTGCATTTTTGGATGACTTACATAATGTATTTTAGAAAATGACAACTTAAATTGGTAGTTTGGAGTATTTTTAATGACATGCATATAACTTTGTTGTTGTAAAATCTTGATACAATTACAGGACATGCACACTGCTATGTTACACTCATGGTTCAAGTTTCATCCCTAGAACATTACTGAACTCCATTTAAAAGTCAAAAACAAAAAGGATTAATCTATTTATTGAGGAAGTTCCATGAACCTTTTTGGAAAAGTGGTTCAGCAGTTAATTCGTGTATTTTACATGGATTGCAAAAATTTTTGGTTTGGCATTTTTAGATTTTTTTCTCGATTTACTAGGCATTTTACAAAACCGACTGGAATTGATGAAATTGAATTATTATTAAGTTAGTGTCACTACAATTGTAATACACTTTAGGGGATTAGTATTACTTAGATTACTTATACTATTAAGAGATTATTAATATTGGTCAAAAGTCTAGCTCATGATCATAATCCTAGTTCTTCTTAACGGGGCATGTTTAAGATGCTTATCGTTATTTGTTGTTTAATCATTTGAATTGCCACTAGCACTAGATCTATAATTAGGGTGATTATTAGGATTAAGGTCACTATTAGCCTTAATTAATTATATTTAATTAACAGCTCTAAGAGGATGTGTTGGGGCAAGGTTGTTATTACCTATAAGTTTGTTAATATGTAACAACTTACTTAAGCAACTTTTTAAATTAAGCATTCAGCTATCATGTCAACACTTTTTGACATTAAGATCATGAATCAAGTAAGAAACTTAGCTACGACTATCGCATAAAATTGAATTTTCTATTAGCAACTAAATTAATTAATCATTAAGTAATAATGATATTTAAACATAAGAACTAGTTATAATTTACTTGACCGGCCTAACAATTTCCTATGCACTCACTTCTATATTAGGGTTATGAATTAGGCAAGGATTTTATTTATATATTTTCATAACAATTCCATGAGTTTTAATAATCTAGGAGTTTGTTATATAATTACCCGCTAATATAGCATTTGTGTTAAAAATAAAAATTATATGTTATAAACATTCATGCTTAATATTTTTACTAGCAACCAAAAATAAGTAGAAAGTCCTAGAAATTGGAATCACTCTTTTCCTGATTGCATTACCATTAAATTTTTATTATTACCGAGAGTTTATTAGTTAAGGGTGGTGTATGCCAAATATGATAAAATCATTTTGATAAAGTTTCTGTAGAAGTGAAATTTTGTGCATACATCAATGCATTATGTAATCGCTCGACCAAATTGAAGTATTTTAAACACAAAGGTTAAAGGGATATTGAAACAGTAAGTTTTAATCTAGTTTTGGGTTAATTAATAAAAACATGAAGTCAAACTGTTCTAAAAATTGTGAAACTTTTTCTACTGCCATGCAATGATAACAGGAGTATACTGGACAAAAATCAATATTTTTAAGTGAGTGGATTAGCCATAAAAATTTTTATAAGGGTTTTATTTTAATAATTAAAGTGGTCAAAATATTTGTTAACATAGACATTTGAGTTATCCAGGTGGTAGATATGATTAAGAGGACACTAATAAATTTTGGTTTCTAATTTGGGAAACTTCTTTGATTTTATACGGATTTTACAAGTTTTAAGAAATTCCTGTAAAAGACTAAATGAGAGGAAAACGTGGACCACTCAAAATGAAGCCACACATGGGGTTACACAGTCGCCGCATGAGATCCCTGGGCACATAAGATCCAGACCAGACCTGGAGCTCCAGCCATGGTCGATGGTCTCACCGGAGCTCGCGGGAGAAGCGCCGAGCAGCCTAAAAACGTGGGGGATTGGACTGGGATTACCACCGTCGAGATGCACATGAACAGGGGAATCCATTTAGAAGGTTCTTGACCGAGGAAACTCACCGGATAGCAGGTTGACCGCGGGTGGCGGCGGCCACGAGGTTCGGCAGCGGCGTGTGGTTGACGGAGAGCTCGATAGCAAAGGGTTCTCGGTTGGGGAGCTTCACTGGTGAGTGGGGAGAGCCGGCATCGAGTACATGGCCATGGGGAGGCCGCCAACCTGCTCGGCGACGGCGGCCCGAACAGGGGAGCTCACGGCGGCGGCGTTCTCGGCGTCTTGGAAGAGGAACGGAATGATGGAGACCTCCGAGAGCTGTGCCAAGGTGTGGAGAACGTGATTGACAAAGTTTGGTGCTCAATTCGAAGCGAAAAACGGTCCTCACCGTGCGACGGCTTGAGCGCAGCGAAGGCGGCCGGCGTACCAAGCGTTCCCATCGATTGGGCCTACCACAGGAGCAAACGCGAGCCATATGAGCTGCGCACGGACACCACGAGCATGGTTGGTAACGCTAACTGCGCTAATCCGGGGTAGAGCTAGGATTCCACCGTGGAGATGCTCGGCGGGGAAGAAGAAACAGAGGGGGAAGAAGGAAAAGGAGTTGCAGCAGTGACAAGCGGAGAGGAAGAAAGGAGATGAGTGGCGGGTGGTTCGGCTGCTGGTGCTGCTCTTAGTGAGCAGGGAGGGAGAGAAAGAAGACAGCCGCGTGTGTCGTCCGCTGCGACAGAGAGCAGAGAGAGACGCTGCTGCTGCTCTTATCGTGCCCGTGGAGAGCGGGAGAGGAAAGGAAAAGAGAGAGAGAGAGAGTGGACTTTCCACCGGAGATAGGACGTGAGAGAGCGGAAGAGAGATTGTGGAAGATCTCTGGCGTCTGCCGCACTCTGCCCGCTGCGGCGCGCCGGTTGGCCGCCGCGGGCGGTGCGGCAGGTGCCGTTCTCTTCCTTTTTTTTTGAAATTTTTGCAATAATTTCCAATTTCCTTCTTAATTTCATTTGAAAACTGCACTTCCTAAGATTGGATAAATTTGAAACTTTTTATGGACACTCAGTAAATTATTTGGAACAACTTTTGTTAAAGCAGGAAGTCCTGATTCTGCCTCTAAAAATTTAGAAATTACCAATTAAATTCAATTTTTTTTAAATTTTTAAGGGATTTAAAACTTTTTCAAAAATTCTGATAAAATCTCCAAATTCTATTTTTAAGTGAAATTAATTTCTATGTAAAAATATTTCTAGGGTTATATGGGATTTTTGATATATTTTAAAAGTTGTGATGGAATTTTTAACTGCTATGCTAACATTTTAATACTGGGGTTGAAATCTCCTGATTTTTCAAAAATGCTCAAAAATGTACCAAACTTTCATGAAGGTTAAGTGAGTTATATAGAGAAAATTTTGTCATTGGATCTTGATTTGATTCGGCTTCTAAAAATTATAGAAATTCTAGGAATAGGTGCGATGTCGAGGCATTATTCATGTGTTTAACATGTTTTTTAAACATGCTAAAATTATGTAAATTCTCCACCAAATGTTTAATTGTTTTGTGTTTGAATTGTTGATTCTGAAGTTCAAAAGTTTATTTGAAATTTAACTTGAATTTAATCCAATACTAGTCCAAAAGTGTTTTTATGTATTTGCATATACATTTGAACATTTAGTAATCAAACCACTACGTATGTTCCTTATCGGTACTATAATAATCATATTAATTTGTGAGGAAAAACCAAGTTTCTTAAATTTGACATTCGAATGGAATTCAAATGTGTTATTGATCCCATTTGACTATGAGTATTGTCCAAAAATTTATCTGTTATTAACACGTATAGATGTTTACCACTTAAATTAAATTATTCTCTATGTAATCTTTAGTTCATGTCATTCAAGTTTTTGCCAAGCATTTTTCTTGTCTTAAGTTAAAATTTTGATTTTTATTTTCAAAATGACTCGTATAGTTAATGTGACACACGGGTGTCACAGCTACAGACATATTTGTAATGTTAGTTAGGTTTTTTCTTCTCTGTCGTTTATGTTTTATTGTTTCTTTGTACTCTCCACCTTTTATCATTAATATATTATAATCAGTAGGGCCTTGGCCCTCCTGTTTCTCTCTCTCTCTCTCTCTCAAAAAAAAAAAAGTAGAGGCCCATATGGGAGGAGACGGCATTCCGCTTGACGAATTCTTTCGGCCTGCCATGTAGCGCGGCCCTCAGAGCTACGCGCCGAAAACGACCACGAAAAGCCTTCTTCCTTGTCGACAAACATCATCCGCCGGATTAAGAGACAGCATCGCAATTTTATATGACAAAAAAAAATTGTGGTTGTACTTGGATGACATGAACACGCCAAAGCGAGTCCGGAGCGAGGTGGGTGAGGAGGAGGGACCGACATGTTTCGGTATTCCTTTGGCGGCAAAGTCACACTCGTGGCTCGTGGGCCATCGTCGCATCAGTGCAATCCTTTTTCCCATCTCGGCCGGGACGTGAGCGGCGCCGAGCTGCCTCCACAGCCGGTCACGGACAGGTGCAGCGAACATGCACAACACGTGTTGCTTCCGCACTACTCGCAATTCTTAAGTCGGCAGCCGTCTTCTTCTTCTTCTTCTTCTTCTTAAGATAAACATAAACAGATAGTACTATTATCTCAAGTATACCCCTTTTCGATCAATCTACCTTCCTTGGGGTTTTTCCTTTCTCCTGTAAATAAATAATAAACTGCGCAAGTCAAGCGGCGTGCCTCCTTTTGCACGCCAGACTTACACTTAAACGTAGTACTACGTGAATCCGATCCCAAAAAGAAAAAAAAAAATCCCACCCGGCCCCGTTCTTCCCCACAAGCCGCCCGCAATCGACCCCAACAACGTGTCAGCGTCGTCGAGCCCCGACCCGAGCACGCATCGCTTAATTACGGCAAAATCATCTCCCACCCAGGCGGCCAGGCCCAGGTCAATTTGGTTGGATTTGGAGATTGGAGTCTAGCGCTGCCGCCTCACAATCACAATGCAAGTCGGCGGGAGCAAAGGCAACAAACGGCTCCAGGCTGATCACGTAGTATTTAACCTTATTAATAAACTACTAGGATTTCTATAACAAAAATAATAAAAGAAGCTCGAGTAATCGGACGAACCGAACGCCGCTGTATAAAACCGCGCGCTACGCCACGCCGCGCCCCGCCCGTCACCTACCTCGCCATCTTTAAACCGACGGAAAGGAAAAACCCAACCCCCCCCATCACACGCGAATCCCCAACCCAACCCAACCCAAACCCGGCATCTCGCTCCCCTCCCACCTCCCTCGCCCGCCCCGTTCGCCAAATTACGGTTCAGCCCCGCACCACCGCGGCGCGGTCGGCCGGCCGCTTCGCGTCGTCGATCCGGGGCCCGTTCCCCCGGCGCGATGGTGGAGACGAGGCGGAGCTCCGCGGCCAAGCGCCGGGCCTCATCGGAGGAGGCATCGCCGGCGTCGGCGCCGGAGGCCGCCGCGTCGGACGCGGGTGCGCCGCCGGCGGCGGCGGCCGAGCCATCTTCCCCGATGCCGTCGCCTCGGGGCCGATCGGGCAAGCGGGCCAAGATCGCGGTACGGGCATGCATGCGTATCGTTGGTAGATATTTTTGTGTTTAGGATGTGGGCCTTGATCTGACACCGTGGCTGTCCGCTACTGGTGATGATAGGTTCAGAGGGCGGATGAGGAAGAGGAGGGCCTAGCGCCCGCGGCGCCCGGCACCAAGGCGGTGGCCACGGTCGATGTGCTCGACAGCTCCGTGAATAACCTGCAGGGCGTGGCCGCAAGGTCGGCGGGGCCCGTGGCGGCGTCCTCGTCCGCCGTCTCCCATTCCACTGGTGAGTTTTCTTCTCGTCCACCGGTCTGCGTGATGCGATCGCGGTCTGGATATTATTATCTTGGACAAGGTTTGATTCGATTTGCCTTCCTTCCTGCTTCTAGGGAGGAGGAAGAAGAATAGGCCAACGAGGTCTTTTGCCACGGATGAGGGGACGCTATGGAAGACACGGCCCGTCCCGGCCACTACGGGACGGGCTGAGGCTTGGGGCAGGCTCATATCCCAATCTTCTGAGGTTTGTTATCCAACTTATTAGGCAGTAGATTGACTTGACTAAAGCAATCAACTACTAATGGACAATGCAAATGATACAGTACTCTTCTTTGATAAACTAAACCCCGAATGTCAATATATTGGGTAGGGAACTGAACTGCTGCAGCCAATTGTACTGTCATCATACCTCGTCTTGTGATCTATAGTATGCCATATTTTTAGTTCAAAAGCGGTTTATCATTAAAGCTATATTTTTTTTTCGTGTATGATATGCTTTAAATTCACCTCTCTTTTGTCACTTACTACCTCAGTCAGTTATTGAACGACCATCAACATCTGAATTTCCATGCTACGATTCATCTTAACTCTTTGAGAATAGGCCGCAGAGTAATGCAACTTAAATATTGCACTGAACAATGTGTCGGTTCCATTGGCAACACAAATGCCATCCGAACTTGCTTCTTACGAGGCTGCGCTTATTTACTGTTGGTGTGTAAAATGGGAAGTGTGATGGAATTGTTCTATTAACCCTGTCCCATTATCTTAACTCTTTAAGATAAAAATAGGCCGGAGAGTAGAACAACTTACATGTTGCACTGAACCATGTAACACAAATGTCATCCAAACTTGCTTCTTACGAGGCTGCCCTTATTTTCCTATTTGTGTGTGAAATACTAAAATGGGAATTATGATGATACTGTTCTATTAACCTCTCCTATAATGTTTGTTTCTGACCTACAATTTCTCTTGTCCTCTCCAGTACCCTTCGATTCATATTGGTTCTACTCATTTCACTGTTGGCCATGGTGGAAAGTATGACCTGAAGCTCACTGATTCATCTCCTGGCTCACTTGTTTGCAAACTGAAGCATGTTAAGGTACACTTGTTTCAATGCCTTACCCATATTGTACTTGTCTTTCCTATACGTTGAGTTTTTCACCCACATTGTTTGACCTTGTGTACCAGAGGGGTGCTGCCCTGGAGATATATGTATCCAAAGTTGTCCATGTCAATGGGAAGGCCTTGGACAAGGCTGCAAAGGTCACCTTGATCGGAGGCGATGAAGTCATTTTTAGTTCACTTGGGAGGCATGCTTATGTATCCTTTTCTACCACCAACTACTTTCTTTATTGCTTTTCCATTGCTCCAATTGGAATCTGGTCTGCTAACATTTTGATGTTTTAGAAGTTTAGACCTGGAATCTTTCTTCGATATGATGTCCTTAATGTGTCGACAGATATTTCAGCAACTCCCAGAAGACAAAGCAAGCACTTCATCATTGTGTTCCACATGCGTCAATCCACAAGAGCAGCATTCAATTATCAAAGGCACACCAGATAATCCATCGTCTAAAGGTGCCAAAGTACCAGCATCATTGAACTTCGGAAATGGTCGGCCTCCCTTGATTCCTCATGGTGAGCATGATCTTGCAGCTTATATTTTTATACTCTTTCCCTGTTGAATTCTGAGGTTATGTCATCATGCCTTTCAGTGTAATGGGATACTTATCCAGTTGGAAGCTTCTAAAAAATTGTGATGTTTTCTTATTAACCGCATCAAAAAAGAGTAGAATCCTAATGATAAACTACTTTTTTATTGAATAGATAAGGACATCGTCAGCAGTTTATGTAAGACTATGGAGGAACAGAGCTTTTACACTTCTGAAGAACACGTGCCCTTTGCTCAACGCCAACTTTTAAAGGATGATCTGAAGAAGGCAACTATCAGCGCAAATGATATATCAGAGTCATTTGATAGTTTTCCATATTATCTAAGGTACACAATAACAACTTAACAGCCTGTGTGATTGGAATAAGTTACTTTCGTCGATTTTGTAAAGTTCACAGCTCAGATTTTGTTGATGTTTAGTATTGTCATTTTACGAGCCACACTTGTTTTGCAAGGGAATTTGGTTTCAACAGATTGTAAGAAATTGAGTTATCCCTATCACAGTAATACTTATAACTATTAGAAGATACTGTTATTGACATTACTTGTTTTTTTTCATAAAATTTCTTCTCTTATTTTTTATTTTCCATCTGAATGCTACTGTACTTGTATCTTACACATTACACACCCGCCTATTTTGTCACAAATCAAGAACACTTGATTCTCATCTATATTAATTACAGAATTAGGATATGTTCTCTTTGGAGTTTGTTGATCGAATTGTCTCTGGTCTGAGCTATCTGCACATTCTTTGCAGTGAGAATACAAAAAATGTTCTCTTGTCGTCAGCGTATGTGAACCTATGTTGTAAGGACTCTACCCAGTGGACAAAAGATATATCTTCTCTTTGCAAACGGGTACTATTATCTGGTCCAGCAGGTATCATTCATTTGCAATGTGATCACTACCTGTACTGTTAGGTGATTTTTTGTCACATGCATGATAAAATAATTTTCCTGGTTATAGGGTCTGAGATCTACCAAGAATTATTGGTGAAGGCGCTTACCAAGTTCTTTGGTGCTAATTTGCTCATCCTTGATTATTCATTACTGTCTGGTGTAAGCCTCTTAATGAATGTTCTTTTGGCTGTGTTCTGATACTTTGAATAGAAAACAACTGTGGGCATGCTTGGTTTCTTTGCCTTGCTTAACCTTGCATGAAGGAGAGCTCATGGAAACTGGGCTGGCTAAGGTGAGGCAACATTGCCTAGCACATATTTCTTGCCGGGAAGGTGAGGCAAAAGACCAATCATGCACCCGGTTGTAAAAAAAAATAGCGTTTCATCCAGAGTCCAGGCTGAAGATATATAATGAATGTTTATTGTATCATACATACTTCTTCCCATAGAAGCTTGATTCTTTGACGAGCTGTTCAAAAATCAAAAAGCTGTAAAAGCTGCTGTATTTCTACCATTTTAAATTATATTAGCACTGACCATCCGGTGATGTTTCCATATAGATTGATTTACTTGTATCTGGTGGAAAAAATAATTTAATGCAAAGTTGCCACTGTAAATAATATAGGGAAATGATCAGGAACGATTAAGGATCCAAATTTTCCTATCTTCTTTTTCTATGGTATTGTAGAAGTATTTCAGGACTTGATTATATATTTGTTTCAGGGACAGTCTTCAAAATCAAAGGATTCAGAGTCTTACAAAAAAGGTAGGGCATTTCCATCTTAATGAAATATATATTTTTATCTACTTTTGGCACTTTTTGAATCTTATTGTCCTTGCAATTATTTTAACTAAGTATCCTGGCATCTATTTGGAAAACGACAGACACCACCAGCACTTGTTCATACATAATGCTGTATGGTGATAATTACCACATGTTTCAATTAATGCTGCGCTCATGGTTCTTTCAGGTGATAGGGTGAGATACATTGGTTCTCTACAATCAGGAGGGATTGTCCTTGAGGGACAGCGGTATGTTCAACCCTACTCTTCTGCCTCACCGGAACAAATGTTTCAATTAATTTACGGTTTATGGTAATGGAAAGCTTTATATATTGAAAGTAACAGGGGGGGGGGGGGTTGGGTTAGTGTAAATTTTATGATTCAAGGCCAGTTAATTTTCATTATATCTACAGGAATTGTTGGCTATAATCCCCATTTTCCTCTTCCCACAAAGAACTCATAAATATGGTCGTGACTTACCTTTTTACTTCAATAACTTCTCTCAGGCTTGACGATTTTCTCAAGCCTTTCTTTTCTGTCTCTCACTCGGTACAGCTTTATAGGTTTTCTTTCTGCCTTTTGTTCAGTTCTGGGGCCCTTTAACACATAGTTATAAACTTGACCGTCGGGGTGTCCCGTACTGGTCTTATTGTAATTCCGTCAACATTACTTTCTGTCTTAAGTTCTTTTAACTGGAACTACGGCCCTGACTGGATTGATCGGTCTTATTGGTCTGATCTTGTGAGTAAAGGTTGATTAATTAGATGCCAATCATAAACAATGTATATCCACCCTTTGTTCTTAGATATATTCTTCAGTGTTACCATTTCTCCTTTTTTAGTTACATCTACTAGTGGTTCATGCCATATAATTCAATATGCAGAGCTCCAGATTACGGTTCACAGGGTGAAGTATGTCTTCCTTTTGAGGAAAATGGATCTTCAAAAGTTGGAGTCAGATTTGATAATCTGATTCCTGGAGGCATCGATCTTGGGGGCTATTGTGAGGTTGACCATGGTTTTTTCTGTTCAGGTGTGTGTCTTACTCTCTCTAACTCCTATCTATTCATACCCTTGTAATTAGGTCATAAATAGGAGCTGCGTTTTTTTTCTCATTTATGGCTCTATTGTATTTTGTATGTAACTCACATTGCATGTTCATTTATATCTGCCAGTTGATTCTCTATGCCTTGATGGCCCAGGATGGGAAGATAGAGCGAAACATCCGTTTGATGTAGTACATGAGGTGATAAGTCTTTTTCTTTTCCTAGTCAATTATATTAGTACTTTTTAAACTTTCCTTGTTGCTTTTTACTGATTGGGTCTTCTCACAGTTTGCTTCTGAAGAAAGTCAGCATGAGCCTCTAGTCCTATTTCTGAAGGACGTTGAAAAAATGTGTGGAAATAATTACTGCTATCATGGTCTAAAGAACAAGCTTGAAGTTTTCCCAGCTGGTGTTTTTATTATTGGGTCCCAGACACAGACAGATAGTCGGAAAGATAAAGTATTGCCTATGAGTATAATCTACTCAAAATTGTGCTGTAATTTTCACACGTTTCTATATATTTAAACTTTAATTTAATTGTTTATCTGCAGTCAAACAGTGCTTCTCCTTGGCTTAAGTTCCCGTACAGCCAAGCAGCAATACTTGACCTTGCATTCCAGGTGCATTTTCTTAGCTAGTTCTACTTATCCTGAGAATTAAAGCTGAGTAGTTCAGTTATGTTGGACTGCCATATTCTGCTTCTGTAATATGCTTTTCCTGCAAAAACTCTATTTGTTACATTGCCACATGTCGTATATTGACATTGGGATAGAAGGTGATGGGCGTTGGAGTTATATATTTCCTATCAACTGCAGTGTATGGTTCATATTACGTTCTATACAACATGACCAATTATAGATGTCTTATAGCTCTCTAATTATTGCTATCATATAATTGCGTTTAATAAAATCAAGTTGAAATCTGCTGTGATTACATTTGTTAACTGACTTATCTCAATCAATGCAGGATAGCTTTGGTCGGGCGAGTGACAAAAACAAAGAAGCACTGAAGATATCAAAACATCTAACTAAACTCTTTCCAAATAAAGTGACAATAGAAGCACCACAGGTTTGTCATTTATTTGCTCACAAATATTTTCTATGTCCGAAGTTTCTTCTGCAAGTTTTAAACAGTAACTATGATACAGGAGGATTCAGAACTCTTGCAGTGGAAACAGTTATTGGATCGAGATATTGAAATTCTCAAGGCAAAGGCTAACATTGTAAAGATCCAGTCTGTAAGTATCTGTGGAAAATTTGTTATGTTTACATTGTTCACTTGATTTTCTTTATGCATATAAGGTATCTTTCCAATTTCTTTGTATATAGCTCTAGCATCTTTCGAACTTCAACTGTTGTATATAGTTCTGGTATCTTTCCAACTTGAACTGTTGCTGTAAACCTGTAATCCTTAATAGCTCTTTCCTTAATAACTTCACTAGAGATACTAAGCTCATTTTGATGTCAAAGTAATTGTTTGGGTGCACATCCCTTTGATCCGAGACACAATCATGCATATCATATAAGCATATTACAGGTCTGTCACTGTCAACAGAATGTCCTGTGTTTTCAGGATTAGGACATGGTAGAGATATTGTATTAGTCAGTGATGTGATTTCTGCATAGTTTGAAATATTGTTGTTGGGACTTAAACTTTGATACATCTAAGCTATGTCACAATGTGGATAACTTGAACTGCATCGATTTACTAAGCATCCTACTTCCTTTTTCCGCTCCTGATTGTTAGATTTGCTGACACACTTCTATTGTTGCAGTTCCTTACCCGCCATCGTATGGAATGTACAGATGTTGAATCAGCAGTTTGTGTGAAAGATCGTAATCTTACTAGTGAATGTGAGTATAGTACTGGTTTCTGTTCCAGAATGTATATTGTAGTCCCTGAACTGTAGCTTATTAGTCTATTTCTTTTGGTTTCAGGTGTTGATAAAATAGTGGGTTATGCGTTGAGTCACCAACTGAAGCATCTTACTACTGAAATCCCAGTCAAGGATGGGAGAGTTGTCCTTTCTGCTGAAAGGCATTGTCTCTAACCTTCTATGATTCATGATATTGTTCCAGAAAGCTTGTTTCCTAGTTTGAGTCTGATTATTGTTTGCTCTACTTGCTAAATTGCAGCCTTAAGCATGGAGTTGATTTGTTGGAGACTCTTCAAACTGATCCTAAGAAGAAGAGCAGAAAGAAATCACTCAAGGTGACTCATGTTTTATTGCATTGTTAAGATCACCTCATCTGTATTACCAGGATCTCGATATCGGCATACTGGCCTAATTTGTTGTTTGCAATTTGCAAGCTAAAGTGGGTTCCTATGTAGCTCTAACTTACATTCACTTTGTCATTATTAGGACGTTGCCACGGAGAATGAATTCGAGAAGCGGCTTCTTACTGATGTAATCCCTCCAGATGAGATTGGTGTTACCTTTGAGGACATTGGAGCACTTGAAAATGTCAAGGAAACTTTGAAAGAGTTAGTGATGCTTCCATTGCAGAGGCCTGAGTTATTCACCAAGGGACAACTTATGAAGGTATATGCCTCCAACCTCGCCTCCAACTTCCAGTATTTTGTGGCATCCCATTTTTATGTACGCTTCTTGAAGAGTCCTCTGTTGTCATACTCGATTGTAAAACATTTGTTGCTTAAAAGTTCTAACATATTTGTCTATGACCTGCTTTTGAAGACATCTCTCTTTCTCTCTCTTCTTTGTCCCCTCTGTTTTTTGGGTCTTGTTTGTGTTGGTTCTGAGAGATGTCATCTCTAGCCTACCCCAACTTGTTTGGGACTAAAAGGCTTGGTTGTTGTTGCTGTTATTGTTGTTATCTTTCTCTCTATATATACTTCAATTTTTATTTTACTAATGCAGGTTTAGTGTGATCACAAATGTAGAGTTACACACGTCTCTTGATTGTCAGTTTGAATGACTTATATTTCCCATTACCAAAAAGATTAGCAAAAGCTTTGCGTGTTTCATATCATGTTATTGAATGCTACTTATGGGCATTATTTTGTTGCTTTCTTTGTACTTCTTTGTTTTCCAAATTTCAACCACATGCAAAGCAAGGGTCTGACTGTCATTTTTGTACCAGCCATGTAAGGGAATATTACTTTTTGGTCCACCTGGCACAGGGAAGACCATGCTCGCTAAAGCTGTTGCAACAGAGGCAGGTGCTAACTTCATCAACATATCAATGTCAAGCATTGCTTCAAAGGTACTTATACAATACTATACTAATTCATTTTATCCACATTTTCAAACGCTTACTTTGCTGCTTTGAACCATTTAATTCTAACAGTGGTTTGGTGAGGGAGAAAAGTATGTGAAAGCAGTATTTTCACTTGCAAGCAAAATTGCCCCTAGTGTCATTTTTGTGGATGAGGTTAGTAAGTGAATTATTATTAATCATCATTGATCATTTGGTTATTACTTGCTAAGTACCTTGGATTCTTTCCCTTTTAGGTTGATGGCATGTTGGGTAGACGTGAGAACCCTGGGGAACATGAAGCCATGCGCAAGATGAAAAATGAATTTATGGTGAACTGGGATGGCCTGAGAACAAAAGATAAAGAACGTGTTTTAGTACTCGCTGCTACCAATAGGCCATTTGATCTTGATGAGGCTGTTGTTAGGAGGCTCCCCAGGAGGTAATTGCAACACATCTTTATGCTTGGCACTTGAAATGCATGATGGCATGCCGCTCAATAACTCATCAAATCTTTCTTTAGGTTGATGGTGAACTTGCCAGATGCTCCCAATCGAAAAAAGATTCTTGGTGTAATACTAGCCAAAGAAGATTTGTCAGATGATGTAGACATGGATGCACTAGCTAACCTGACTGATGGGTATTCTGGCAGTGATTTGAAGGTGTTTACTTGTTTCTTAATTTTGTGTTGTTTCTGAGTTTTACTTTCTTTTGATGATAACAATTATTTTGCAGAACCTGTGTATTACAGCTGCACATTGTCCGATAAGGGAAATCCTTGAAAGAGAGAAAAAGGTGGGTTCAGATTATTGTGATACGTCTCTATATTCTTGATAATTTAACGTTTCTGATTTTTGTGATTTTATTTACAGACCCTGATATAATCAATTATATAGGACTCTCATTTTTCATTGTTCTACTGCTAGGGTTGGTCATACCTGAAACTAACTTTTTATTCTGTGCAACTGCAGGAGCGAGGGTTAGCAGCAGCAGAAAATAGGCCACTGCCGCCTCAATGTTCCAGCAGTGATGTTCGTCCCCTTAAATTTAGCGATTTTAAACAAGCACATGAGCAGGTAAATGTTATTGCTACTCACGTTCTCAGTCTTGGCCACAGAAACATATTGCAGTACAGAACTTAGATGACTAGATATACAGAGAGAATGGATTAGACAACTAAATGAGAGCTGGTGTCCACTTGTCCAAAACTGCAATTCTTCTCTCCAGCTTCAAATAACCTGCAAAGTACACAGCTTTTGATTACCTTTGGTTGAAAAAGAGTAGTAATAATGTTGGAATTTTGTGTTGTTATCTAGTATGAAAGGCTACACAATCTGGAATTCGTGCGTTAACCTGTTTCTGGCTTGCCTCCTTTCCAGGTATGTGCAAGTATATCATCGGATTCGACAAACATGAACGAGCTTGTGCAATGGAACGACCTCTACGGAGAAGGCGGGTCCAGGCAGAAGACATCGCTGAGCTACTTCATGTAGCTTATTAATATTGTGTACAGAAAGCACTAGCGTAAAGCAGAGCAATAGGCAAGCGTGCTGTTCTATTGTTCGTATATATAGGTGGTTCCCAGTTAATTTGCTGGCATGTAGCCTGAGCATCGGGTCGGTTAATTTAATTCAATGGCAAATGCAATTCATTTAATGATGATCAACTTCACTGACGTTGCCTCCTTCCGCTCGGTTGGTTAGTCGCTGTGCAGTCTGCTCGTAGATTCATGCTTATAAAAAGAGATATAAACAATCAATTCAAACGTGATATATGTGCCAGCATCTTCCTGGTTGGAGAATAAAAGGAGAAATATGGCCTCCGCTATTGCAAAGGGGTAGCGTAATGTAGCCCGTACAAGCAGCCCACAAGGCCCAAAAGTAGCGTCTTACTAGAAAGTACAGTTAATGGCACGACCCACACGTGTCCACGTGTTTCGCAATCCTGTTCAGAGCACGGCGACCTGCGACGCCTGGTCCTTCCCGCAGAGCTGTGCCATCATCTGCAGCAGCGCGCCGATCTGCGTGTCGTCTGCGTCTTTCCGCGTGACCACCTCCCGCAGCTCCCTGGCGCGGCGCCTCACGGCCTGCCCTTCCTTCTCCTCGCCGCGCATCACGGTCCGCACCGCGCGCGCCACGTCCTCGGCCGTGAACTCCCCGAACCGCTCCTGCTTCACGCGCACGGCGGCGCCCAGCTCGACGGCTAGGTTGGCGTTGAGCGGCTGGTCGATGTGCAGCGGCAGCGCCACCATCGGCACGCCGGCAGCCAGCGATTCCATCACCGAGCTCCACCCGCAGTGCGTCAGGAACGCGCCGCAGGCGGGGTGCTCGAGGACGCGCCGCTGCGGCGCCCACCCCTCCACCACCAGCCCGCGCGACGGCGCGAACCCGCGAGGCATCGCGCGCGCCGCGTCGCCGTCCTCGTCGGGGCTCTTGGGGAACCGCACCACCCACACGAAGCGCTGGCCGCTGAGCTCCAGCCCGCGGGCCATCTCCGCGGTCTGCTGCTCCGACATGAAGTACTCGCTGCCGAAGGAGACGAGCACTACGGAGCCCGGGTCCTGAGCGTCGAGCCACCGCACGACGCGCCCGGTCTCGGAGTCCGCGCCGTGCTCGCCGTCACCGTACTCGACGAGCAGCGGCCCGCAGGGGACGATCTCCTTGCCCACGAGCCTGGAGAGGTAGTCCATGTACGCGCGCTCCATCTCCGAGCACGTCTTGACGGCCACGAACCCCGACGAGTGCTCCAGGCTGAGCAGCAGGCGGTCGCGGTCGGCGAACAGGGCGGTGCCATCGTCACACAGGACGAACAGCTCGGTGTACTTGGCCTCCTCTTCAGCGCTGCCGAAGCCGATGGCCTCGAACGGGAACCCGCTGGGCGAGCGGTCGTCGGCGCCGAGGCAGTGCACGAAGAACGCCGTGGCGGCCACGCTGCATGTGCTGAAGTGCGCGGCGGGGATCCCGCGCTTCTCGGCCTCGAGCGGCGCCCACGGCTGGATGAAGTCGTAGAGGAGCACGTCCGGTCGGAGCTCGTCGAGGAGCGCGCCGAAGCGCGGCGCGGCGAGGTCGCACGCGCGCTTGAGCACTGTCATCAGGCGCGCCGGCAGGTGCTTCGTGGTGTGCAGAGCCGGCGGCAGGTCCGGCTGCTCCGGCAGGTGGAGCTCCACGAACCGGATCCTGTCGGTCTGCCGGTGCGCGATCGCCGCGAGATTGACGGGCGTGGAGACGAAATAGACGACGACGTCGAGGTCGCCTCGGGCGGCAGCGGAGGTGAGGCGCCTGGCCAGCTCCAGAAACGGGTTGATGTGACCGTGCGCGAGCCACGGGAACATCACCACGCTCAGCTGCTCGCGCTTGGCCTGCGCCATGGCTTGTCCGCGATCGATGAATCGAGTGTTCAATGAGCTGGCTTAGTGAGGTGCGTGTAAAATGATACTGATATGTGATATGAGTTGCGCGGTGGTACCTTAAGGCAGGACTAGTTGAAGGCTGCATCCACGACGCAAGCTCGGATTATTGGGAGCACTGAGATGTTAAAAAGGCGGAGAGGTGGCATGCAGCTCCACGACGTGGCGGGCTTGTTCCTCGTTAGCGGCCACGTAGTAGGTTCTTCTCGCTTCTTTTGCTCGTGCCCATCAGCTTTTTGTTCCAGATGGCTTTGTACATTGGAAATTTGGAAGCTGCTCGCGGATATACAACACTACCTCCGATTGAAGTTAGAACACGTCAACAATAAAAAAATTAAAGATAGTAAAATCTATTAATTAAACAACCTTCAGTAGTGTATAAATTTATATTTCCCAATGAAACAACTATATTAAAAAATTAGGAAAATCCATTTCACTTCCACTATAACTAATTTTTGTTTAGATAATCTGTACCATTAGTTAATTAGATTATTTTATACCTTTGTATACTAATTAAAATTGCTTTTGTTAACATGAAGATAGGGCACAAGGCGGTTTTTGATTACATGACACATTTTATATGTGTTGAAACCCCTCTTGGCCTTCTAAAGAACTCGTTCCCTTCTTTCTTCTTTCTTATGTATATTACCCTTTTTACCACAAACAAATTAGTACCAGAACCGAGATTGATACTTAGCTCATCATGTTATTATAAATCCAAACATATCATTGATTATATTCTGAAGCAGAACAAAATAAATGGATTGTGAATTTTTTTTACGCTAACATTTGTCAAGCTATGCAATTGAAGTGAAAAAAACAAGAACTGTAAGAACATTCCATCTGTCATTCGACTAAGGCATGATTTTTTCATGTCGAGACACAAAAACTGAAGGTTGTGTTTTCACGCCACATGTAGATGAAAAAACAAATGATGTTGATGGAGTCGAAACATCTCTTGACAGCTGGACGATGGTGGTCAAGGATATCATAGTACGGGCACACAACATTCTTCATTCAAAAAAATATTATGTTGCAACTTCTAATAAATTATGAAGAAGTGTGAGAAGTCATGTGAGACATATATTAATCCGTAAACATGATTAGCTACAGTCGATTTCTAGACATGTCAAATTTAACCTAGGTGTGGTTACATAAAAAAATCACTAGTTCTAATCATGCGACTATCGAGCACGTACTGCTATATCCAATTGTATTACTTACCGTACTATCGAGCTACCTATACCAATGTCGGTGTTCGTTACCGCCGACGAGTGATTTATCGTAGGATGCGTGTTTTGGGGTTCGGATGGTTCGCAAAAGGACACAAGGATTATACTGGTTCGGACAACGGTGCCCTACGTCCAGTCTCGAGTTGCTCGTGTTACTTGCGGTTGTTTGTAGTAGGGGGTTACAAACTGGCGAGAGAGGGATGATTTCCCAAGTCTCTGGATGAGTGAGCGCGTGTGGAGAAGAGTTCGTTTGTTCGTCTCGTGTATGCTCTGATGTCTGTTGCCTATCTGATCCTCCCCCCCATGATCGATCCCCGGTCCCTCTTTTATATCGCAAGGGGTGAGTCCTGGGTTACATGGCGGAGTGGCGGTCGTGGCCGTACGCCCCAATTTGAGCCTCATCGCTGTGGTCGTCGTCATCAGTATGGCGGCGTCCTTCTGGTACGGCGACTTGGAGTGTGTCGTTAATCGTGGACGTCTTGTCCGTATGGAGAAATGACTTTCGACAGGGGTCGGCGGAGTGGCGCCCTCGCCCTCGCTCCTGTACTCGATGAGCCGTCGATCAGGAGTGTCTTGTCGTAGTGGGAGAGTTGGCTTCTGACAGGAGCTGTAGCAATAGTGACAGTCCTTTGACCGGTGTACGTCGTGCGCATTCACTCCCCCACTTGCACGAGTAATCGATGTCCTCTCCTATCAGCAGACGCGGGAGTAGCAGTCATTTATTGCCCAACCGCCACCGTCCCGCCTACTCGTGGCGTGGTAGGCGGCTCGCCCGACCCTGGGGTCGGGCGAGACGGAGGCGCGATCTCCAGACCCTAACGGGGGGGGAGGGGGGGTTCGAGTACACCGGCAGAGCTATGGAGGATCCGACCCTTGTTCGGGGGGTCAGGCGAGGCGGAGGTCTCCCGTGGGTCCAACCCGTCAGGTGTCTGTACGACACAAGGGTCGGGCGAGGCGGGGATTGCTTCCGTCTTCTCCGCGTTGTTAAGACCGTGGGTCATTAAGGCTGATCGCCTCTGATATTGATCCTCGACAACCAATATACCACATAGCTCACTGTGGAAACATATGCAACTAAGACTTGGATCAACTCCTATTACCCTAGTCAACTCTCATAATATAGTGACAAAATAAAGATTTTTAAGCAATTAGTACGTCATGGCTTACATTGAGGCGGATTAATTGCAAGTGTCTATGGAATTTCCTGCTCGAGCTTCATGACTTTCTGTTCATGAGGAGAGTACTCTTAGTTGCAAGTTGTAGGAGCCCCCAGACAAGGTGTAACACATGAGCTTGAGACATCGTCATCGCCGTACTCTTAGTCTTCTGCTGCCAGTTTCTCTGGACCTTCAACAAAATTACACAAATTTTCGTGTCTGCCTCACCACAACTCATGTCTTAGGTGTCAACCCACGTAGATATTTCTGATGTCGACGTCGTGTGCACATTGAGCCGCCATGACTATTGTCATGGTGGGCTTTCACAGGACATTTTTCTTTGTCATTAAGTTATCTTTTATTTTTGTCTTTATTTTAAAATGATTAAATACATGTCGGAGTTAAATTATATTTATATTTATGTTGGCTACATTTTCGAAACAATAAAAATATACATATGAAATATTTATTTTGTGAACTTATTATAATTTGTGAGTGAAACTAGCAAAATTACTTCTCAAATGATAATAATCTCGCACATTTTATGAATAATATAAAGAACAAATCAACTACGCACTTGGAACATAACTATGTGGATTTTAATCTTTTACTCCCTCCAGGTTTCTAAATCAAGTCGTTTTGGACACGATCTCACATATCAAGAAATACTAAATAGAGCTATTTTGTCTTTGTATTCGAAACATGTCCGGTAGCTCAAATTGCTAAGGTGTGGGGGTCCATACCAATAGGGTGTGGGTTCAATTCCTGAGTCATGCAAGGATTGGTTATATTTTTTTTCCTCGAAACTAAACACGTATTAGTTGTTGAAGGTTTAATTAATAGATAAAATGCTCCAGCGATTTGATTTAGGATGCTTTGATAAAAACTCTCCAACGATTTGATTTAGGGACATGGAGGGAATACGTCCCATCAGAATGCAAGGAATTGAAATATAAACCTATGACATTGAAGAAATTATCTTTTTTTACTCAGTGAGCATTTTTTTAGTAGAAGAGAATAAAGTATCAAATTGTTTGATCATGGATAAAAAAAGTTGACTAAGAAATTAGCAAAATCACAATCATTTGAGGAGATAGACCTTTTGAGAGCTAAATAGACTTTTCTCCACCCTTGCTGGTTGGAAAATAAAAATGACTTGAGTGATGCAAATAATATATCTTTACTCTGCCCGGAAATATCTGTCCACACAACAGAGCATCGTTGCTCTTCATCATATTTATGTTGTGAGATATTATTGTTTTATAACTGTTATTACGGTAGTCATTATCGATGGAACTACGGATTCCGCTCGAGGCGGTTTTGTGACTTTTGTGAAAACCTATCAAATAACATAACATGATTTTAAATGAAATGAAATTGAAGTAAAGACCGAGTGGTTGGGCAGTAGACCGCTCAAGTTTGTTCACCTCAGGTTTTGCAATAAGCCTGGCGGTTAACTGTTTACTACTCTTTTTTTTTTTTGGTTTGTAACTTTGTTTTTTTTAAAAAATAAATTTTTAGAAAATATAAACTCGATAAATCAGCGGTCCTTTCTCGCCACATCACTACAATTTTGGTGAAAACCGCGATTTCGAACGGTTTGGAGGAGCTCGTGCACTCATGATGATCTACTAAAGAAATCATCTCCTAATAGTTTGGGATATTGCCAAGCAGGTGTGGTTTAGACTTTCCGTTGGATGCATTATAGTTTCCTTTCGGTTTGCACCGTTTCCCTCAGATCAGAAGTTGGTTCGCACGCAAGTCTGCAACTCGATCTCGATCTCGATCTCGGCCAGGGCAAAGCTGATCTGGTTCAAAAAGAAAAAAAAAAAGGGAGGGCGCGGCAAAGCTGATCGTAAGCAAGCAAGCGTGATTCAGTGAACTACCGGATCGCTTGGGATCACGCACCACCGGAGTTTATAGTTCGCACGAGACGCAAGTCCGGAACTCTGGATGCTTTCCCATCTTTTTGACAGCCCAACAGTTCCCCTGACGGCCGTGCGCGACGAGGGAATAAGGCTGCATCGATGGCTCGCGCAATTGCCATGTGAAGAAATGATGGCTTTAGGCTCGTTCTCGTCGTCTCATGATCCATGAGCCGATATATTTAGTGTCCAAAATCTCCACTGATCTCAGAAAAATTACTAGTTATATTATCCTTCCTTCGTTTTAAAATAAAGTTCGTTTTAAACAAGATGTCGATCAAACATTAGAAATATAAGTATAAATAACTTTTAATTTATTAAGATTTAAATTATAAAAATCATATCAATAGATTTTGTCTTAAAATATATTTTTAAAAAATATACATACATCACTTTTAAATAAATATTTTTATAAAAAATAAAAATAAAAATTATATTTTAAAGATCATGTTTTTAACTTAAACGAACTCTATTTTAAAACAGAGGGATTACTCGAGTACGTTCGTCTCTATCGCAGGCAAACGTGCACTGCATGGACAGTTGGAGACCACCAGATGCGCAGATAATTTAGAAATCCTCATGGAACACGAGTTGATCGGATCATCCAGGCCTGACATGTATAAAGTGCTCATCAGTTCACAAATCCTTCTCACAATTCGAACTAACACTTCGTCATTGCTTAATGACACGGATAAACTTGTAGTAACTGTTTTCAGTAATAACACAGCAGCAGCAGAGAAGGGAAACAGAGGAGGATGCTACTACGCTCGCGGTTCCGAGGGCGTCCTCCTCCCCTGCCTCTGAAGCTGGCTTTCGCCATCTCCCTCGCCGTCTCCTTCTCCGTCTCCTGCTGCGCCCCCTCCTCCTACTCCTCCAAGGCCACCTCCCCATCCCCGCCTCCCTCCCCACAGGCCGTCGCCGCGGACCTCCTCGCGGTCCTCGCCGGTCCGGGCGCCGCAGCGCGCGTGCCGGCCGCGGAGGCCAAGCGCCTCGCCTCCTGTCTCCGGTTCCTCTCCCCGGTCGGCCCGGCCGCCCCAAAGGCGCGTTCTTGGCGCGGCAGCTCGCGCAAGGTTCTCTTGGAAGGCTGCGATGCGGCGAAGGCGGATGAGATGGTGATGTGGCCACCGGCCCCGGTCATGGACCTCGCGCGGCTCGCCGTTGACTCGGGAGGCGACCCTGGGGCCATCCACCGCGCGCTCGACCCCAATATGCTCCCGGTGAGTGCTCGATTGATTCCCTTTGCTCCTTCTTTCTCCTTTTTGTTGTATGTTCAATGCTCTGTTATGGGGAAAAAAATGTTCAATTATGCCATGTTAAAAGGTGGAGGATGCTATTTGAGATCTTGGTGAGAGCAAGAATTAGTTTTGATCTTATACTATAGTTGTGCGGCTACCATTGACAATTCAGCTTTGTTTAGGTGATCAGACTTTGTTCTCACTTCTGAATTAAGTTGTGTTTGTGCTTTTACCTGGAACAGGTGCTGCCATTGACTGTGTTTCCCTTTAGTTTTGAGATCATGAATTGTGATAGCTTTGTGTTCCGTTCTACTGCAAGTGGATGATTGAAGGCGTCTAATTCTAAATCCCTACTTCTTTGAGGGAGCAATTGGTTTATTCAGCGGCTGAGACTGAGATATGTTACATTCATTTAGGTGCCAGATGTTGATGGATCGGTGGAGAATAAATGTGAGCTCACGAGAACACCATATGGGAGGCGCTTTGCCAATGAGGTCCATATTCAATTCAGTTATACATGAATTTCGCTCTAGTCATAGATTAGTCAACTCATTGACACATTTTTTTTTGTTACTGTCAGGAGATCAATTCATATTTTGCATTTTTATTTGAATTGATTGTGGCACGGGGACCCTCTGTTGGACTAAATGTAACACTGAGTCGGTTCGATTTGTTCCATGGACATCTATTCCTTGCATCTGAGACAGGAAGGCTTGGAATTCTGTAAGTACCTCAAATTATTGCGTAGCCTTTGCTCACAAACCTTTTCGAATATTCATTTGTCCGGTGTCCTGACCTCCATGCAAATTGTTTTAGAATAGATATATGATTTAAGGTGTCAGTTGTAGTCACAATTTAGTCTTTTGTTGCCAATCTGAACATGGAAAGTATAACTCCTTAGCTTTTGGTAGTTGAGGTAACTGAGCTGGAGTCGTGCAAATTATTATCATTGTAGTGCCTGAAAATATGTTGATACAGCACATTATTTATGGCCTGAGATATTAGTGTTTTAACGGTTATTAGGGTAGTCATGCACTCATGATGAACTTTTTGACACGATGCAGGTTCCATGCTAAAGAATATCCGGCATTTGATAAGGAATTATTTCCTAATAATTTGGGATTTTGTCAAGCAGGTATAGTTTTAGATTTTTGGTTGGATGCACAGTCTAGTTTCCTTTTGGTCAGTGTTGTATTTTGAATGTACGTTTCACTTTTCACTTTTATCCTTTTTCTTACCTTACAGGATCAAATGTACACTACGATGATTCTATGAATTTGCGCAATATTCTTTGGTTGGCACCATTTCCTTCAAATCAGACAAAAGCTTGGTTAGCACCAGGTACACTCATACTGAGTAATCAGCGTCTATTCACCACACCTGTTCGCTCCATTCCTTTTTTCCTGATTATTGAGTAGTCTGTATTGTACTGTATTTATTAAAAATCTTTTGATCCCTATTCCATGCACGAAAAGACATTTTATTTCTATATACCACAGGAGTCTTAGTTGTTCTGGATGCACATCCTGATGGAATTATCTATAAAGAGATGATACACGACTATGTTCAAGTTGTAAGGACAGTATATGAAGGTTTGGTTCTGGTGCTTTACTTGTCATTTTGACATGACATGTTATCACTTATTTAGTTGTTAGATAATCAAACTGATCGTTTAATATTTCTGCAGAGGATTTTGGGGAGAACGCTGTGGATGTCAACTATCTGAATGTTGCCGGTGAAGCTCCTGGAGATAGAATTTTCATTTGTTGACGCCTCCTCCATATAATTATTCATTCCCCCTGTGTGTGTCAGTGTGTGTGTATGTGCAGTGGCGGAACTCTGGACTAGGCACGAGTAGGGCCGCTAATTTTCGCTCAATACAATGCTATTTTCTCGATTGCAGAAAAAAATCCAACACTTAAAATGAGTTGATCTCACATTCACACTCTTAATCAGTGTAACACATTATATAATTACTACCTAATTAGTGAAGAATGAAGATCTTGTTGAGTGTAACACACTATCATTTTTAATCGAGATTGGGGGCTTAACAGTGAAGGCGCAAAAAATTCGGACAAAAAGAAAAGAGAAGCTATCGTAGGCTATTCACCCACATGCACACCCGTCGCTCGCTCATCTAGGGGGCGATTAGTTCTGAATTTGAGAAGCAGGTAGTTATTTTTATTACCAAAAAGTTCATAAATTAGGCTCAGGAGGTGATGGTATGGTCACCCCTGTCTAACATGTTTCTTCAAGGGCCCATTGTGTTCTTACCCCTACTTTCAATTCTAAATTGATTTTGCCCTAACTTTTCAAAAATGAAGCAGTCGTTAGCCCCTAGTTTGGATGTCCGTCAAGTATTTCAAGTTAAATGAACTAAAAAACCCATAAAAATGACCAGAAAATAAGATAAGGTCCAAAGTGCCATCACCTACTAAAACAATGTTCAAATTTAGCCTCAAATTTTGAAATATTATTAAATTTTGAATAAATGCAAAATATTTTGCACTTATTTGTTGACATATATGTATAAACTAGGGGCCAAATTAGAGTCTAAACAATAAATGAAGTAAAATCACAATGTATAATCACAACTATTCTTATATTTTCATAGTTTATTTAACACCATTAACTACCTCTCTCGCACACATTCTATCCTTTCATCATTATCCATTTTGTTAAAGCGAGGGTAAACTCACAAAATCGAAAACTGGGTGTAAAACCGTAATTAGAATTGGGAGTAGGGGTAAAACACAGTTGTCCCATTTTTCATCTCAGCGCATTTACTCTTGAATTTTGAAAACAATAGGGCCAAACTCGTTATTAAATTATGAGGTAACAAGTCGAGTTGAAGAATGAGGGCAACATGTAATAGATTTTAAAATAAAGGACTTGTGTGCTAATTGACGGCCATTAGATGCTTTAATCCAACCACTAATGACTTGTGCACCACATGACTTATAGCAGGGTTCATCATAACTAGAATCGAGAGTAGAGGAACAATTGCCGTCAATGCCCCCCCCCCCCCCCCCCCCCCCCCCCTCTCTCTTTCTTAACTTGACACGTTTATTGTTGATATTTTTATTTGGACAAACGTTTACTCAGTTAAGCAATAGGACCTCCTACATGTAGGGCCCTACGTATAAGGAAGTGTTAGGACACCTCACTAAGCCCAGTAAAAGAATCGCATCGCTAGGTTTTTTTTTTTTCTAGTTTCAATCGAAAAATATTTTAGCTTCATCCGAATAATGTTTCAGCTTCAATAAAAAACTGTTCCAGCTTCAATCCAAAAATGTTTTGGCTTCAATCAAAAAATATTCCGACTTAGTTAGCTTCAACCGAAAATTGTTCTAAATCTAGTAAAAGAAAGGTTTCACTATCAATAAAAAAATTTCAACTTCAACAGAAAAAATCAAAATTAGAAACATACATTATTATTGGAACATTTTATTTTCATTGCTGAGACAGCTTCTTTTCATTACTAGAACAACGAGTATACTCTAGAACATTGATTTTCATGGAAAACTTCAAAAGGTTTAAAAAGTCAAATTCAAAAAATTGAAACTATATTAATGTGAGATCTTTCTTTTCTGTTAATTCTAAAGAGTACAACGGTTCAAATATGACGCGGACCCGCCCTAGAAATTCGAATTCGGGACGGATCCTGCATCTCGCCAGGATCCTGTTGGATAATGCTCGACGAAGTGAACATACACATGATACAACACAGACAGGATAAACAATAATATTTTACAAGAGGAGAGAATTTTAATACATCATAATTCCATAAATTAACATTAAGTCTTACATCATTAGAGTACGAGTAGAGTTTTGAAAACACAAAATACAGCAGAAGACTTTAAAGGGGTACAGACTCCGACTCTCATGATTAAGTAAAAGTATGGGCCTTGCCCAGTGGCAGCATACTACTAGCTACTTTAAGATTTAATACGACGAATCAAAGCGTTTTAACTGAAGGTTTCCAAACTCTGGAAGCGACTCTTCCCACTGGTAGCTATCATCGTGAGTAAACGCGTCGGCGCCTGAAAACCACGTATTTGCAAAGCGTGAGCTTCTAAGAAACTCAACAAGACTGACCCTTCAAATTGGCTAACTACAGCCGACACCTAGACATGCTGGCTGACTCAGGGTAGGTTTACCTTTGTAAAAGGACTCGCATTACCTGAACTATTCTTGGTCAAGTTTTATCTCAAGTTAAGTTGTTTAGAAATTATAACTTTAGTTTGCACTGATCTAATCAATCATAATTAAAATGACAGATCATAGTATTCATCACAAAGTTAGTCATCAATAATCTCATTGTTTACTTCTTAATATAAGTGACAGAGAGGTCAAGCAAACTCATTTTCCGAGAGCGACAGCGGTTCGAAACGATTTACACCTGCTGGGATAACCTAATCATATGACACGTGCGCGTCTCAGACCGCACGTGGCAACCGTTCACACCAGATCCTGCAAAGTCAATTCCCTCCTACGCCTGCCTTAGCAGTACCGCATCCCACCAGAACACACGTCCCGGACGGTTTCTGTGGAGTTCCCACAACTGCCCACCCTAGATCGGCTCCGAATTAGACACCGTAGGACAGGTTCAACTTTGCAATCACTAGGCTACGTAGGTTTGGGCCCCATTATACCCAGCATATGATCAGTACATTCAATACTTGACGCAACTGTGCCACCCGGATCAGACAAGAGTACGGTCACCCTGGACCCAGTCCAGTCGCCAACCTACTTGTACCATGTCTGACACTCTAGATTTTTTATCTTTCCTTAATCATCTATAGCCATGTGTCATGTTTCATGTGGTAGTTTCAAACAAACCCTAGCAGTCGCGAGCAGCGTCCACTCTGCTCGACTTTTACCGGTAGGTACAGCTAAGCATAGCATACTACTAATGGTTAGCTATATCAAGTACCGTCAGGGTTTTCTATGGGAAACAGATGCAACTAGGGTTTCAATCAATTCCTAAAAACCTAATGCACAATCACGACACATAGTTATAAAAGAAAAAACTTTAAAACGGTTTGTGCACCAGGGCTTGCTTGGTCTCCGGGGTTGGTGATGACGACTTCTTCGGGGGCCGAAGACTCCGGATCGACTGCTACCTCGCTCACTTCGGTGTCTACATAATGCAATAAGAGTGAGATGGGTTGTGATTAAATAATATAATTTGATGTTTTCATCATAGCTTACAAAGGGTGTTTTCATAATTTCCTTAGGGTTTAAGGGTCAACCCTAATAATTAGACTTCGGCATTTTATCCAAGTACTTAATGTTATTGAGTGTGGACCTAAAGGAAACTTCATATTTTTACAAGGAGACTATTTTTAGTAGATAGTCCTCCCTAAGCATGAATTTTAGAGTTTGGTTGGGGTCAAGTTGAATTTTCTTGATATATAAAAATTCAGTAAACTTTATGTTATTTAAAATTATAAAATCTGAAATAAATACTAAACCTTAGTGTAAAATCATGAAACTTTATGTAGGCACCACTAAACACCTAATCTAAAGTTTTGATTAAGGGTTTGTATTTTTGGATGCTTTCATAGTGTATTTTAGAAAATGACAAATTAAAATGCAGTTTGGAGTATATTTAATGACATGCATATAACTTTGTGGTTGTAAAATCCTAAGAAAATTACATGAGGTGCACACTATTATGTTACACTCATGGTTCAAGTTTCAACCCTAGCACCGCCCTGGAACTCCATTTAAAATTTAGAAACACTTAGTATTAATCTATTTATTGAGGGACTTTCATGAACCATTTTGAAAAAAAAACGTTTCTGCAGTAAATTAGTGCATTTTACAAGGATTCAATTAAAATTTGGTTTGCCATTTTAATATCATGCAAGCAAGTTACTCACATCAATATCATGCAAGCAATTTCAATCAAGGGGGAAAAAACTAACCTGTATCTTTCCTTTAATATCAACATACTGTGACTCATAATTGAACCCCACAGTCCAAACAGAACGCCAGCTACCATTGCTGAATGAGACAATATTCAGGTGGTCTTCATCAGAGGCTAAACGATGAAAAGTCAAATCTATGAGGAGCAAGGTTAATACACGCCTAGTGACAGGCTATTTGAAGCGATACTTCAGACAGAGGAATCAAACTTCTAGAGAAAGACAGTGCAGATACTAAACATGTCAACACATTTTAGGCAAATGACACTAAAAAAAACTAAAGTACAAAGAAAAATCCTGAATAAGATTTGAAACTATAGTGAAACTGGAAACTGAGAAGCACCTGACGGGACATTAAAATGTTTTACAATAATTATAATCCAGAAGAAAAAAAGAGTCTGCTCACAAAATAATTCAGAACTAAGACGTCAACCTATATGCTCAACATTAAAGAAGACAATTTTTTTTTTTTACAAAAACAGAAAAAAAAAAGACAGTGGATATGAGTTGATCAGTATACCAAAAGTTTTGTGGACTACGCTTAGCAGCAGAAATAACTACCGCAAAACCAAAATCTGCTCCTGGCCCCTCTATATCCTTTCCACTTGTACAATAAACAGCACACACCCCTTTTGGATAAGCTTCACCAACATATTTAGACAATTCAAAATCTAAGGAACTCCTGCATGAATACATATGATTAGATAACATATATTGAGTTGTGACCGAAATGAATAATAAACAGAGAATAAGCAGATCTATTACCTAAATTCTTCAATGTATGCTGAAGGAAGCTCCTCGTCCATAGCAGGCCTCAGTTTTGTACATGTCTTTTATCATGAAAAAGACCAAACATGATCGATTAATTTTGATGACCAATTGTTGTTTGGTAGTTAATTCTAGTGATAATTTCTTAAGTACCATTTCAAAATGTATAATCCCATATATGCCATTGTCATTGGCACAAGTGGGTTCCTCTACATCTTCTAGCATGACAAATATTGGCATAGTTCGCATAATAAATCTAAATAAAAAAAAAAGGAAGGAGCAACCTAGTGCGTGCCTTGTGAAATTACCTGTTTAGTATGATCCACAGTAGCAACCTGTGCAGTCCTAGGATCCAGATAGTTGTTCTTGTCAAGCTCCCCATAAGTTGTGATGATTATCTGCAGGGATATGTCACAGTAATCCAAATCCGTGTTTCACCGGTAAGCACCACCAAAGCACAATACTTGTCTGGAAACAAGAAAAAGAAAAGACACGGTGGCAATTTCAATACGAAATGCTGTTATTTGATCCACGAAATCCATCAAAAAGAAAAAATTCTCATAAACAACAATTATGCAGTCCTCAGGTGTGCTGAATCTGGAAACAATAGTAAGTGCGAAACAGTGATTGTGGAAGAGCAGATTCCCTATATCATTTCACGTAACAGAATTAGGGGGTGTGATCTTAAAGCAAGTTCACCAATCCTCATTTGTCAATTTCATAGCTCACGCATATGAGTATACTCAATGGAAAAACGAAGACCGAAATGGCAAATCGGGACACAGAGGTTGCTCACGTCGCCGCTGCGGTCGAGGAGCTCGAGGGACACTAGGTGGGCCTTGTTGTACTCCGGGAAAGCCTCTGCGGCGGCGGCTTCGTACACCGGAGCGTCTCGTCTTGCTCTGACAACCATCTGTGTCCGCGCTGCGGTTCGACCCAGCCACCTGCATTGGAGGCGTGGCCTTCACAGCTACCGTTCATCGGGGCATCTTCTACACGTTCAGCAGGCATAGGGCCATTGCCGTCATCAGTTTGGTACCTTCCAAAAAAGTTCTTAAGCCATGGTTGGCAGCTGATCACGGGTGAGTATGCAAACTGTGACTATCTGTTAATAGGCTGACGGGCGTTTTAATCGATTGTTGTTATGGTTATGACCGACTATTAACAGATTGATGGGTGTTGGTTTGATTTTGCTAGATTGATTGGAGCTGATCACGATATGGAATTGTTTGGTCTAAGATATCAAAGTCCAGTTGAATATTTTGAAAAGGTGCCATTGCTGGTAAAGATATCTGATTTGAGCAATCCTCTCCATATCTTATTACCACATAATCATCCAAAGCCCTTCATGGTCACAGAAAAAGGAAAGTTTTCACTCAACTCTCTGAAGGATAAGTGATTCATGCCCATGCTTAGGGTTATTGTTTGAGCCCCTCACTGAGATTATACAATTTGAGTATATTCTCAATTGGAACCTTCAAATTTAACCATGTGTTCAAGATGAACCACACTGAAGATGGTCAGATGGCAGATTTTGCTGCAACGAGGGATGTTATTGTTGCCTTTGGTTGAAAATCTATACGGTCCTGTTGTAGTTAGTAAACTTCCGGATGATCTTACTGACTACCTAGAAGAAATTGAACATACTCCATTCTATAATATTAAGGTTCAGTCACTAGTTACCGGTACACATCCAGCCTTACTTCTAGTTACCTTTTATTGTCTGTGTTACCTAAAGATGTACTGGTTCTTTATGGAGGAGGGCTGCGGTTTGTTGCACACTAACTATTCCTCTGCATACCAAATACTGACCAAGCTGCCTTACCAGGATCCGACTGCTTCAGAACCTCTATGGACTGACACTGTCAGTGTTGAAGATACGAGTCCAAACATACACCCATCCAGAGGCACCCTTCGTGACCTCTGGAGGACCTTATATATTTGTTTGGATGGGTCCTCCAGAGGTCACGAAGGTCCATAGAGGTTCTGAAGCAATCGGATCCTAGTAAGACAGCTTGGTCAGTATTTGGTATGCAGAGGAATAGTTAGTGTGCAACAAACCGTAGCCCTCCTCCATAAAGAACCAGCACATATTTAAGTAACACAGACAATAAGAGGTAACTAGAAGTAAAGCTGGATGCGTACCGATAACTAGTGACCGAACCTTAATATTATAGAATGGAGTAGGTTCAAGTTCTTCTAGGTAGTCAGTAAGATCATGCGGAAAATCACCAACTGTAACAGGACCGTATAGATTTTCAAGCAAACGCAACAATAATATCTCTTGTTGCAGTAAAATCAACCCTCTGACCATCTTTAGTGTGGTTCATCTTGAACACATGGTTAAATTTGAAGGTTCCAATTGAGAATACACTCAAATTGTTTCTAATCTCAATGAAGTGTCCAAACAATAACCTTAAGCATGGGCATAAATCACCTTATCCTTTAAAGAGTTGAGTGAAAACTTCCCTTCTTCTGTAACCATGAAGGGCTTTGAATGATTATGGATAATAAGATATAGAGAGGATTGCTCAAATCAAGTACCTTTACCAGCAATAACAACTTTTCAAACTATTCAACTGGACTTTGATATCTCAGACCAAACAATTCCAAATCGTGATCAACTCCAATCAATTTAGCAAAATCAAACCAACACACATCAGTCTGTTAACAATCAGTCATAACCATAAGAACAATCGATTAAAACGCCCATCAGACTATTAACAAATAGGCACAGTTTGCATACTCACCCGAGATCAGCTGCCAACCATGGCTTAAGAACTTTTTTGGAAGGTAACAACACTGATGACGGCAATGGCCCTATGCCTGCTGAACATGTAGAAGATGCCCCGATGAACGGTAGCTGTGAAGACCACGCCTCCAATGCAGGTGGCTGGGTCGAACCGCAACATGGTCACAGATGGTTGTCAGAGAAAGACGAGACATACCAGAGTACTAACCCGCGGCATTTTACCCTAGACGGCGCCGCCTGCCCCCGAAGCCACCGCGCCTCCCGTCTGTCAAAGACTCAAAGGGCCTCCTAGTAGCAGGGCAGAAGATACTAGTTAGAACAATATTTATATAAACATGAAACAAATGAAGATAGTAACTAGAACAAGGTTGTTCAAGCATGAAACAAATGAAGACACTAACCAGAATAATGTTTATGTAAATATGGAACAAATGAAAAGAATAGCTACAACAATGTTTGCTTAAACATGAAACAAATTAAGATAGTACTGAAACAATATTCATCAAACATAATACAAATATTTTTTTTGTTTCAATGGTAATATTTAATTTTATATAAAAATAATTGTTCTTTGTGTAGAAAAAAGTTCCATAGTGTAGTAATTGATGTTGTATTAATTTGTAGTGCATTCTAACAATAAGTTTAAAACAGTACTATAGAAGAAGAGATAAATTACTATCAAGCCAACACGTAGCAGAGAGAAGTAAAAATACTAAGGCCCTGTTTGGCACAGGTTTTTTGCGCAGAGATTTTTTTAGAAGCCTGTTTTTTGTAGAAACAGCTATAAAAAAAAATTTACACTAAAAAAAAGCTAAGTATTTGACAACCTGATTAATTTGGTATAGATTCTTAGTAATGAGTATAAAATGTCTAATATGCCCCTGAAACAGTTGTACGTAAAAACAACGTAGATATTGATATTTTGTTTAGTTTGACAAAATTTTATGATAATTATTATTATAATTAGATTTTTAGTTAATTAAAACAAATGTGCATCCAAAAGAATACTACATTTCCATCATTGGAACGAATGAGCATTTACACAAACAAAGCTGTTGCAATAGAATCATGAAATGCACCCATATTAAACTCATCTTGTGCGATGCTTGTGTTGTTGTTAGAGCCTTGAGTGTGATCCTCATTCTCATAGTTATCGAAGTCGTCATCTAAATTTTTGTACTCACAAAATGCAATACTCCACTAAAATACATTACCATCATCTTTAGCAACACAAATCGAATTATACAACAAACATCAGATTAATCCAGAGCATGCATTTGTAATTTCTCAAGCCAACAGTTGAAAAGCATGAACAAATGCAGTCATCATATACATAGAACAAAAAATCCATCTATGCACCGTAGATCTAGTCACTCAGGAGCAAGAAAAGCATGAAAGAGCGGTTGAGTGCGAGGAGGAGTTCACTACCTTGCTTGGTCACCGGTTGAGCACGAGGAGAAGAAGGTTCGGGTCGAGGGCGAGGAGGACTCCCGCCGGGAGGAGTACCGGCCGGCCCGGAGGGTCGAGGGCGAGGAGGACTGCCGCCGGGAGAAGGAGTACCGGCCGGCCGGGAGGAGCGTCGGTGGGGAGGAGGACCGGCACTCGGCCGGGAGGAGGAGCGACGGCCGGCCGAGAGGAGCGCCGGCCGGGACGAGGAGCGCCGGTGGGGAGGAGCGACGGCCGGCGGGGAGGAGCGCCGGCCGGGAGGAACGGCGGCCGGGATCCAGAGCGGTCTCCACTCCCCTGCACTCTCTGTCCAGCGGAGGGGCACTGCTCGCAATGCTTCGAGCTTGTTCTAACCAAGAAATCAGAAACCGATAGCTATGCATCCGGAAGAGAAACTGCTGCCTCGGCCCAACATTGTTTTCGCCCCTTCATGCCCCACTTACCTTCCGGGTACACTGGAATGTTTTGGGTTTTTTGGCCAGGATAAGAAGAAGAGCCTTCTGGCTACTGTGGACTACTATGGTGCTTCTATGACATGATGTTGAGGACCGTAAGATCAGTCGCATTGGCTCACCTAATGCGTCGAAGTTACCGCAACCTGTCTCGCTTGCTGTTGGTGATGCGCTCTACCTCTTGGACAGAGGACTGGCCCCAGGCTACCATCGCTGCTTCGAATCCCTGGTCTTTGTTCCTCCCAAGGAGAACGAGACAATGGGCCTGGCACTGCCTCCAGCCACCCCACACCATCTGGATATCCACAACTGGTGTTGGCACGTACTCGTTCAACACGGCAAGTGGCACATGGATCAAGGTTGGTGACTGCAGCTGCCCTTCCATGGCCGTGCTGACTTCGTCTCAGAGTATGGTGTGTAGCTCGGTTTCTCGGCAGAAGACCATCAACTCTGCTGCTTGTCAAACCTTGGAGCTTCTATGCAGCGTGACCCAAGATTGGAGATGGTGTGGGGTGATCCATACCGAGTAAAAGAGAAAACAAGAGTTCTCAATTCGTACATTGTGCATCTGGGGGCTGGCAGGTTCTGTATGGCCAAGTTGTTTGAGGAGCATTGGAATGAGCTGACTGAAATGGGCAACATACCTCAAAAGGAGAGTTTTGCTGTGTTCACTGGATTTGAAATGAAACAGAGCAGAGCCGGCATGGGACTCGAGGTTATACCACATAAGTCTCGGCGCTACAGGTATGACGGAGTGACAGAAGGTTGGGTGTTCTAAGTTCACTTCACTATAGAATAATCATCCTTCTTAGTAGTGTGGTCGGCCGATTGTGCTTCTATTCTATTGTAATTGACCTGTTTGGTCCGAACTTTGATATCTTATGCTTTTATCATAATTGACACTCGAATGCCCTGGATCTGTATTTTATTTTTAATGTAATGACATGGAGTTGCTATTTTACTGTTGAAAACGCTCTCAGTTTGTATCATTGGTTCATTTGATCATTTCATCTTTATATCAGACCACTGACAACCATCGACCATTATAACGCCTGATATTAGCATGGTCATTTTATGCGCATTGGTTGCTGATGTTGAAATGGACCTTGTGTGTTACTAGTTTGTTTCATTTAGAAAGTGCAGCAGAGTCGGTTGTTTTTTTCCGTTTCGGTAAGCCGCTGTATTATAGTCAGAAAACGCAGCAAGTTTCTTGCCCTGCACAAAATTCTCTTCTTCCACATTCGTTTCAGTTACCAGTCTAACAGCTGATATGCATCCTGATATTCCATCTATATGTACAAGGTCAAGTATGAAAGGAAATGTACATTTCATACATAAATATATTTCAGTGGTGTATGTGTATCTCCCTTTTATATGTAGCACTGACCAGCTGCGCCGACCAATCCTTACATTTGCCTCGTTGTCTTTCCACCCATCTTCTGAACAATAACTGTTATGTTCTAACTAATCACGTTCTCTTCAAGGAACTGTTTCACCACATTTGCCCAAATCATGATGTGGTATGTTCAAATGAAACTCAGTACAAGTCGCAGGGTTCTTATAGATTGCTCAAAATACATAGGACATGAATTTAAGTCTGGTCTGGTGATGTCGGATGATATGTAAATAAATGTGTATATATGTAATTCTCACAAAAGTTCATGTTTTTGATTTACGCTCGCAAGTGGAAGCTCAGTGATCAAAGGATGAACATTGTTGGTTACATGGCTTGAACAAGTACAATCTACAGAACAATATAGAATATACTACCAGGAAATTAAAAAAAATCGCTTCAAGCTATCTAATAACACGGCCTGCACACAGTTCATTTTCCAAGCGCAAGTTCTTTGGCAAGATCTCTTGTAAGGCTGAAGGCTGAAGTGTTGTGCCACGGGAAAAGTGTACGGGTAACTGGAAGTTTCCTCCGAAGATCCTGCACACAAGTTTTAACATATGTGAGCGAAGATTACGTGAATGCAACAACATAATACATCACTGTAATTATCATCACAGTTCTTTGCTACAGCCTACCTTAAATGTGGCATCAGACAAATTCAAGTATGATTCCTGTGTTATAAAGAAAAAGAAGAATTATTTCGTAATGAAGGATGACTGGTGAAAATAAACCAGGACATACATAGACACAGACCTCAAGAGATGACAAATATTCAGATTCATGATGCCGAATAATGTTAGTGATTGCAACTGCAGAATCTTCAGGTGACTGAAACATAAGACAAAATGCAGAAGCATGAGACAGGAAGGAGGGAAAACCACATTAACGTTCAATCAGACATTCATACTCATGGCAGGTCCACAATATATAAACCTAAACCACAGGAATGCCACGAAGATGACCGCATGCTTCGGTAATGCGAAAAGCAAAACAGTTTTGCAAAAACCCACAGCTCGAAAAGAAATAGGACCGCATGCTTGAGGTGAAGTGAGATAGAGGGAGTCCACATTTGGCATTCACAATTTTCATGAACAATGTATAAATAAAGCTCCAGTATTCAGTGGCATTGTTTTCACCAGCACCAAAACAACTCAGGTTTCGATGAACACCTGCAGGTAACATACACCACAAAGACGGATGCGGAGTGTATACTACGGGAGTGTGCTACAAAGTGCAGAAAAATAAGCATATTAAAGAACATAGTACCTCCAAAATGAATAGCAATTACAGAATAGCCTAATTTGTACTTGTACACGAGCAAGATAAGTATCTCAAAACATAGCAAAACCATTGAACAGTGAATGAACTATAGCTTAGAGTCATAAGAGGGGAACACATCATAATTGGCACAGGATGTCATCATAATATGTGCAGCTGAACTCATTGCATGAACTAACCTGCATTATAGTTGAGTCCCTGCGATCGATGTTAGTATCCAGTTGCACATTTCCCTCCTCAAAATAGTGAGCACCTACCTGGTGTATATATTTATAAAGAAGTTACTCACATCAATATCATGCAAGCAATTTCAATCAAGGGGGCAAAAACTAACCTGTATCTTTCCTTTAATATCAACATACTGTGACTCATAATTGAACCCCACAGTCCAAACAGAACGCCAGCTACCATTGCTGAATGAGACAATATTCAGGTGGTCTTCATCAGAGGCTAAACGATGAAAAGTCAAATCTATGAGGAGCAAGGTTAATACACGCCTAGTGACAGGTTATTTGAAGCGATACTTCAGACAGAGGAATCAAACTTCTAGAGAAAGACAGTGCAGATAGTAAACATGTCAACACATTTTAGGCAAATGACACTAAAAAAAACTAAAGTACAAAGAAAAATCCTGAATAAGATTTGAAACTATAGTGAAACTGGAAACTGAGAAGCACCTGACGGGACATTAAAATGTTTTACAATAATTATAATCCAGAAGAAAAAAAGAGTCTGCTCACAAAATAATTCAGAACTAAGACGTCAACCTATATGCTCAACATTAAAGAAGACAAAAAGTTTTTTTACAAAAACAGAAAAAAAAGACAGTGGATATGAGTTGATCAGTATACCAAAAAACAGAAAAAAAAGACAGTGGATATGAGTTGATCAGTATACCAAAAGTTTTGTGGACTACGCTTAGCAGCAGAAATAACTACTGCAAAACCAAAATCTGCTCCTGGCCCCTCTACATCCTTTCCACTTGTACAATAAACAGCACACACCCCTTTTGGATAAGCTTCACCAACATATTTAGACAATTCAAAATCTAAGGAACTCCTGCATGAATACGTATGATTAGATAACATATATTGAGCTGTGACCGAAATGAATAATAAAGAGAGAATAAGCAGATCTAGTACCTAAATTCTTCAATGTACGCTGAAGGAAGCTCCTCGTCCATAGCAGGCCTCAGTTTTGTACATGTCTTTTATCATGAAAAAGACCAAACATAATCGATTAATTTTGATGACCAATTGTTGTTCGGTAGTTAATTCTAGTGATAAGTTCTTAAGTACCATTTCAAAATGTATAATCCCATATGTGCCATTGTCATTGACACAAGTGGGTTCCTCTACATCTTCTAGCATGACAAATATTGGCATAGTTCGCATAATAAATCTAAATAAAAAAAAGGAAGGAGCAACCTAGTGCGTGCCTTGTGAAATTACCTGTTTAGTATGATCCACAGTAGCAACCTGTGCAGTCCTAGGATCCAGATAGTTGTTCTTGTCAAGCTCCCCATAAGTTGTGATGATTATCTGCAGGGATATGTCACAGTAATCCAAATCAGTGTTTCACCGGTAAGCACCACCAAAGCACAATACTTGTCTGGAAACAAGAAAAAGAAAAGACACGGTGGCAATTTCAATACGATAAGCTGTTATTTGATCCACGAAATCCCAAAAAGAAAAAATTCTCATAAACAACAATTATGCAGTCCTCAGGTGTGCTGAATCTGGAAACAATAGTAAGTGCGATTTAACAGTGATTGTGGAAGAGCAGATTCCCTATATCATGTCACGTAACAGAATTAGGGGGTGTGATCTTAAAGCAAGTTCACCAATCCTCATTTGTCAATTTCATGGCTCACGCATATGAGTATACTCAAAGGGAAAACGAACACCGAAATGGCAAATCGGGAGAGAGAGGTTGCTCACGTCGCCGCTGCGGTCGGGGAGCTCGAGGGACACTAGGTGGGCCTTGTTGTACTCCGGGAAGGCCTCTGCGGCGGCGGCTTCGTACACCGCGTCGTCCCCCAGTAACGCACGCACATCTGCGCACCCACGCCACGCATTCCAGCACCGGGTCAAACAAACATTGAGCTCGATTGCACACGTAGGGATCAGAAATGAGGAGGTGGGGGTCTGCGGCTTTGCCTTTGGCCACGTAGTGGATCTCGCCGGCGGGGGCGTTGGAGAGGAACCAAACGGCGATCTCCTTCTTCTGGCTGTCGCTGGGCGGCTCGCTGGCGGCGCCGTCGTCCGACATTTCGGGGTCGGGAGCGGCGGGTGGGCGGAGGGGAGACGAAGTGGAGTGCGCGGAAAGGGTGGGAGAGGGAGGAGACAGGAGAGGAGAGAGGAGTTGATGGCTGGCCACACGGACGGGCACGTGGGGGCAGGCCAACGGCGGGTGGTGCCGGGTCGTGGCGGTTGACGATGGTCGCAGTACCCAACCCATCGGACGGACCGGGCCGGCGGTGGTGGTTGTGGCAGTGTCCGTTTGGAGGTTTTGCCTGCAGATTGCGGCAGAGGAGCGCGTGTTCTCTATACTCTCTCTCTCTCTCTCTCTATCTCTTTGAAGGGAAACGTGCTCTATACTTTCAAGAAAACTTCAACTAATAACACCCGAATTGATGGACTGTCGTGTGTTTTTGATGAATTTAAACATATATCACGGACTACCAACATTGTGGGAACTATTGTAGTGCTTCTGAAGAACTTTTTCAATCTTGATGACTTCCGATATTACAATAGTAAACTAGAGAAAATGTTGAGCATCCGATCGGATGGTTGAGTTTGATCCGACCGTCCAACTGTGAGCTAATTCATTGGATATGATACTCTAATTGTTCACTTTGATTTACTAGTTGTATGATCAAACGGTCGGATCGACAGATGTATAGCAGGATTCGTAAACTATTAGAAAAATATGTTATAATATCTGTTTCATGATACATCTAATAGTATTTATTATCTAAATTCAATCATTATTGATATTATTGTCAAATTATAAATATTTGATTTTGATCAAGTTTAAAAATATTTATATTCATGAATGGAGAAATATTTTTGAAATGAGTGATAAAATATGTGCCTTAATGTTGTCATTATTGCAAAAAAATACGAGCAACAATGTACACCGGCAGTTGCATGGTCCCGTCTATCAGTCATTCCCGATTTCAAATCTACACACCGCCGCCCAGTCGCCACGATCTCTCCTCCCGACCGCCGCCGCCCTCCGCAGCTCCCGCGCTCCGTCCGGCGGCGTCATGAGCCGCGCCGCCGCCGATGAACCCAGTCGCAAGCGCGGTGGCGACGGCGCTCACGAGGGCGCCCCGGCGAGTCGCCGCCGCCGCCTCCTCGCCCCGAGCAACTCCACCACCGTCCGGTCCTTCGCCATCAGCTCCGCGCTAATCGCCTCAACCTGCATCCCCCGCAAGCGCCGCCACAGCGATGCCTCCTCCTCGGCTCGGCTCCGTCGTCGCTGCGACCGTCGCCTCTGTCCCAGTCAATTTTCCCCAGTCCGGCCCTTCGGCCTACGCGTCATGCTAGCCACCGGGCCCCATCGCCGCCGCAAGCGCCGCGTCGTCGATGTCTGTCACCCCATCTCCACTCCCCTTCGCCGCCGCAGACACAGCAGCATAATTTCCAGGGTCAGGCACTTCCCTGTTCTTCGCCCATTCGCCCTTCGCTTCCTCTTTGCGGCTAGCGCATCGGCCCCTCGCCGTCGCCGGAAGCCCGCCTTGATAGATATTGGCAACTACATCTCGCTGCTGTTGAAAAGCAGCAACGATGTCTTGGAAGTGCACAGGGGACAGGTCCAGGTGGAGCGGGAGGTCAAAGTCAACAAGGGCGGTGTCATCAGGAGCCTTGGCGACTGCAGCGTTCCTGCATTTGAGCTGTTGACACCGCCAGAGAAGAGATCGCCCCACTACAAAGAGGCGCTTGAGGAGTTCCCTGATGTGCTGGCCTGTAGGCCTGATATGGTAGTCATTTTTTTTATCTCATGGAGTTTACTGAAAAAAATTATGTGGCTAGTTTTTGTTGATTCGATTATTAAAGTGATTAGGGCACATTGTTTTTCTATAAACTTTGTTCTGTGAAATATCTGACTCCAATTCCTGAGCATAAGTGTGAACTTATTTAATTCATTCATATAGTGGAGAGTGCTGATGCATCCAACTTTTGCTAGATAGGGAATCATAAATGTAATATGCACTTAAAATGTTGTCTCATTAATATGCAATAAAAAGTTTCGTGGACATTTTGCCAGAATATTGTTTAGGCACTGTGACTTTTGAACAGTCGGTTCAAAAGGTAAATCTTTTTGCCCCTAGAGTTTGCTTCATTTTGGTAATTTTGTCTCTGTCAAATGGATCAATTATCACATCGGCCATTAATGTCTATTGCTTGTTACTCCTTTCAACAGCTTTTCATGGCCAGTATAACACTCGTGTACTTTGTATTTGATTACTGCAGGATCTGTCTGGACTGTTTAAACCTCTAACTGATAAAGACGAAATAGATGTTAATTCTGTTTTGCATGATAATGGTCACAGGTATTGTTCGTAAACAATGCTTCATTTTGTATGGAACATTTGCATGACATTGTAGACACGATTATTCACCATTCTGGTTTCTCCTCTTCCTTTTTGCAGCGATAAAATCATAGTGACGCATGGGCCTTCTAACATTCAGATTACTAAAGAGAAGTTTCAGTGTTTGAGATTTCGTGGTTGGTTAAATGATGAGGTGAACTAATATTGCACATTTTATGTGATGTTAGGATTCATACTGTTATCTCTGACACTATTATATTTATGCTTCTTGCAGGTCATTAATTTGTACATTGAACTGTTAAAGGAGAGGGCAGAAAGGGAACCTAGAAGGTTTTTGAAATGCCACTTCTTCAATACATTCTTTTACAAGAAGGTATGTTCATTTCTTTTTTGCTTCCACATTCCGACACAAATATCCAGTGTCCTTTAAATTGTGGAGCCTGCTTCTGTATATATGTATTTTTGAGGAAATGATGTTAATATAGTCCATTCGGTCCTGTGGTATTGTACTGCACAGGTAGCAAATCCATAACCAGTTTTAAGTTTATGGTTAGTCAAAAATGAATAGATAGATTTTATTTGTTGAAACTGCATTTCAAGCCTATGATATCATGTAACTAATTTTAAAGTAATTTAACGAAGTTCTAGTGATAATTTTTGAACTATTACTCAGCTTACTTGTGGAATAGCTGGTTATGACTATCAATCTGTTAGAAGATGGACAGCCTTCAAGAAACTGGGTTACGGGCTTATTGACTGTGAGAAGGTAATGTTTATACTTCTCTTTATTCGCTTTCTCTCTTCTACATCCTTTTTCCTCACGATCAACTTACAGTCAGAATTTAACCTACAGATATTTGTTCCGGTCCATAGAGAAGTACATTGGTGCCTTGCAGTTATAAACATGAAGGATAAAACATTCCAGTATCTTGATTCTCTTGGTGGTACTGGCCATGATGTACTCAGAATAATGGTAAGCTAAGCAGAATTTTTGGAAGGCATGGTTGCAAACTATTGTGATTGATTTTATTTTTAACTATTGTTGAGTAGATGTTCCAAAATTATGTTTTCTGTTTGTGACAGGCTAGATATATCATGGATGAATTAAAGGACAAGAGCAACATAGAGATAGACATTAGTTCATGGGTGGAAGTATCAGATTCTGTTCCCTTGCAGCAGAATGGGTATGCCTTCCATCTAGTACATACAACTGCATAAATTCAATTCATTGTGTGAGCTGGTTGCTTTGCTTCCAGAGTGAAATTAATATAAACTGGTATTTCTAGATTACAGGATTCAGCTCATTACTAAATTTTTAATATTTAAGTATTCTTGATCATAAATTTAAGACATCTATAGCAATCAGAGGACATGTATTATGTTTGACACTAACATTTCGTTTTATAGGTGGGATTGTGGTATGTTTATGCTTAAATTCATCGATTTCCTTAGCAGAGGTCTCAAACCATTTTTCAGTCAGGTAAGTTGATTGGTTAAATACTTTAACCACATATGTATGGTTTCATTAGGTTTTTCTGGAGGTCCACGGGGTTCTCATCCTTTAAAAGGAGAATCTTAACTAGTTAACTTGTTAACATGACATAAATGCATACTGGACACAGTTGTGTTAGTGACCCTGTCTTTTCTATGCTTTGATGTCTGAAAAAGGTTTTGTTTGCAGGAACACATGGCCTATTTTAGAAAACGAACAGCAAAGGAGATTATGAGACTGAGAGCTGACTGAAGACTAATCGTCTCATGGTCAACATTCTTAGACATTCCTCAGGTCAGTCAGATATCCTTCTTGTATTATGCCAACAAAGGTACAAGACATCTATTGATTTCGGCAGCTTTTTAGCCACCTGTCTCTATTAGATGTCGTTTTAGCCATGGGCACTAGAGAAAGGAAGCAATTACGCCCAATCATCAATCCACTAGACTCATCAATCTTGGCGAACATGTTTGACTCACTCTGATTGCAGCGTCTATTCCCAATACTCTGGACAGTTGTTGAAGAGCAGGCTGTGTATCCTTTTCACGAGATACAAAAGAGCAGGCTGTGTATCCTTTTCAAAGCATGGGATTTCGTTCCCTTTTACACCTGGAAAGATATTGAGCTCATCGAGGCGTACAGCATCAGGAAATACATGCCCCTTCTTGGATTGTTGAATTATCTACCTGCTGGCATAGGGGGCATTTTGATTTGTGATCTGCAGATTTCAGCCCGTCAACAAAGGTCACAGATGTGCAGAACAACAGCACAAGTAGCAAAAATGTGACGGCAGGACAGAGCCTGGATCGGTGTCCTGAAATCTGAAAAGATAATAACACATAATAATCTGATGACATGTTCAGACTATCTATCCCAGGCAGCAACAAGTTCCAGTTAATTGACAAACACTTCCCTCTGTAATTTCAGTGATATATGTAACCAATGCTAATTGTATACATGTTCCCAAACAAGCTTATACTATATGTATTGTTATCATAATAGAAGTTCAAAGCAAAATGGACCACATACGACGCGAATTGAACATGTCAAGCTAGTATGAATATGCACGTGAGAGTTAGCCTGTCATCACTGAAAATGAGGGAATAGTCAGTAGTCGCCAAACAGCTCCAATTGCAGTCCTGAGGTTGCTCTTTGTCAAGTTTATGTAAAGAGGTATCAGCTCACATAGCTTTCGTACCTACTTATGATACTTTGAAGTGCAAAAATATGTCTGAACATGATGCCTATAGCTTCCATTTGGTCTCCCATTCGGTTTACTGGCTAGCAACAGAAAATGATTGAGTTGGAGGCTATGCTATGTCATAATTCTTTATTTAAAACCTTCCTTTGTTTTCCCAAAGATCTTCGTCATGCCGGCTTTTTTCAGGAAGATTTATCAAAAGAATAAGGCCTAAGCCGGAATATGCTGTTTGTGTTTCAAAGATCATCACGCCTGTGCCTGTGCCTGCAGCAACAGCAAACTGAATAACTGATGCTAGTACTATAAGGGAAGTGAAGATTGCTCTGCTTCCGAGTTGCTCTCGTGTAATGTTGCCGACTTGCCTATTGCTCTCCGTTGCTCTCTGCGATCTCGAGCGCGGCCATGGGAGCATCGCACCGTAACTCTAAGTAGCCGGTCAACCGCCTGGGTATCAGAAATTCGAGCAACGCCCACCGCATCGCTCGGAAAAGGTCTCATGAGCCGATAGAGGAGAGGGGAACGGGCGCGGGGCCATGGAGTGCAGAAGCAGACGGGGGAGCAGTTCCGCGCAGGGGATTTGGTTGTACCACTAGCCGCGAAGGTCCGGGAAATCCATGTCGCCTGCGGGCTGCGGCGAACGCGAAGCTGTGGTCGGGAGCTGGAGAGGGGAGGACGGAAATTGTAAATTTAAGTTAATTTAGGGGCCCTTATGAATAATATTAGATCACGACTGTTACTCACGATCCAGTTTAGTGAGATTTATGTAAAATATTGGATCACGACTTTTAATCGCGATTTAGTTTATGGGTTGTACGTAAAATACAGGATCGTGACTAATAATCGCGATTCAATTTACGGGGTTTTACGTAAAATGCGGGATTGCCTTTTTGGGGCGTTCGCTGTAAAATGTCGCGGTCCGCCGCTCGAGCCCCCTTACCCTTCCTGTCGCCGCCGGCCGACGCGCGGGTAAGCGGCGAGCACGCGGGGCTTCCGCCGCCCAATGTTCCGAAGATAAAACCCCCGGCATCCGCCACGGAGGGCACTAGCGACGCGCCATGTGAAGTACCAGCGGACGAGGCTGCGCTGGATGGATGAAGTCACCGGCCACCGCCCGGCACCGGAGCCGAGAGCGACGAGATAACATTCCCCCTCTCGCCTTCCCGGCGCTGGCTCGCTCGTCCTCTGTCCTCTCGCATGGATTCTTGTTGGCATGGATTTGGTTCCTGTCGATTCCTCTGCCGCGCCCGGACGGTCGGACGGAGAAGAGGCGCCGCCGCCGCAGAAGCAGAACCGCAAATAAGCAAGAGAAACAAGATGCAGCAGAAAGGAACCATCTCTGCACTGCAACTTCAGATTTTGTTGTGGAAATCACATAATCCATGAGCAGAGAGGTGTTGCAATTCTGACTAAGCAACACTTCTCCCTTGTCAAGGAGCAGAGAGGTGAACACCTCACGGGTTGTTTCTTTTCATCAGAGGACCGATACTACATTACTGTACAAAAGAAAACAAAGAAGAGATACGACAAATTGGGATGTACTACTAGACTATAACAATCTTGAGAAATCGGAACTGTTTTCCCATTTGTACAGAAGCACATCGATTAGATGCCCAGGAATGCTCTGCACTGTGACTCCCAATGCTCCTTAGCCAGACGAAGACGTTCGACTCGCTCCGATTGCAGTCTCTTCTCCCAATACTCTGGACAGCTATGGACATAAGAACACTTTAAAGCATTAGTAATACACAATTAGGAGACTGGAAACAAGAGCAGCTCTTTTACTTTTATCCATCTTTAATCCTGGAAACTGGTAAATGGCTTACCTATGGCTCAGCAGCATGTTGAGCTCATCAAGATGAACAGAATCAGGAAAAACCCCTTCCTGAAATAGGCAAATAGGATCGTCGGTTGCTTGGCCTGGTAATGATTACTGTTATATTCGTAATGAAATAACAGACCTGGTATTTACCTGCCGGCATAGAGGACATTTTGATTTGCGATCTGCAGACCTAAGCCCATCAACAATTGTTACAGACGCAGCAGAACAGCAACATAAGTAGCAGAATATGTGACCACAGGAAAGTGAGACAGGATCAAACACCGTGTCCTGCCAAATCAAGAGAATACTGCGGTGAATTTATAATGTCACTTATAACACAATTTTCTAAAAAAAACAATTATTACAGAGGAACTGGAAGTGCAACTCACCAAGCAAATGGAACATGTCAAGCTAATATCAACTCGCATGGAGTCGAAGAGATTGCATGTTAGTGTTGGTCTGTCATCGTCGAACACGAGGGAGCAGTCGCTAAAGAGCTCTATTGCAGCCTTGTTCTTCTTGCTCCTCCTCAGATTCATATAGAATGCCATCAGTTCGCAGAGCCATGGAGATTGAAGTATCTCAATGTGCAGGCTCTGAGCTTGAGCTTTGAACTCTTGCCCCTGCTTTGAGTAATGTATCTGCAAAAGAATTGCTTCGGCATGTCATTACTGGAAGGCCCTTTATGTATTTATCACGGAATTAGAAAGATGCTTCTCTCATGCAACAAAGAAACAAGACAAGATTAGGTGTGAGTTGAAAGGCATGCCTTGTCATACTTCTTCAAAATTTTCCTCATGGCCACAGCATTTATAATTGCGTACGCAACCAGGTCTTTCCCCTGCTTTATCAACGCCCCATGGCTCCTGTCGCCCTTGCTGGTGAACCACAAGGTGTATTTCTTGAAGCCTGACGCCAAGTGGAATTGGAGGAGCTTCTTGGCTTTCTCGTTGAAGCAGCCGACAACAGTTGACATCTCCTCCAGAAGACATGGAAAGAAACTCCCATCGCATACTGCAGTGTGTGTGTTAGAAATTGATTAGCAAACCAACTGTGGACAGTAAACTGTCAATCATCCCAAAAAGTCTCCACTATGAGATTCAGATACTCATACTAGAAGTCTCCACTAAAACAAGGACCACTCAAAACAGAACAAGGTCCTTTGTCCTTGCCGAAACCCAGAATACAATACTACCGTGGACCTTATGCGGGCAAGTAGCCTTTTTTTGTATAAGCATTTGCAATTTTCAGAACCTCTACACTGGAAGAGTACAAGGCACTTGCAAATTTAATAATAGAGCAGCCGAGCCAATGACTGTGCTACGCGCGCACCGTTTACCTAGATACTGGCACATGTTTAATTTTAGTTGATCCAGGACATGTTGTACACACTCTATAGAAAAAAAAAAAAAAGCTGAGGAGCTGGTAAAATTCTTCCACCTATGCCTCAACAACTTGCAGCTCTGTCAACTGCCTGATGGATCCGCCTTAATTTCTTTGATCTGTAAAACACCTATGCCATGTCAAAATTGCATATAAGATTGAGAGCACACTCCAGAAGATCCTGGTTACGTGCAGAACTCATAGATCACGGTGCAGCCACAACGCACAAATATAGCTTATTTCTATAGTTATTATATTATTACGGGTACAGACAACGACCTTGTTCCACGGTTTGTCCTTTTGCTAAAGAGAAGGAATTTTCCCTGTGCCTTCTTTGGAAAGAGAATGTAGTAATAACTAACGGTGGACGAGGTGAAAACTATGTTACGGAAAGCAACGAGATGGATGAGGGGGGAAGTAAAAGGAGGAGGTGTTGGCGTGTTTTACAATACCAGAGCAACGCCCGGGAGCGCATCCAGCGGAGGAGCCCGCCGGTTGTTCTCGGTGCGAGCGGAGCTCGGAGCGGCATTTCTTGAGCATCTTCTTGAGGCGCTTGAGCCCCACGCCCGGGAGCTCCGCCTCCATCCCCTTCATGTACGTCTGGTACTTCTTGGTGAACTTCATAGACGAACCAATGTATCGGAACCACCGCTTACTTCCACGTTCCACCCCACCGCGGGGTCGGAGGATGCACAGGAGGCAGGGGAGGCGATCGACCGCCGGTGACGGACGAATTGTGTGCAAGGGCCAAGGGGATACCACGAACCTGAGGAATGTTTCTGGAAGGAAAGAGAAATGGGTGGTCTTTGTATAGCTTTTTGGATAAGAAGAAATTTAATCACGAATCGATACAAAAGGGAAAGTAGCAAAAAGATCTCAAATTTGGTCTGGTGGTGGAGTTTCGGTAGCAACTCAGACTCAGAACTCAGAATCTGGAGGAAACGAATGCGCGTACCTGCTGCCAACAGTGTAGAAGAAGAGATGACGAGGAACCGACAGCTAATAAGGCAGCTGGTGCGAGACCAGAAAAGAGGAGGAGGTCACGGGGCTCGCGTCCGGCGAGAAAGCAGCACCGCGCGGGCATGGAATGGAAGAAGAGAAGAGCCTTGCTGCGACGGCAGTTGGCGGGATATATACGCGAGCCGAGCGAGCAGAGGAGAGGAGGGGAAGAAGGGAAAGGCAGCAGAGCCGAGTGGAATGGCCGACCGCACCCGGCTTTTCGCCCAAGCCCAAGTGTGGGGAGCACCGAGCCGGGACCGGGATGGAGGTCGCGAGCACCGTCAGTTTCATGCCCCATTTCTCTCGTTTCGCAAGGATTTTCTCCCTCCCCCCGGTTTTCCGAAACGGGATTTCCTCCACCTCGCGGCAACGCAACGTTAGACGTAGCGCTCAGAAGGATTATCAAATGTTAACTTTCTTCAAATTTCAAAGCATAGATAAAAGGGTTCATTACGGTGTATATATAAACCTTAGTAGCACGATTCAACTTCAAACCATAATTGATCCAATAGTCCTATTACGATGCTTGAAAGGTACCTTTTTTTAAATTAATCCTAACCGTTAATATTAAAAATTTAATACTGAATTCACATATTTCTAACCATTAGATCTGATCAAATGAACGATGCTATTAATTACAAACACCGTAACAAACCTCTTGATCTAAGCTCGCTCTCCACCAAAGAGGAAGAAAAGAAAACACAATAAATCTCCTCTTGGCTCTTGCAAATACTAGAACCTATAGCTGGGCATTGGATGGTAGAAACCATCTGTATACACATACACCAATGATGCATTTAGCACACATCACGACCAAGTGCATGTGGCGGCTTGGCCGGCCGGGGTTTTAGTTGTGGATTAAAACATGCGCCTGGTCAATGAATGAACGGATACTGATCTAGTACTTACTTGAAATGTTGTGTAGTTTGATTAGTATCGATTGACTTTCATTGATTGGCAGTTAGTAGTTAATAAGGTAATTTTTTCCTCAATTATCCGAATATGGAGTACTAGTAATATATATTATCGTTATTTTATTGTTGATGTTTTTTAAGTATAAATTTTTAATTAAAAGTGTCAAAAATTAAAAAAAGATAGTATATTCAATATAAGAGCACTCACCCAATCACCAGCAAGCCACGCACGCGGAAAGCTGATTCTCTCCGGAAAGCAGCGGCTCCACGAGCATTTGCCTGCCACTCGCTTCCTGCTTTTGTTTCCGTCAACAACGACCGGTGATATTTTTTAGTTTGTTAACACAAGTGAAAAGTGAAGTTTACTTATCTACTACACTATTTATGGCTTGTGTCGATTTATCAATTGTGAGCACGATTATTCATCATAAAACTAAAAGAGACGTAGAATGATCCCACCACGCGATGGGTTGTTTACCCTTTTTTTTTGCGAGGGGTTGTTTACCTATTGACGTCGTTGCAGTGGGCTGGCAGAAGGCGAAACTTAAACTGCGCTGTACATGTGAATCCACAAAGAAAATTGCCTTTTTCTACTTTTTTATAGCACAAGAAAATTGCCTTTTTTTTTCCCTACTGCAGTTGGGCTCCTCAGTGTGCGGGGCTCGGCCTGCGAAGGCCGGAGCCCGGAGCTAACGTCTCCATGAAATGACGCCAGAATTTTTGGCCAACTGAACCGGACTGACTGGACATGGGTGCGGTGTTCCCGTAACGCAACGCAACACGTCCGCGTGCTAACTGTACGCTCGACTCGTCCTTATCCAGGTCCGTAGCAGTAGCACACGGAAACCGGTGGCCGCGGCGAGCAGAGCAAAAGGCGGCTGTTCCCGCCAGCGCCAGCAGTCTCTGCAACTCCCGCCGCGGGCTTCGCCTTTCTCGTCCTCCCCATCCTCTCGCCCAGCTGGTCGAACGATAAGTACCCGCCGCTTCACTCACGCTGCTGGTCACCCAATCATTTTCGGATACGCTCCTGTTTGATTAGATTATTCCAGTTAGTACTACGTACCGTCTTATGGCGGAGACCAGCAACACTACGCCCGCAGCGGCGGCAGAGCAGGGGAATAGTAAGACGATGGTGGTGGTCGGAGTGGATGACAACGAGCACAGCTACTACGCGCTCGAGTGGACGGCGCGGCACGTGGCGGCCGGCATGGCGGGCGTGGCCGAGCTCGTCGTCGTCCACGCCAAGCCATCGGCGGCCTCCATCGTCGGCTTCGGCGGCCCCGGCGGTCTTGGCGGTGAAACAAAGCCCTTCCTTTTTTTTTCTCTCTCTTGGTCGTACATGCATATGTACCTATCTTGATCTTCGGAATGCCATTGGTCCTTAGCGGGTGGAGATTTTTTTTTTTTCTGATGCAGGAGCTGGAGAGGCGTTGAGGTGCGTGGAGGTCGACCTGCGCAAGATCGCCGAGGCCGTCGTCGAGAGGGCGCGCCGCGTCTGCATCGCCAACTCGGTAACCATCTGCTGCAGCTGCAGCGTTGCTCACTGATTGACTGACGATAGACGATCGATACTAGTAGTAACTGACTGCGTGCTACCGGACGAAACCTCGCAGGTGCACGCTCTGATCGAGGTGATCGAAGGGGAGCCAAGGAACGTGCTCTGCAGCGCCGCCGAGAAGCACCGCGCGGATCTGCTGGTCATCGGCAGCCACGGCTACGGCGCCATCAAAAGGTTTTCCGTCCTGTCCCGAACTCCTCTGCTCTGCTTACGCTACTTCATTCTGCGTTCCCGGAGCTTCAGAAACAAACAGCAGAAGCGAATGCAGGGAAACCATCTGAACTCTCTGTTCTGTTCGCGTGCAGGGCTTTCCTGGGGAGCGTGAGCGACTACTGCGCCCACCATGCGCACTGCTCCGTGATGATCGTGAAGAAGCCCAATGCCAAACACTGAGATTGCTACTCTGCTAGCATATCAACTCCGGTTCGAACCTATGCTGTGCTAGCTGGGAGTCGTATGTACATACTCGCCGCAGCTTTTGCGCTCTGTATGCCACACTGCCACACTGGGAGCGGGAGAAGAACATGGCATACAATTGTGTCCTACTGTATCTTTGTTCTGCTGCGTTAGTGATGAGAACTGTTGTTTCCCGTATAAACGAAGGTTTTGAGGCTTTTCCTATGCATCCATAAGTACAACAGTCCTAATCAAATCGAAGCAACTTCGTCTAAAAAAGCGCTTATCTGCTTCTCGTGCAAGAGTTCAGCAGTTTTTGTACCTCATTTCCTTTATTGGTTGATTGAGCCTTGTTTAAGGTCACTCAACAATAATAACTTGAATTCGAAATCATAAATCTGTTTTAACAATCTTGGAATCACACAAGAAAGTACAAATCCGATAGATACATCATAGTACATCAACAAAAGACATACGTACGTGCCTCCCACTCCTCCAGTCCCGAGAGCAACGCAAATCACTCAGGTCCTCTTGACGGGGTCGAAGTTGGAGACGGCGACGACGGCGCCGACGATGGCCACGAGCACGACTCCGCCGGACACGATGCTCAGCAGGAAGTTCTTCAGCGACGGCGTCAGCGTCACGGCCTCAGCGACGTCGGGCATGACCAGCGCGGTGGCCACGGCCGCCGCGGTCAGCCCGGCCGACACCTTCTCCTTCATGGACGCCGCCGACGCACGGACGGCCATCCTGGTGGCCGGCCTCGCCCTCACTGGCAGCGGTTGGAACGACGCCGCGGCGCCCAGCGGCTTCCTGAGCCCGGCGACGGACAGCGGTGCCGCGACTGCTGACAAGGACGCGGTGGCCATGGCGAGGATCAGGAACTTGAATTGCTGCCGTTGAATTTCTTGGAGCAGAGCGAGGCCGAGGCGTATGTATGTGGACTGTGGGAGATGGACATGGTTGGCGAGGAGAAGATTAAAGTAGGTTGGGTGGACAGGGAGGAGCTAGCGCGACATGCCAGGTCACCATGGGAAGCCGACGTGGGATGCTGCGGTCGCGCCATTGCAGGATAAGGTTTATCTTGACAGGAGGCTCCTTGGCTGTGGTGTGCCGGTGTCTGAGGTTTAGATTTTGTTTCGGATTTTCTTGCGTTCCTATGTTGCTTTTAAAATTATGTAGACCGGTGAAAAATTTACAGTTCTGTGGAGGAAGCAGAACTGACAGAGAAGGGAAGCATTTGGCTTGGATGGTTTCATTTGTACTACTCTCAGTATCAGTATGCAAGGCTACATACAATATATGATAAAATGCTAGAAAGCATAATGTGTTCCTTCTCAACTTCTTTTATCAGTGAGTTTCGCAGCGAAAGAAAACCTTAGCAGTCAAAACGAAGGATGAAACTCTCGGCAGGCCTTAAGAAGTTTGAGATTGACTTTAATAGGCCCACAGTATGTTTGAATTCAACAATGGGCCAAAAGAACGGCCCTTGTGGCCATGTTGTCCACAACTCGACGTCCCCACCGGACAGTAGTGCATTCCTTCCTGCCTCTGCCCTCACTCATTTCATCTCGCCGCCCTCGGCGACACGGCGGCGAGCCATGTCCGCCGAATCCACCACTGTGCCTGAACCTGAACCGACGGAACTGATCCGCGGGAGCCTGATCCCGGCGCTCCCCGACGACCTGGCCGTGCACTGCATCGCCCTCCTGCCGCGCGCCGTCCACCCTTACCTCGCCCTCGTCTCCCGCGCATTCCACTCACTCCTGTGCCGCGACCCGGAGCCCCTCCTCGCCGCGCGCCACCACCTCCGCCTCTCCGACTCCCACATCCTCCTCTCCCTCCGTCCACCCTTATCCACTTCCCTTCTCTTCTTTCTCCTGCTCCCCCACCCTAGCTGGCCGCCGCTCCCCCTGCCCTCTCCCCCCATCCCCGCGTCATCCTCCTCGTCGGTGGCAGCCGACGGGAGTCGACTCTTCCTCGTCGGTGGATCCGTCGAAGGGGTCCCTTCTGCTTCCCTGCAAATATTAGACCCCCGGACCAGATCCTGGTCCGTCGGCCCGCGCCTCTCCTCTCCGCGGGAGTTCGCCGCCGCCGTTGTGCAATCAGGGGTTCTGTTCGTCGCCGGAGGTTGCGTTCCCTCGTCCCCGTTCTGGGCTGAGGCTCTCGACCTCTCCTCCCCGGATGCGAGATGGGTCCCGATCGCTAGCCCGCCCCACCTCCGGGAGAAATGGATGCACGGCTGGGTGTCGCTTGCCGGGAAGGTCCTTGCAGTGGCCGACCGCGGCGGCTTGGCTTATGACCCAGTGGCGCCACCTTCTGAGGCGTGGGCGCCGGTCTCGCCGGTGCTTGACATGGGATGGAAGGGCCGTGCTGCCGTCGTTGGTGAGATCCTCTACTCCTACGATTACTTGGGGAAGGTCAAGGGCTATGACCCGACCTCAAATTCGTGGAGCACCGTGGAGGGACTGGAGAGGGAGCTGCCAAGGTTCCTGTCTGGCGCCACACTTGCCAATGTTGGTGGATTGCTATACTTAGTTTGGGAGGGGAAGTGGAAAGGAAAAGGGAAACGAAAGGGAGAAGGGGAAGTCAGGAGCATGGTGGTGATTGAATGGGCTGGCATTGAGGTTATGAGGGCTGAAGAAGGGCGGCTAAGAGGAAAGGTGGTATCTAGGGACACTATTATGTTCCCAGATGCGCCAAAAGGTTCAGCAATTACACATTGTATTGCCCTGGAGCTGTGATATGTTGCTGCAGATGTAAAGCAGTTAACATACAAGTTTTGAGAGGTAGATCTCGGCTTACCTTCATTTTATAAGCACCTTTGCTTAAGCTTTATGTTTACTTAGTTCAACATATTTGATTAAGTATGTGCCATTTCTTATATGTGAATTGATTGCAGATCTGTATGGCAGTGTGAAGACAATATTGCAGGTGGTGTTCTCTTCACCGATGCTTCACTAGAGGTAATAGCAGTTCCTTCCTTTATAATGATCTGGCCAGAGGTTCAGTTCAGTTTACATTGATATATTGCATTGATTATGAGCGTGACTAAGTGTGCATTGCTTTCGGTAGATGTTGGTCTTTTCCCCAAGATGTTTATAATTAAAATCATGCTGGTTAAGTTAAACGAGTAGCTTTCATAGCATTATCTTTGAGAAAGGAATACAACAGATACATGCTAAAGTTCTTCCATCATTTGTTTTTGGTTTTTTGTGTTTGTCTGCCACCATTTTTTTCCCCTTTGTTTTCCTTTAGGTCTTATTTGTGTTGATTCTTTGAGTTTTCATCTCTAGCCTATCTCAAGTTGTTTGGAACTGAAAGGCTTAGTTGTTATTATTGTTGTTGATGACCATGTTGCCCGCTCTCAGTGGCAGAGGGCAGAGAAAATTTATGGTGGAGCTAAGTTAGCACATCAAATGCAATTGCTAAAGATGGCGATATTTTATGGCAGGGAAGCAAAACTATACGAAACTTCGTCGCTGGCAGCTTATAAGGATACATTGGGAGCGCTTGGGATAGGATCCGAAGGATGCTCCTGTGGTGCTCTTCCTGGCTGGCGCTAGAATTTTGATGATAAATAAATCAACAGGATCATTTGGGTTAGATGTACATTTTTTCCTTGAACATGCGGGAGAACTGCATATCATCCGATTGAAAAAGAATAAAAGGGTAGAAGAATAAAGGAAGTTGTATTATCAAATTAAGCAACATAGTAAACAGATTTAACTTTGTATGATGCTTCAGAAATATAGTGGTTGGGCTAGATGCCTAGTTCACAATTCAGGGCCTGTTGGATAAAATCAACCCAAGTGGATTGAAGTGGAATGGAGTAGAAAGTGAACTAATTTCCATCTCCTCTGTCCAAATAAGCTCTCAATCAGTTCCTCGCTTGTCTGATATTCTGTTCCATTGATACTCTGCCGTTGGGCCAGGTAATGCTGTTTGTTAATTTGCTAAACCTGAACAGATGGCTCCAAAGAAGCTTCGCATCGCATTATCTCTCTCTCTCTCTCTCTCTCTCAAAAAGGTAAAATAATCTATGTGTGGAACAGTAGAATTGAGGCAACATTAGAACAGAAGCAGGCAGATAGCAGAAGCTTGCCTCGCATAAAAAAAAAAGGATTGCAAATGCTTGATATGTGTATTTTAAAAGCAGCACCATTTTACGAATCGCAACGGTGGTTGTTCAAATCACACAATGTCCAGCCACAGTCAACAGAGCGCTGCTACTCGTCATCTCCTCCGTCGCCGCCGAACAGCGACGTCTTGTAGTACAGCAGCATGACGATGAGTAGCAGCAAGAGCGCCACTCCGACGGGCGACCCCCCGACGCGGTGGACGGTGTCCGGTGTCCCGCCGAGGTTGAGGACGTCGGTGAAGGCAGCAGCGCCGCGGTCGGAGGAGAGGACACGGATGACGATGATGAGGCCGACGGGGAGCAGCAGGAGGCCCACGGGGCTGAGGACTTCCTTGACGGCCTCCTTGATCGCCTCGCCGCCGTCCTCGCCGAGGAAGAGCGGCCCGGCGATCACCAGACCCAGCACCACCGCCATCAGCAGGCCGTGCGGCGGGCCGCCCTGCTGGCCGTACTGGTGGTACTCCTCACCGCCACCTCTCATCATCGTCGTCTCTGCCACCACCCACCACTGCTCAACTGATGACTGTTCCCTTGTTAATTCAGTTGCCAGGGATCTGAGGGTGACCTGTGACTTGTAATGACGAAGCTGCGCGGGGATTTGGACTTTTGGGCATGGCGAGGCGAGTGGCAAGAGCAAGACTGGCGCGTGGTGGGGCCGTGGTGAGGTAGGCGTTACTGTCCTGTGGCTGCAGGAGATGGACGACGACTTGCGCGTCACCGCCGTGTATCTGCTGCTCGATCTGCATGAATCGAGCACGCCGTGCCGTGGGACAAGGCGAGAGATCGCGCTTGCCGTAGTACGTGTTTTGCCTGTTTGGTGGCGGAGCTTGTTTGCGTGTGTGTCTCAAGTTCAGCAGACGGTCCGTGTCGACGGACTGAATTTTTTTTAGCGAATCTTGCTTTTCAGTCTGTGTGCGTATGTCAAGTGACCGATAGCCGGCCCTCAAAAAAAAAAAAAAAGTTAAAAACGATCAAGACGGCCAACTTTGGCCGGGCCTGATCAACTGAGAACATAAAATATGGTTTGCTGACAAGGCCTGGATCCTTACATAATGTTAAACATTGTACTATTACACGAGAGCTAGTGACGTACAGTCAAACAAAGGTACGTATACATTGGATCGAGAACCTGACTAAACCGATCACCAAACACGTTGATGTAGGAATCTCACCGACTGCCAGCAAGATCGACCGTGCATGTGGGACTTGCAGGCACCAATGCAATGCAATCCCCCGTGTACCAGCAGCTAGCCGCATACTCTTATATGCAGAAGGAACACACATACACTAATGTACTGGCGCGCCATTGCATGGTTCTCCTCACTTCGAATTCGAATCCTGGTTGGGGGATTTGGTGATGACCGGCTTGATCATGGTGGAGACCGGCGGCCTGGCCGCGAACGTGATGGCCACCTGGAAGGCGTCGCGGGAGACACAACGCAGCGCTTCCAGGACCACTCTGCCCGCCGCCATTTCCGTCGGCTCTCTTCCCTTGGTGCGCACGATGGCTGCCTGGCTGCGACTGAGAGGACGGATCGGGAACATGCATCGCTTTAGAAACGACGCAGGGATTCCGCCTAATTCTGGGTGATGACAGACGACTCACGTACGAGCCCGGTTATTATGCGTGGAACCGACAGCGAAGCATCTACTAATTTTTCTGTGAGGCTCTGCCCTTCCCTCTGGAATGAGAATGACAAGAACCATGTGAAGAAGATTCAGAGAGCGTTCCCCCAGGCCCCCTGCAGCTGACGTGACATCGAATATTTCGGACGGTAAGAGGCCCGGGCTGGGCTGTCCCATTTTTGTCAACAGCCGGCCTATGGACAAAATCACAGTGGGCCTCACAGGCTGCTTCCGAAGAAAAACTTGGGCTCTTAATCGTCAACTAGATCGTGGGGGAGACGTACGGAAAGCAGTTAAGAGTCAAAACCGCCGGGCTCGCTTCGCTCATCGCTTCGCTGCCGCAGTTTTGCTCCGATTTCGTCCGCCACGTCGACGTCGACGCCGGGAAGGCGCTCAAAACCGTGAGCCACCAATCTCCGGCGCGCCGTCCTCCGGAACAGATCGCACCGGCGGGCGGGGATCCCCTGGTTGGTTTCTGCCCCGTAGTGCTGTTACTGTCGCGGTGCCTGAGCGTTGGCTGGCTGCCATCCGGGCCCCACCCGCGTAGCGTAGGCGCGCCTGCGAACGAGCAGCCGTGGCAGCTTCGTACACCCGCCCACTGTTTTAAGATCCCCAACTTCTCTTTCCCCTCCTCTCTTCTTCTTTCTTCCTCCCCGTAGCAAGTTGTAGGCCGTAGCAAAGAAGAAATTGGATTAGCTCGATTTCGGGAGGAAGCGAGATGGCGGAGGAGAAGAGCGCATTGCAGTCCGCCAGGGAGTGGGTCGTGGAGCACAAGCTCCGCGCCGTCGGTAGGTTCCTTCATTCCGCGATCCCCAACCTCCTGCTCCTGCTCGCTTCCTCTCCCTTCCACGCCGGCCTTTTCCAGCTTAGCTTTCCTTACCGTTTGTTCTTCTGGTGTTGGTGCTTCAAGGGACGCTGTGGCTCAGCGGGATCGTCGGCTCCATCGCTTACAACTGGTCCAGGCCGGGGATGAAAACAAGCGTCAAGCTCATCCACGCCAGGTTCCATCCTTGCTGTAACGAATCGCTTGCTGCTTTATTACTGGTGCTGTAAATGAATGTGCGGGTCCGTTAGGGATACTGCTTGTGGTTGTAGCTGTAATTGGCTACACGTAGCTGAGCACAGCCCAACGAATTTCTAGAACATGTTTCTTGATATATCCTTGTTACTGTTCTGCATCTCTGAATTATTATGTACTGAAGATGGTGTTAGATAGCGTGCTAGGAAAAGATGTCAAGTAACAGATACTTAAAGAAAACTCTGCTCACTACTCTTCAATCAAGTTGCTTATGTTATCCATTAGCTCTAATCTTGTAAAATTGATGCAAAAAAAAGAGGGTAGTTCTGGGAGATTCAAGTTTACTAAAGGAATAAGGTTCTTATATTTTGTTTTTTTTTTTAACTAAAGGATGGAAAGAAAAATGTTAAATTAATGGCTCCTCATAAAGTTTTTTTGATATTTTTATTAACATACATAGAACAAAGAAGAGTCGTGTGATTCCTTTTCTGAATAACAGATTACAGAGATAGTGTCGTGCCTTTTGAAATTGATTGAAATCATGTGTTTCTATGCATATACAAACAGTAGGGCTTTCAAAAGTAGTTCGGTATTATCCGTCTTTGGGAAACACGGTATACAGTATGTCTGAAAGGCTATGTCACGAGACATTGTTCGAGCAGCAGCCTTCTTCACTCCATTTGCAAACTTTTCTATGTTATGGTTGCTTTTGACATTTTGTAATGACATGGAAATTTAGCACCATGGTCTGGCAATGCAGCCACCTTATGCATAGTTGTTCCACCACAAGAAGAGTTGTATTTGGCACTGAAGCCTACAACCTTTGTATGCTCACTCTTTCATTTTATCCTCATGAAGAAAGTTAGTACTAGGTTACGGGGAAACAATTCAGTCCAACAACATTTAAATGACAGAACAAGCTGTCTCTCTAAGAGGGGATGCCATCTCTCCTGTTAATTCATTATTTATACATCAAAAGTTTTGTCCCCCTTTGCTCGTGCTATCATTCAGAGTTGATACCGTGCCATGTTTTACTAGTTTGTTAATTGTTCGCCTGAAATCACAGGCAACATTCAGTTTGTTGTCTACAGTTGCATTTGTTAACGAAACCTGTGGTCCTATCAAGCTACATATTATTTAGTATCATTTATTGTTTTCCCTTGGCAGGCTGCATGCTCAGGCCCTAACCCTGGCGGCCTTGGGCGGGTCTGCATTGGTGGAGTACTATGATCATCACTCAGGATCAGGATCCAAGGTTCACCAGTATGCGAAGCAGTTGCTCTCATCGGACAGTAGCTCACAAAAGTAGGTTACAAAGAATGTACAGGGAGGAGTAGTAAGATTCGAGATGTTACCATGCTGGGTTGTCTACATTAGCAAATAATTTTCTATGGGCTGTTATCTTCTCCGTTTTGTGCTGGGTTGTCTGCTTCCTCCTGACCAGGCATTGAGAATTTGAGATGTTGCGATATAGTTGGAATGAAATGATTGTGGGGTCAATGAAGTATCTGCATCTAGTTGGAATGAAATAAACTCCGTGAAAATGGCAGGAAATGTTCCTGATGCTGCGTGACATGCATGTTTCATTTTCGTTTGTAGCTGGGCTGCGCATCAGTTATTTTGTCTCAAGCAGTAGTGAATATGTGTCTGCCTTTCACTATGACTCGCAATGATATTCATTGCTGATCAATATCTCAGACTGACATACATGAATGCATCGATAAAGTATAAACAGAGTACACAGTATTTATACGCCTGAATTGCCTATCGCCAACAGCATAAGTCGCTGGTTATACGGTTGTAAAATCTGGACGAGATACTCCAGCAAGCCACGGGGAAGACGGGAGCACTGCATAATATTGATCTGTTCATCAGGCATTCATGAAACCTTGCATAAAAAGTTGTAATCCTATGGTTTTTTGTAACACCTCCAAAAATGTTTGCTAACTGAAAAGCCCGACCAATTACGATCTGTATGTAGATCAGAATGTAACGACCCAAGAGGCCGTAAAAGGCCCATATTCTCTTCTCAGAGGCCTAGCCGCCCGAGACTGAATCAACCCGGCCCAATGGATAATCTGCCTACTCCAATTGAAAAGCCCACGTGACCTATATATAGCTCACAAGCCACATCGCTCCACTCTCTCGTCTCCGGAAACCCTAGCCGCCACACAGACGCTCACAGGAGCACCAGCTGAGAAGAGATGGCGCGCGGCGCGGCGACGGCGACGAAGGGCGGCTCGGCCGGCGGGAAGAAGAAGGGGTCCGTCACGTTCGTGGTCGACTGCACCAAGCCTGTGGAGGACAAGATCATGGACATCGCCTCGCTCGAGAAGTTCCTGCAGGAGCGCATCAAGGTCGCCGGCGGCAAGGCCGGGAACCTCGGCGACTCCGTCACCGTCTCTCGGGAGAAAACCAAGGTCACCGTCACCTCCGACGGGCCCTTCTCGAAGAGGTATGCACGCATCCTTGCTTCACATCCTTGCGTTCGTTTAGTTCCGGTTCATGTATGCCCTGATGCAATCAGTCGGATGCTCATTCGTCAGGATGCGATTACCTATGTGTGGATCTGAGGATTTGTGGAATGATAGTAAAAGTTTACTGGCTAGTTTCTATACACGTGCTTCGATTCGACCATTTTGCAAACTTGGAGTCATTTCGATGTTGTTACATTATTTTGTTTCCCTAGAAATGTAACAGAGCGTTGTTGTTAGAATGATTCTGTGTCGATCATTTTTCTATTTTAAACCTTAGTAGGTCTTTGTTTTATATTTTGACGATGTTGCCCCAGGCAAAAGCAGTAGTTATCAGGAAATCCTAGCTTAATCAATGTAAATTTGTTATCTATATGATATGATCGCATTATTGAGCTTGTAGCCGTTTATAGATTGCCATGTGTACACATATCTTGTCGGAACCTGAATGCTTGATAAGGCAATCAGTTTATCAATGTCTCTGCTGATATTTTGGGCATTATTGACCTCATCTAGCTACAGTTTAGTCTGATTGAATCACTCTCTGTATTATCAGGTACCTGAAGTACTTGACCAAGAAGTACTTGAAGAAGCACAATGTGCGGGATTGGCTTCGCGTGATAGCAGCCAACAAGGACCGCAACGTCTATGAGCTCCGGTACTTCAACATTGCTGAGAATGAGGGCGAGGAAGAAGATTAGAGTGTATCACACTTACAGTGTAGTTTTGTGCTTGTTGATTTGATACTTGATCAGTGTACCCTTAGTTATTCGCACCTACCTTCTCATGTTTATGCTGTTTATGCTGTGCTGAACTTTGGATGGATAATTTGAAGATGTTAAGTCGGCTCAACATCTGAGTACCTACTGCCTGTCTATGCACAAGTTATTGTGTGAACTGAGAAAAATGTAATGTCAGATATCATGCGTTACTTCTCTTATTGTGGTTGGTGCATACGGTGGTGGTTATACTGATGGTTCTATGTGAGAAATCTTCAGTGGTATTGTGAGAAATCTTCTCTTATTGTGGTTGGTGCATATGGTGAATACTTTGCATTCTGGAGGTGATAGTATCGTGCAAGCAGCTAGTATCATTAATTGCTTTGTGTTTGATCCGCCATGAGGAGACGATATTATGTAGTTGAATGAGGATTTAGAGAGTTTTACTCAAACAATTATTCTGTTTTTAAATTGTTGTCATGGTGCAATTTAGTACATTTAAACCTTTTAAATTCAGCATTCAAAGATCAATGGTATTACTGCCGTTTAACTTAAAATTTACTCTCTGTAATCCAATTTCTTGGGGAAGTATAAGTTCCAGCTTATAAAGTAAAGATACTTAGATACATATACAATAGACCAGAGTTATAACAGCCAAAGCTTCAGCAGTGCACCTGAAATTATTCTGTACATATGAGAATTCGATCACAAATGTTAAGCAAGCACCAGGCTTATTCATTGGTATCACACAAAATGCTTCATTGTTTCAAATGGTGCCACACACTGGCCCTACGAGCAGTTGTCATCAACACAACCTCCAAGCAGCAACCTACAGCAGAATTCCACTTCTGATTTGTTGCCTACCCTCTTCTACAGCATTAATGGCCACTAGACAGTGCTCTCCCGAAGGGGGCTTTAAGCATAGCAACACCTCTCCTACTGCCTACAGCAATCCAAACACCTTTCTGGCCACTCCCGACAATGGTTGTTGTGTTAAAGGTTGTTTACGTAGCTTTGTAAGGCTATATTCCTGAGTTACACCACCAATTGCTCTGCATCTTGGATTATCCATCATATGATCCTCCTGTTCTTTAGCTGGTTCATTTGTATCTGGTCGTTCCTCAGTCATTTTTTCTGAGTGCCCAACATCTCCAGCAAAAGTTTCTCCTTTCATCTTAAGCTTATTTATATTTTCATTAAGCTCATGCAGATTTTTGGATGAGGACAGCAAAGGCATCTCAGTTTCTGTTGGGATGAGAGGGTCCATTCTGTGATCAGCAGAACTTTGAGCCACATCAGAGCTTGGAAAATTGCGTCTCTCCTCTAGTTCGTTCTTTTCACAGTGATGCAACTTGCCAAGAATCCTCCAGGTTACAGCGTCCGGTGTTAGGCCATTTCTTCGCATCTCCTTCACCAATTGATAGGCCAGCTTTTTCAATCCCTCCTTGCAGGCAGTATCTATGAGTATGTTGTAGCACACAAGACTGGGAGAAATACCAGAGTCTACCAGCTCATACAAGAAATCGCATGCTTGTTCCAATTTACCCTGTTTGCAGAGACCACCAAAGATTGCACTGTACACATAATCATCATGTATCCCTGATGGCCAGACTACATCGTCCCAGAATGCTTTTGCCTCCTCTAGTCGTCCTGCGTGGCACAGACCTTTAATCACAACAGTATGAGTCACAGAATCAGTAGCTACGTTATTAGCTTTCATCTCCTCAAGCACCTGCATTGCTTTATCAACTTGCTGCAGGCCAAGTAGTCCCTTGAGGACACAGTTGTAAGTGACGACTGTTGGAGAGCACCTGTGCCTAGGCATCAAAGTATGCAGCACGTCGAGAGCTTCTGCATGGTCACCTGCTTCCATGTATCCGGATATGAGCGTCGTGAAGCTGACGACGTCAGGAGCACAGAACTTCCCGCTGAGCATATCGTCCAAGATCCTCCTGGCCTCGTGTGATCTCCCAGCTTTAGAGAAACCATGGATGACAGTGTTCATAGTGATGACATCCGGCTTGCATCCTGCCTGCAGCATGGACATGAGCACGGAAAGTTGCTCACTGGGATTGTCCACGACACGCAGTGCCCCAAGAAATATGTTGTAAATCCTAGTTCTGGTCTCTTCATCAACACCACCGACCTTGTCATTACCAAACTGCTGAGGCTGCAGCATCAGTTCCAGCACATCCTTGGCCTTGACGAGCTCATTTTCCCGGCAGAGCGAGTCGACAAGTACCTTGTAAGTTACCTCCCTGGGGCGATAACCGAAACTCGCACCTTCCATGACCAGCTGGTGTGCTCTGAGGCGCCCGCCCGGTTTCTGGCTGGTGCATAGCCCGTGAATAATGCAGTTGTAGGAGACGGCGCTTGGGCACAGACCCCTCTTCCTCATGATGTACACGATCCTCGACGCGCCATGGTGCTGCCCGGTCCGGCAGAGCGAGTCGATCATGTGCGCGTACGCGAACTCGTCGTCCACATGACACGACCGCTGCGGCATCCCCTCTGCAATCCGGAAGACGACGTGGAAGAACCCTTCGGCGCACAGGGCCTGCACGAGGTTGGCGAACGCGGCGTTGGTGACGTCCTGGTCCTCTTGAAATTTATTACGAGCATCCGCTGTTCTGGGCCAGAGATGGTTGTCGACGAGGTCCATGGCGGCGTCGACGTCGCGGCTGCGGAGGAATGCCTTGACGAGGAATGTTCGCGCGAGCGAGGTGGGGAGCAGCCCGCGGCCCGGCATTTCGTCGAGCAGCTTCCGCGCGGCGCGCGGGTCGGGCGCGCGCGCGTAGCCGTCGAGGAGCGCGGCGTAGGAGGCGGCGTCGGGCGGCGCGCGCATGCGGAGGAGGAGACGGTGGGCGAGCAGGACGGGCAGCGGGCCGTCGGCGCGGCAGAGGAGGGCGAGGAGGCGGTTGTAGTTGGGGAGCGAGGGGGCGGGCGCTGCGGCGGCGGCGGCATGCTGGAGGAGGCGGAGCGTGAGGAGCGGCGTGCGGGCGCGGAGGAGGCGGCGGAGGAGAGCGTCGAAGCTGGAGCGGGAGAGCAGAGGGGAGAGGAGGAGGAGGGAGACGCGGTGGTGCGCCTCGGCTGAGCGGCCCGACGCGCAGAGCGTGTCCACCAGACAGGCCAGCTCCCGCGCTAGCACGACGGACATCAGAGCACACTGAACGTTTGGTTGCCACATCAGAAGGAGGAGGGAAGGCTTTGTATTTCAGCTTCAAAGTTCCCCCCGATTATGCACATTTTTAATAAGAAGTGTAGTAAGTATGAATCACACAGCTTCCGCACAACAAAACAAGTGACGTTCTGAACATTATAGAAAGGACGGTGTGGTCAAATTAAGAAACACAACACGTACGTAGAGCTCATAACAATTAACGGAAAACGACGTGCATGTCTATTATTCTATTATTCCTATATAAGATGAATAGACAAAGTTGATGATTGAAATCAACGATGATAATAATTTAAAAAGGAAGGAGTAATAGTATTATTATTTTTCTTTGTATATGTTATTATTCTCCGGATCGGTGAAGGTTCTGTTACGACGAGCACGACACGTTCTCCCTGAAATACGTACGGATACCGTTCTCGAAGACACGAGCGCCAATGTACTCGCGGCTGCCCCCCGCGCCTGGAGTGGTGCCAACAGCCACTTTCACATAGGCTTCCTTCAGCTTCAAAGTTCCCCCCGACGGGCACACCTCCTGTTCTAGGTCCGGATCAGAGTCGATGACTACCGTGACGTTCTCCGACGATAATGCCGGGTAATTCCCGTTATTACCGAGCTAGTAACGCCGCACCTCAACTGTGAACTGGCCTGTGCCGTCGTCCTCCGTATAGTTGACTGCGACTAATTCGCCGTTCCCTTTCACTTCCACTGGAATAGCTGTGAGATGATAGGAGCAATATCAAATACTACTACCTCAACTATCTATTAGGAGTAGTTTCGTTTATTTAATTGATTCTTTAAATATATACTACCTCTGTTTTCTTTTTTTATTGATGAAGTTTTCTAGTACAAATATATACTAAAAAATATCGTCAATTAAAAAATGAATGATGTATATTATATAATATTACAATACAACAAAATTCGTATTACTAGTAATTAACACATTCTTAGGTACAGTCAAGGTCTGCGGTGGAGTCGCCGCCGCTACATGTCATCGTGCCATTGACGATGATGGCAGGGTTAGATGAGGACCATTGTGCTGCAGCTACGACCACCAAGGAACAGAGGATCGCGGGGACAAGGAGGCTCCTCTTTATGATGATGATGGTCATATTGTGGTGTGCTGATAGCTACTAGATCAGGAGCGGTGAGTATAGATCGGCTGGTGCATGATGTATTTATAGGCATGATATATTATGAGACGTGCCTACCAAAATTTATTAACCTTGACTTTGCTTCGATTATTTGTTTGATTAATTGTGATATAAAAATATACATGGATATACGGATGATAAAAAAGGTTAAGAAAAGCCAACTATGTGCATTTCATACTGGCTCATTATTCCTAAATATTATTTTGAATAAAATTCTGGAAAATTGTTTCTGGATCTTCATTTCATCAGTACCCACAAACATATAACGTGTGCCCAAATCACATAGTGGATACATTTACATTTCCATGTGTCACCACAAGAAACATAAGGGATTGCACATATAAATCTTTTGAAGATAAAAAAACATAATATATACTAGATATACTATATACTACCTCTATCTTTTTATTGTTGATAATTTTTAGTACAAATTTGTACTAAAAATTTGTACTAAAAAACGTAAATAATAAGAAAATCGGAGGTACTAATATCTTGTCAACTATTGGCATTTATAATAGTGTTGGTACAAAGGGACGTACAAGATTTGTCTAACCAAGTTGATATTGCAATTACAATTATATGTATTTTGTCATGCCCTGTTCCGTTCATGAAAGAAAAAGAGATATCTATCGGTCTTTACAGCTTGAAGCATTGAGCCACACAATTATGTTTGGAAACAAATTATCAGCACACATCATGGGAAAATAAAAATAAAAACCTCTATCTCAAAAATATCATGCATGTTGTTTGAGAAAGACCATTACGTGTTTTAAAGAATAAAGATGGTATGCAAATCTAGGATTTCATGGAAAACGAGAGGAAAATCCTGCAAACAATGGTCATGCTATTCAAAACTCAAAGTATATACCATACAAAGGTTAGCAAAACCACGAAATATAGGCAGTATAGTCATTTCCCAAGGCAAATAACATGTTTTAGGTGAAGAAACAAACAAAAGGTGATGTAAATGTCACCGAAGGCATCAACAATTTAATTAAGGTTGATGGCAAATAATGAATTTTCTTGTCTTCATTTTTAATTATTAACACCGTTGACTTTTAATATCATCTTTAATCTTTACTCATCTAAAAAATGGTACGATAGGTATATTATCTTTTAGTTTGTCACTAAAGGTAATTCAATTGTGGCTTATCATTTACACGTTTTAGTTCACTTTTGAAGAAGAACAAGATAAAAATCAACGGTGCCCGTCAGGAAGATACCCAATTGGATAGATCAGTGGATGCTCCATTCCTTCCAACTATAGTACTTTTTTATTTTCTGACTTTGGATGGGACTTACAAATTTTTTTTTTGGCGAAGTGGACTAACAATAATTGTGTGCTTGTTTTCATCTTCATAAGAATCTCAAAATGATTTGCCAGTACATGTAGTACCATAGTACTACAAAACACATTAAGCGCGCACGTTCAACAAAACAAAATGTCAACATGCCATGGAAAATAAAAATCTCAAACAGTTCGCCTGTGGGCTTTACATCACAGAAGGCCCAAGTTGACTGCCTGACGCTGCTGTGACGTTGATGTGGCCGGCGTTGCTGTGGCAGGAGGTGATCAAGCGTACTGTACGTACGCAGCTGCGTTGCGTTGCTTTGCGTTGCGTCCGTCCACGGTTTCCGCCATTGCCGCAAGCTACATGTCATTCAAGCTGTGTTCGAGGTCTGCTTCTCCTACACAGAATTCCAAGCAAACAGTGTCAGAGTTGACGCATTTCCACGCCAACACCATCACGTCAGCCAACCTTTTCCTTCTTCTCCCACTTCACTGATGATGAAGCAGCAGGAGTAGTACTCCTACTACACATGCTTGTTGGGTGGGTTGCTGGCTCGCTGCAGCCTGCATCATCCATGGAAATTCCATGGAGACTGTTGCTGCATCGGCGGTGAAAGAAAGAGCAACGACGACGACTGTAAATTCGGTCAGATCGGCGCCCGCGAATCCTGGTTCTTCCATCCCCCGGGAAACACGCATGGATCGAAGATCGGTGCACGCAGTACCTAGCATGCAGCAGCTGACTCCTTGATTCGATCGTGCCTTTTGCGTGTGAGCTTGCCCTTGCCCTTGCTTGAGCCTGACTCCCAGTCCCAGCTCGTTGCTCATCTCGGGACACTGGACAAGAGAGATGGCCTGGCCATGGATCACGATAGTAGTAGCTACTTTTGCGTGTCCCGGCCGGGTCGTTGGCTCCTTGCAATGCTCGTTTGCATCGATCTGTGAACACAGCTGACCGATAGAGAGAGAACATGGCTCCACAGACAGCCGTGGAAAATGCAACGATTTCACAGTGAATTTTCTATCACAAGCATATATGCGCTCGGAACTTGAAAAAACTTAGTTAAAGTAAACAAAAAAAAACATCAAAAAATCCATATAATGTAAATTAATGTAGATACTTTGAAGAAGAAAAAATGTTCTCATGTGTGCAGTGTGCTCAAAAGATGCTAATAAATCGTAAGAAAAAAACAATGCAAGTAGGGCATATGTATTTGCCCTTTTTACCACACATATAGGCAGGCATCTCTTAAAGGAATGTGTAACTACTATACTCATTGGCGGTTAGTCTCTTTCGAGATCAAGACCGGGGAATACATGTACTACCTCCTTAAGTAATCCACCAAGTCTTAAGTAATCCAACCTGTGGAAACGAGCGCGCCCTGAATAACCAATGATGCTACACATACTGTGTCTGTCTGCAAAAGTTAGGCATGCATACACTTTGTAAATGGCCCTAGCTTAAAGCCAAAAGATCACCAAACCAGGCACGGTTGGAATTTTTACTCTCCAATTACAGGCTTACCGCTCGTTTTTCTGTGGGGGTGTCTGTCCCTAGCCTCCTCTCAAGAGCCCATGGCTCATGCATCGCCAATCCGGCCGGGCAACCACTAGAGATGCAAGGAAGATGCCGAGTAAAAATTAGTACTAAACACTACTCCTTGCTAGTTCAAATCATGAGATCAGTAAAAAAAATAGTAATTAATTTCTACACGTATTGGGTTTGTCCAAATAAAGGTCGTTATACTGTTTTAGATCATCAGCTGATGGATATAATATATGTGGAGGAATTGTGCAAATGGTACACAAAAATAAAAAGAAAAACGCACTCATCGATCGTTTGAATCCAAAGATGCAATTAATGGCCAGCACAAATGCACAATCCGCTAGATAATGACTGTCATTGAAATCGTGCAACTGACTCATCCATATTATATTACTTATTACAGTTAAAAACCGTCGCGTCTGGTGATCTAGTCTGCGGCCGTATTCATTCTCGGCATGCACTACTCATGTTTGCGACAGCATACACATATGCTCACAGTTGCGCATTCTCTAAGCATACAGGTGCAGAGGTTTCTATCATTTTCTACTAGAAAATAACATTTGTTCTCCACTCTCTTGAGAAAATCTAAATAAATTTCCATATTACTTTGTAGTGTGTCATTGTCGGCAGAGTAGGAGATGATGTCTCTAAACGTTTTCGGATGCCTCGTTGATTAATAAAAAAGGGACAGGGCAGGGCCAGTGACGCCTATTGATTTTATAATTTCAACGTTTATATTGTACCAGACTCTCAAACCTGATTATATTTTGACGTAATCAAAAGGACAGGCAGGATTCAACGAGCAGCTTTTCACATTTTCTATCCGTTGCGTCATATTCGTATGCCACATAAACAAAAAAGAAACGGAAAGGTGGAAAACGACACATCTGATTTCGTAATACGAAAAATATAGCAGAAGAAACTGCAATGCGCTCCTCCTTCTCCTCGTTGAATAATATATGTGCGCCGTCTATTCACCGTCTTCCCGTCGGATGACGTAACGAGCGAGCAGCCAAATGGCGGACGAAAAATCATCCCGGCACATAAAACACTCAAAGGCATCAATGATAATACAGTAAGATTTTAGTGGAATCGCAATGGCACTGATGAGGAAATTATTCCATCATAATTCACGAAATAAGAGCATAGTGCGGCGTCTATCGCCATTACTGGAACTCAAAATCACGAACTCTCGACAACTTGCTGCGCATACCTTGAGGACGGATCGGAGAAGCGGCCGGCGCGATGCTGCTAGCAATTCCATGGCGGAATGAGAAAGACCCTGATGGAGAAGGAGAACACGTGCAGTACTAGCTAGGTGCGCTTCGACTCCGAGTATACCATGGATAAGTGGAGGTGCGCAGGAGGAGAACGAATGGAAGCATGCACGTGCCCTGCTTCTCCAACGTGGTCCTTCTCACTGATCTTGTTCATCTTCCCCATCCTCAAAATCGTCAAAGGAATGGTATGGACGGAGGAGGAAGAAGACGACCTCTTCCAGTCCTTTATATAGACGTCAAGTAGGGCGCGGTGCACAGAGAGAGAGAGAGAGAGAGAGAGAGAGAGAGAGAGAGAGAGAGAGAGGTTGTGTTGCAATTGCAAAGCAGGTAAATCAATTGGTCTGCTCTGGAGCTGGAACTGGAGGGAGTGCCATGGTGAATTGGTGTTGCTGCAGCAGAGGGTGAGTACTAGTGGTTTGATGTGCTATTATACTAGACAAGCTGCAGGCAGCGAGGGCCCCCCCGCGTCTCAAATCATGCTTATTTATCAGAAGAAGGGTTGTCAACTTTGCTTCCCCCTGCAACCCTGTCGGGCCACTTATGCGCGTCTTATGAGAATTGGCGGCCTCTCTCAAATCCCTCTGCAGCAGACACGCGATTATAATAGGCGCTCTTGCAAACGCGGACAGTGCGTCACACGCAGGCGGTGCCTCCTGTGTGCCGTGCACTGTGCTGTTCGTTTCTCGCCCTGCCAAATTGCGCATGGAGAGGAGATCGTCGGTCAGTCGACGGCTGCAAGCAATGAACAGCCAAGTCCTCGTTGACGAACCACTCTCCTCGTCAGTAGTACCAGTAGTATTTCCTACTATTCGACAGCAAACCCTGGCTAGCTGAACGTCGACATGTGGTGGATCGTTATCGTTTGCAATACAGCAGTGCACAGAGAGCAGAAGTCGATGACAGCGAGAAGGGAATTTGTGGTTAATAAGGTGCCTGGTGCATCGTACTGTTGACTTTTTTTTTTGCTTAATTAAGAGAGAGCGAGGAAATTAAGCGCATACTGTCTGTTCCTGTATTGGACCCGTCGTCGGTTGGCCTGATGAGATTTTCTTTGAAGTTGTGTAAGACAAGTTGGTTGATGCGTCGGTGTCCCAGGTGTACGCAAATTAAAATGAGTGCAGGCCCAGGCCCGCCATGCACGATGATGACGATGATGCGTATCTAAGCAAAGCTTATTATTGCTCTGTCTCTGTTTGTCGTCTCCACAGCAGAACGGTGACGATAACTCAGCGAATTTCGCCGAGCAGCGTGAAGAACCGCGGGTAACTTTTTCGATCTCGCGTCTCCACCGCAGCCGAAGAAAGAAGGGCGCTGAAACCGTCGTGGATTTCACGAGACACACACGCAAAGATTGAATGACTTGCGTAGCCGGAGAAGCAAAGCCAAAGCCAAAGCAGGGGAGACGATGATAGATAGATGGACGTGCGGATTGACAGACGTATGGACAGCGAGAGTGCCTTGCCTGCCCATCGATGGACCTCCGATTTGATCTCATCTTATCCAATTTATGACCGTTTACCCGACTCTCCTCCTGGGTCCTGGCCACGGCTAACGCTATCAGATCGAATTTATTAGATGGATCTCGCGGCAAGTTACCTATCGACGCGACGCATTTTTTGTCGCTTCTTTTTTACTACAGTACTGCAAAGTAAAGGGGAGAATATCTGGATGATTATTGGATCTCAAGTTTTATTTTTATTTTATTTTTCCCTCCACCTCAACATTTAAACTGTGGTTCGATGCTGCGATTTGCCTGAAAACTTGAGGTCAGCTTTCCTCAAGTGCATCGGACTGCGTTCCGGTCATCAGTGCACCAACCGCTGGGCCGGCAGGCTCAATCCGGCCTTCCGCAAGAAAACCAATGCCGCCCACGCCCGCTAGGAGGAGACAACGATACATTCACCCGAAGCCCAAAAGGTTCCTTGTTTTAAAACATTGAGATGAGAGGGGTAGCCCACGATCTCTAAGGAATGATGCCAGCGACTGAGAAGGGGGTAAACTGAGAGAGAGAGAGAAGAAGAAGGAGAAGCAGCAGCTCATCAGACGGATCTCTCTCTGGATTTTCCAAGCTCGTCGGCTCGTCCACGGTATGCACAGTACCTGGACCTGGATCTACTCGCCGCTGTCGACCGTCCGTCCATGTCCGTGGAGAGTGTTTTCCAGCCCCCATTCAGTTCGTAGCTGCTACTGCTGGATTGGCAGGATGCCACTCAATCTCGTTTCGATGGACCAAGCAAGTACTACTACTAGTACGAGTAGTAAGGATTACTATGTATGAGTCCGTGAAGTGGTTTTGCAGGCTAAGTGCCCCACGCACAGGCGTCATCATGGACTTGGACTGGCCCGTCACGGGCACGCATGAAAAGACTCAACTCAATCAACCAAAAGGAAGGAAGGAAGGAATAAAAAAGGGGATTCCCACACACAAGACCTCCAATGAAAGGAGCGTCAGTCAGTGGTGGGGAGAGGACACCCCACCCAATTAACCCCCAAGCGGAGCACTGCTGGCAGTAGCAGGATCAAACAAAATGCCAGCATCAGTTGAGCTTAATTACCAGTAGTAGGTCAGTCTGAAACATGCCAACCAATAACTGCTTCATTTCTTATTTCAGCAGCATCTGCATCTGATCGGCTGTTACTCACCGGTCTTTTTGTGCTAAACTAGTGCCGACATGGATCACCAATTTCAGGAGCACTCACAACACTGATCAGCCACTGAGATCGATCGTGAGCCGCCGCCGCCGCCGCCGCTAACCACTGCCATAGATAAAGCTTCTTCCTAAGTCTGCTCCGTAAAAGCATAACGAATCCATCCCACTGTTCCTCGCCATCATGACTACTCTGTATTTTTTGTTCTATGAATAGTACTATAGTATACACATTTTGATAGTTCCTCTTCAACCACCAGATCACCGAGGTTCAAAACCTGAGCAAAGTAGCAGTAAAAAGAGGCGCTAGATATTCTACTACTAGTAGTATATGTACAGAGTGATTGAGTGAAGTGAACTTTGAGTAAAAACAGCTCCTCGCTTTCCGAGTCTATAAATAAGCGGCCTTATTCCTTCCTTAACCACGCAGGAAGCTAGCTAGGCGACCACAAAGTGGTGCTCTGTCGTTTGTGCTCCCGACCAATGGCATCCAAGGTGGTCGTCCTACTGCTCGCCGTCGCCGCGGTCGCGCTGGCGTTCGTGTTCGGCACGGCGGAGGCCAAGTTTGGGATTGGGGACCTCGGGAAGCTGGGGAAGGTCGGCCGGCTGGTGATCTCCGGCGTCGTGCCCTGCAACACCGGCAGCCTCATCGACATCGCCACCTCCCCGGCGTTCCCGAGTAAGCTCTAAACTACACGCTCACACACTAGATAGCTACTGCTGGATCTGGATGAATGAAACAGCGAGCTTGTTTGTGCTGGCTGACGATCGAGCGGCAACTGACTGAGTGAGTGACTGTGTATCCCTGGCTTCCTGCGCAGACGCGGACGTGGAGCTGCGGTGCATGGGGAAGATGGTAGCCGGCGCGACAACCAACACCAACGGGTCCTTCACCATCGAGGCGGACATGACCAACGCGCTGCTGGGCTTCATCGGCGGGTGCACGCTGGTGGTGGACACGCCGCTCATCAAGTGCAACGCCGACCTCAAGGACGTCGGCACCCTCGTCTCCTACCTGCAGGGACCGCTCACCAGGATCATCAGCGGAATCTTCCACCTCCACCCGGCAGGATTCTCATTCCACGCCAAGAGAAGCTAAGAGGAGACCGTACTACTCTATGTGTAAGAGGGATGGTATATACTAGTACCTGTTGATCCGTTGTTCTATCCTCTGTCATGTCTTTGTCTGTCTGTCTCTGTGGACTGAAGCTACGTTCATGGCGTGGAGGCCTTGGTGTGAGCAGCACGTATCGCTGGAAATGTACGCTACTAGTATGTGAATCGCAACGACGTGCTAAAACGGGGATTGATATACTAATGAACAGCAAAGGAAATTGTATGCTATCTGAACCAATTTGTTGAACAGTATACACCTGCTCTGTTATTTCGAAACATTATCTTGCACAAACTTACTAGTAACAAACAAACAGTATGTGTTAATAGCTCCGGGTCAGTGTATAAGATGAACTGGTTGAGATTGGTGATGGCACTTAATAATCTGTAGATGAATGTTCAGATAAAACATGTCCCGTAAGTAATAGACCATGCTGCAAAATGAGCAGAAATTTTCAGAGCTTGTATTGCCTCCAGCATGAGAAATTACATTCACCCTTATAGATCCTCCAGTTTCAAGTTAAACTTATCATCTTGTATAAAGTAGTAATAAGTAAAGAAGACACGCTTTTTATCTCGTCTTCCATCTACTCATTGTTGCTTGCGAGCAAAGAAATATCTTCTGAAAGAACTCTCGAGTAACCTGCATTCCCTAGATGAATAGTGATCCAAGCACTAACTGAGTAAGTTACTTTAGCTTACACTGACAATACTTTATTTCTGAATTTGTGAGTGGTGGCAAGTGCACTGACGGTAGATACATAATGCACTGTTCTTTCTTGCTTTCCTCTTCTTTTTCCCCTAAAGAAAAGAAGAAGGCTAGTCAACAGCAAATGAAAAAGCCAAATAAAGTGAAAGACAGCACACTATCCAAAGTTCATCAGTGTGCCATACCAAACCGCAGCACTAGTTTTCATCATCTTTTTCCTGTTTTTTTTTAGTTAACTGATGTTCATCATTGCAGCATTTCACCCTCAATTCGTTGGCTGATATGTACTAGTATAAAACCTCTCAGAGTCAGAGATCACAGCAGAGTTCAGTAACCAGTACTCACCCTGCACATTCCAATTCCAATTGAAGCTAATGGTTCACAGGGCAAAGAAAAAGCACATCACAATGAGATGAGTTTATTTCGAAGGAGGAAATAAGAAAGTCAAACAAATTGCACGGAACCTGCTCATGTTGCCATCCAATCGTTTGTGCGCAAGGTTCATTTTCAGTTTTTCAGACCAAGAGCGATCTTCAGTTACCAGCCGAAGAGAAAACCAAACTGCACATTAGCACTGCAGGCACTTCAGTTCTTCACTGTTCTGAAAACACAGGCGCTTTCAGTTCCTGCAAATGCTGTCGGCGCTGGCGATGTGATACAGACCGGATAATTCAGTGGGCATCGACAGGCCAGAGAGGGTGCTCACTCCAAGATTACCATGATTCAGAAGAATGTCTCGGATGCAGTCATGAACCATGGCGCCCGTTCTGTGTGGCGGTCGACTCTGAACCATGGCACCGAACGCCTCGCCTCGCCTGATTTCAGATTCTGATCCTCAACACGAGATAGAAAAGTGAAGGTAGCGAGAACGTGGAAGTTACGAGCGCATAAAGGCGGAGCGAGACCTCGTGATTTCGGCTAGGGAGATGGCGGCGGCGGATGGACATACGTCTGAGAACCCGCTCAGAGCGAAAAACTGCAATGAATAAAATTCAATTCAACAGTGAGCAATTAGTCAATTCCATGATGAAGTCAAGATAACAGGGCATGATGTAAGTCAAGTGTGAGGTTTATCTTCAGTGGTTAATAACTATTGGCCTAAATCACGTCGTTGTCCATGGTTTCCAAGTTGGTGACCGCCGTGGTCAGCTAGCAAAGACGCGTGTTTTTCTTCTTCCTAATTTTCCTTGCACTCCAAACCGACCGGTCAACTGCGACAAAAGAAGAGACAGTCTCGCAAGAATATTTTTCAAAGAGATGACCAAAACTCCTTGCTCTTCCTCCGTGTTGGACATGACAGAAATTTCCAACGTACTTACAAGTATTAAGCACTAGCACAAACATGACAGAAATTTCCAACATACAAGTACTAAGCACTTTCGCGGCAGCTACTGGGCTTTACACCAGCATAGCAAAATGCTCCATCATACCGATCCGCTGTAGTGAGCCCCAATTGCAGGATATCCGCACATGTTTCCCCTGTCAACGGACGTCGTTTCCCTGCAAATATTTAGGACTGCCGCTCTCAATTTACAAGCTTAACAAAACTGACTTACAACCCCTGATTGATGCAATTGGAGACCGTCTCCCAACGTGGAAATCCGGCTTGCTTCACAAATCTGGTCGCGTCATCTTGGCGAAGGTAACCTTAACGGCCATGCAGGTGCACACGGCCATGGCGCTGCGCTTGCCTAGATGGGTGTGCAAAGCGATTGATAGATTACGTCGCGCATTTGTCTGGACGGGTACTGACACGGTCGCGGCCGGAAAATGCCTCGTGGCTTGGGATAAGGCATGCCGGCCGGTGAACATGTGGGGCTTGGGGATCCATAATCTCACCTTCTTCGGCTATGCTCTGCGGCTTCGGTGGGAATGGTTACGCCGCACTGATGAATCACGATCCTGGCTGGGCCTTCCCTTGTCCACGGAGAAGCAGGTCGCGGACATGTTTGACGCGTCCCTAGTGATCACTCTGGGTGATGGTGCACGCATTCTTTTCTGGTCGGACAGGTGGCTGGAAGGCCGCCGCATCGAGGACCTTGCTCCCGAGCTCCTTCAGGCCGTGCCATGTCGAGTGGGGCGTTCCCAGACAGTCAAAGACGCCATGATCGACGAAAGCTGGATTCTTGACATTACTGGAGCACTATCCCACTCGGCTCTCCTGGAGTTTCTCCACCTCCGTCACCATCTTCAATCCTTCTCGCTCCAGCAGGACGTGCCTGACACCTTCCTTTGGAAATGGTCGCCCTCGGGGATGTACACGGCAAGCTTTGCCTGCAGGCATTCTTCCATGGTCAAACGGCACTGTTGGGCGCCAAAGAATTAAGCAAGACAAGAACCCCCGGGAAATGCAAAATGTTCTTTTGGCTTGCGCTGATGGAGCGGTGCTGGACTTCGGAGCGGCTGCAACGCCATGGCATGCAAGTTAGTGGAAACTGCGCCCTATGCACACAAGAAACGGAATCCATCCATCACCTGCTTTTGGGCTGCGTCTTCAGCCGTGAAACTTGGCTCTGACTCCTGGCACGAAGGAACTACCAAGGCCTTATCCCTGACCATGATGACAAGCTGGCCAACTGGTGGACGACGACGCGTAAGAGAGTTCACAAGGCGGAACGTCGCGGTTTCGATTCCTTTGTCATTCTCATTTCCTGGTCCTCTGGAAGGAGAGAAACCGGAGGGTATTTGATCACCAACAGCAATCTTCTCTGGCCCTGATCGACGAAATCAGAGACGAAGGTCGAATGTGGGCAATGGCGGGGTTCAGGCAACTAGCCCCTTTCATTTCGTAACTTGTCTTAGTCGTAACCTGCAACTCGCAGGGTTTAGCTCGCGTGTGTTTTCTTTCCGGCGCTCTTCCACGGACGCTTGTTTTGGTTGTACCGTATTAACTGCTTTGTTCCCTCTTAATGAAAAGCGCACCACGGTGTGTCCGTGAAAAAAAAAAGTACTAAGCACTAGCACAAAAATCTCTGCATTAGGAAAAACCTTATAAACAAGATGCAGTAGCATTCATACTACAGGCACCATATTACAGGCACTATGTCAGTATTTTGCTAAATCTGAGACCTAGACTTAAAATTGAATAGCAAGTTGCTAGATTCAGTAATAACAGTTTGCAAAAACTTCACTAATCAAAGTTGTAAATATGGAACCTAGAATAGATATTACAAGCAAGAAATAATTCAGCTGTCAGCACTTCAACACCATCTCAGAACCACAAGCTTAGCTGTTTTAGCCTAATTCATCTGACTTCCATCTAGACAACTAATGATTAAGTGAGCAGTTTTTATGCTCCTCTATCCTCCTGAAGCAATGCTCCTCTCTCCTCCTGAAGCAATATTCCTCTCTCCTCCTGAAGCAAGGAAACCTCATGGATCGATGCCATGCTAAAACCGGTGCAACCTGCATATAAGTATATAACACATGATAGTTAGAAAAAATGAATGGCAAATTGTGTTGCAAACACTTCATAATAAAACTCGTGACAAACATTAATACTACCTTCTGCTCGGTACCAATCCTGCAAACATATTAGAGCTTCAACAGTCTCTTGGCACCAAGCTACTGCGAAAGTCACTTATGAGTCTTTTTCCTGTGCTGAATGCCGCCTCAGATGCTACTGATGAGGCAGGAAGGGCTAGCATATCTCGTGCTATGCGAGCAAGGACAGGATACTTGGAACTGTTATCCTTCCACCACATCAATATATCAAAGTCTTTAGACCGTGGAATGGGACACTCATCTAAATATCGATCAAGTTCAGTGGACACTTGAGCTTGCAGATCAATGATAAGGTGTTGATCCCAAGCAGCCCACGGGTCATCATTTGTTGTTGCATGCATATTATAACCAGCTCCTTCCATTTGGTCAAGATGATCATGCACATTAGTGGCTGGTGAAGAGTACTCTGAAAACAGTTCTCTAACTAAATTTTCAAGTCTATTAAGTTTTCTCCTAGCTGTTTGTGGAAATGAGTCGGTGAAAAGGAATTCAATGAACTTCAACTTGTCCCTTGGGTCAAAAATCACAGGAAGACATAATGATATGTATGACTTCTTCCAGTATTTAGTGAACTTCTTTTTCATCGCTTTAAGTACTTCTGCAACTTCTGAAATTTCAGAGTTCTCTTTTTCCAAAATTATCTTGATCCTCCACATTCTACTCATACCATGGAATCTACTTCTAAGTTATATGATGCAATAAATGCTCGCCCATGGTGTAACTGGTGATGGATTATTGCTCAGATTTTCCATCTCAAATTGCTATTAGTTGTCTACCTAAGGGGGAAAACTATTAGTCCTTGAAAGCCATAATTTGCTGGTGAAACCCATAACGAACCATACATTCTTTTCTGGTATGAGTAGAAATAAATCATTCTGTTCCAAACAAGGCTGCGGCACTATAAAATTTAATTTCTCCCTTCTTTGCTTTGTATGCATCTGGAAGATAGACTGCAAACTGTGAACTGGTTCACAGTTTGCTTGTTCTCTCTACCATAATAAAAAAAGGGGTAGTTCCTATTCAAAAGAATTAGCACTATACACCAACATGTAAGTTTGATTCTTGAATTAACCTCCCGGTTTCTTTCCATTGCTGGTGGTTGTCCATCAAAGTTCCAATTTCCTACCTCAATGTTTTTTTAATAATAAACTTACATACATATTATGCTAATCTGAGTTGTTGTATGCTTAAGTTTTAAAGACAGTGCTAGACCACTCAAATTATTTTGTATGACCAGTTCCTATAGATGAAGTTGATACATCATGTCTATATTCTGAGTTAGTGTGTTAACTACTTCATTCACAGTTGTTTTAATGTCTATCTCTTAAAAATGACGCAGCTCTTAGGTACTCTTAATTCATGATGAATGTCCACATACCTAGGAAGATGCTAGGATGACAGCAGTGGCTATTTGAAATGCTCTGCTTTTACCATTGCCAATCTATATATATCAAATACATCCATAACATTGTAAAGAAAGTAATGCAGTCTTCTTGATGATCTGGGATTTCATAACCTACTCCAATTGATTAAAAAGTAGGAAAACCATTTCAATGTTTTTATAATTGCTACTAACTTTTACAAGCCAAAGGTGTGATGTATGAAGGCATGAAGCGCTGGTGTACTCTTCTTTTGCCAGCATAAGTGATGACTCCAAGGAAAGGCCTGACCTATCTGCCATGGAACTTGTTTCTAAGTTATATGGTGCAATAAGCAATGCTTGCCTATGGGTTTACATGTGATTATCTTGACAACCATGTATTTTTTTTTTCATATGTCAAAAATATGCCATGCCATTCGATTTTTTGAAAACAGCATTCTAGGTTGTATAATATATTGTCGTTTGTTTACCTTTTTCTCATGTTCTTATGGGTGTGTTGTTTGATCATTGTATATCGCATACTCTGCATATGTAATGTTATCCATGCCATATTTCCCAGCGTTTCTATATTTTCACTGAGTTGGAACATGTTTCGTATTCGGGTATATTTGGACTAGCTCCCACAAAAGTCCGTACCCAGCCAGATTGCATTTATAGCATTGATAGAAAAAAAGAGAAAACCCTTATATATATATATATATATATATATATATATATATATATATATATATATATAACATGGCAACCAGACTGTATGTTTCTATATCGTTTTAGCCTGTTTTATTGTATTAAAGACTTAGGCCATATTTATATACAACGTATTTTCAAAGTTTTGGAATTAAGAACATCACAGGTTTATAAAATACTTATGTTCTAAAAAAAGTAGGTGTTTGGATGCAACAGTTATTGTAGTTTTCAAAATCATGGGATTGCCGATTTTTTTAGTCTTTTTGGAGTTTCAAACACTCAACTCAAAAACCATTTTTTTTTCTATCATGGTATTACTTGGTGCTGGTTTCTAAAACTGCGGTTTTGAAATACATTGGTTTTGAAAGACCGTAACACCCAAGCACGGAGATGTTACAAAGGTGTTAAGGGAGACAAGAACTGCTGGCCAAAGCAGCTGACAAATGAAATTTTATCCCACGCTTAACAAAGGACGGGCGCGGCGTTAGCGCGCCTACTTTCCTAGTAGTAGCCTATAATGCGGTGGCATCTCACCGGCTCACCGCGATGGCACCGACGAAGTGTCAGATGGTCTTGTTCTGTGCAGTGGGCACAATTCGTTCCAGTATGAGATAGTACAGTGATGGATCGTTCTTGAGCACTATTATTACTACCTAGTATCTATACGATGAAACGTTGAAATAGCAACGTATTTTAGTGGTACACACTAGTATCTCTTCTGTACTTTACCTTAACAACCTTTGCATTAGTCCAGCTCGAACTAATGAGCAAATTAATGCTTCTGTAGTACTATAATTTCTGCACGGTTGCGTATATAGACGATACTAGACGCTGCACATTAGTTTTTTGTTTAGAAATGTACGTGTATATACTACATTAATAGTATTTAATACAGACAAGTACTACATGGATTTAATTGGAGCTGTTTAGTAGAATCGAGCCCCAAATTCTGTCTTGACTGAACGTCGTCCCAGCATAGAAAGAAAAAAAGAGAGAGAGAGATATCTCTGCCTATAAATGGAGACCCTAACCATGCACTTTAGAACAGAACAACTCTCTCACCATTCGACACTTATTAGCACTGCACCATGGCAGCAATAATCAACAAGAGCCTTGCTCTGGTCGCGGTGACACTCTGCTTCCTTCTCGCGCTTGCTGCAGCGCAAGCCAAAAACAACAATAATGTTACCCTTGTCGTTCAAGGCCAGGCGAAATGCAAGAACAACCCCTCTATGGTCATGAGCAGTAAGCTGAGACCATATGCATATTATTTCATATATTGGTTGAGCAATAAAATAATCCATTTCAACTTGAGAGAAGTAGTAACACGTCGATAGAGTATTCGAAGGAAGTCATTGATTAACAGCTGGTCACATGCAGTTGAAGTTGGATTATGTATTTTAATCGTTTCGCATGCAGACACTACCCTGTACCTGCTGTTCAACGGAACCAGAATCCCCGGCACCGGCACAACGACGAGCACGGGCAAGATCGTGATGACGGTGAAGCTAACCTCGCCGCAGCATCTGGAGCTCCTGATGAGCAATAGCAGTCAGAAGCTCGTCGTGGCGCCTCCGCACGCCTGCGGTGCCCAGAGGATTCCGGCCGGGACCGTGGTCGGAGCACCCCTCCGCATCACACCTCTGCAGCAGCAGGCAACCTCCTCCGTTATTTCCTCCTCACAGTTACGGGCGGCGGCTTACTTGGAAGAGTAGTGGGTCCATTCCTCTGCAGTATAGTTTGTTAAAATGACGAGCCATGACACCCGTGCCACAAATAAAATGCTAATGCCGCTCATATAATGAGTACTTTAAACAAATAAATCTGTGCTTGTCGTTGTGTAGTAAACAAAGGCCAGGTGAATCGAAGTGTGTGCGTGTGTGTCTGTCATTCATCACCATCACCGGCAGCGGTGTGTTGAGTATGCATGTAAAGCTCATACTACTCACCCAGTCATTATTGGTTGGTGCTGATTGAGCTATTGTTGCACCAATAATAATGGAAATTGTGCTTCGGTTTTTTTTTTTGCAAAGTTATTAATTAAAAACAAGGATGTATTTCATGCATGCATGGGCGTTAGTACAGTGACAAAGTCGGTTCCCCGATGCTGTTAACTTCGGCCCAACTCAGGAAACTGTAGTTTGGGCTGTGTCTCTCGCAGGAGAAAGGCCGAGCCCACCCAACATTCCGCCCACTCCAGTACTTAACTCGCCTGCCCGGATCTCATCTCAAAACCCTAGCACCCGCCCCGCCGCCGTCCCCGCCGCCGCACCAGCCGCCGCCATGGTAAGCTACTCTTCTTCGTCGCCTTCGAAGCACCATCGTAGCTAGTATTAGTAGCTAACACGACGTCCTCGTCTTGTTACGCTCAGGGTATCGACCTTGTCGCCGGCGGCCGCAACAAGAAGACCAAGCGCACGGCGCCCAAGTCCGACGATGTCTACCTCAAGCTCCTTGTCAAGGTCAGTAATCCCCTCCGGACCATTTTCTCTTACTACGCTCGCCAGTTTTCGATTGGTTCTCTGCTCGGGGATTCCGATTTGAGGTGCGACTCTCTCTTTGCACGAAGCTGTACCGCTTTCTGGTGCGCCGTACCAAGAGCAACTTCAACGCCGTGATCCTGAAGCGGCTGTTCATGAGCAAGACGAACTGTCCACCGCTCTCGATGCGCCGCCTCGTCAAATTCATGGATGGGAAGGTAAACTCCGATCTCGTCGTTCCATTTTAGTCAGGATGCGGGGATGGATGTGTTACTCATTTTGGGATTGCGGGAGTGCAGGCGGACCAGATCGCGGTGATCGTGGGCACCGTGACCGACGACAAGAGGATCCAGGAGGTGCCGGCGATGAAGGTCTGCGCTCTCAGGTTCACCGAGACGGCGAGGGCCAGGATCGTCAACGCCGGTGGCGAGTGCCTCACCTTCGATCAGCTTGCTCTTCGTGCACCGCTCGGCCAGAACACGGTACAGACCTCTTAAGACACATTGCGCCTAAATAATCTTCCTGATGATGTTATTCCTTTTTGTATATTCTGTTAACAGGATAAGGCCTATTAGCGATTTAAATCCCCCAAATAGAGTTCAGTGCTACTAAGAAGCCTGTCGATAGATGTTGCTAGACCGTTTAAGGAACAATGTTTGATTGGTTATGTTATTTATTGCGGTTACAATAGATGCATCAGTTACCCTCTTCTTTGGTTTTCCCAGAAGCCAAGGAGATAAAACAGGTGCAGATATCTACATGGTTGGCTTACCAGCCCATTGCATTTTGTTATGGTTGCTCTGGTGTCAAATGGTCCAACCAAAATTACTTTCCTTGTCATCTGAATGTAGGTAATAATACGTGTGTTTACAGCTGTTTGCTGGCTAACGACATATCTGTTTTGCTATGTATGAAATCATGCGCACTGGCTTGTTCATTAGGTTTTCAGAAGAAGAGGTTGTGCAAGTTTTGAATTTGAATGCCTTCCTTTCATCACATTGAAAGAGTAGTATCCTGTGTAGTGATGTCTTACTTTATCTTATATTCGACTGGTAGTATGACTACATGATTGTTGACTGGCAAGATTGGTTGTAATGTGCTGTCTCTCTCATACTTGCTGATATATGATCGGAGAATTCTCACATTTCTGCGCATGGAGAGGAATTTTCTTCTAATTTTTGCATCCTATTGAGTCTATGTATGAGATGTCCCTTGTATTTTGCTGTTGACTGCATTGCCTTTTGGTTTTTATTCATCTTTCTTTCATCTACTGAAGTAACATATCTGCATTATGTGGGAAACGTGCTAATGTAAGTTATAATTTGTGGACAGGTTCTGCTGCGGGGTCCTAAGAACGCTAGGGAAGCTGTTAAGCACTTTGGCTCTGCTCCAGGAGTTCCACACAGCCACACCAAACCTTATGTTCGCTCAAAGGGAAGGAAGTTTGAGAAGGCAAGAGGAAGGAGGAACAGCAGGGGCTTCAAGGTTTAAGCTGCGGCAACTTTGTGACGCCATGTGCTCTTATATCAGATAAGATGCCAGATCATACTGTTTTAGGTGTCGGAATCTTTTATTTTTATGGAATTTCAGAACCGGTGAAATTTTGTTTCGTTTTTGTTATGCACCAGAAGATGTGTGTTTATCAGTCTATAATGAATGTGCGGTCTCTTATCATTATATCGCCATTCAATCTAAATGGGTTTCATTTGTTTCCAATGTTGGTGCGACTCTCAGACCGTCAGTTCTGTTCTGGACGTAAATTGGACCACCTTATCCTTAATATCGAGCTGAAAGTTTTCTCGCGTTTCACTTCAGTGTCTGTCCCTGAAACGCTTTCATGTTGTTACACACTGGAATTGGGAATCTGATGATTCCGTTTTCGTTGTGAATACTGTATTTTATACCGTGCTATTAATAATGATGACACAAATATTTATAAAAGTACACAATGTTATATGAAGCGAGTTTATTCATGGGGCCATTCGGAAACATAATAGTACGGTGTAAGAATGAAACATACATAATACTACTAATACTGTGTACCAAGACTTTTAGCAAGCCAGGGCGCCAAGGTCGATCATCAAATCGGTACGGCAGTGCCGATGTTATCAAAGTTCCAGAGCTCCATCCCCGCGTCGTCGTTGTGGTGCTGGTGTTGTTGTTGTTGTTGGTACACGTACGGCGCCACCTCCGGCGCCGCAGCGGCGATGGGCACGGCGTCTGGGACGTAGGGCGGCTGGTGCTGGAAGAAGCCCATGACGGCGTCGTCGTAGTCCACCTCCACCATGGGCATCATGGCGTCGTCGGGCGGCGGGTCCTCGTTGGGGAAGTTGACCTTTGCCTTTGCCCCACGGATGCGTCGCGCGGCGCGGTCGTAGGCTCGCGCGGCCGCCTCGGCGGTGGCGAAGGTGCCGAGCCAGACGCGCGCGCCCTTGGCCGGGTCGCGGATCTCCGCCGCCCACTTACCCCACGGCCGCCGCCGGATGCCGCGGTACATGGTCTTGCGCTCACGCTTCCTGGCCGGCTCCTCCTCTGCAACCAAACAGCACAGCACAACCATTAGCTCCATGCTCCTCTGTCGTTTCTTGTAGCTGTTGCATGTGTAGAACAAGCGAATTGAAGGCACGTGCATGGTGATCGATATCGCGTCAGGGGATAGATAAAAGAACAGAAAAAGAAAAAAGAAAAAAAAAAGAAGAAAGAATACCATGGTCGGCTACTGGATGATAATACGCGGCGCCGGTGGCGGCGAGCTCGTGGTCTACAACATGGACATCGTCGAAGTCTGCGGCGGCAGGCAGCTCCGGCCACAGGTCCGCGGTGCAGAGGGCCCGCTTATTATTGCTGCCACCGGCCGCGAGGTGCGGGACGATGTACTCGGAGATGACGGCGCCGCCACACATGGTTGGCGAGCTTTTTTGCTGCGATGATTGCTGCTGGGCGTTTCTAAGACTAGTACAAGAGGTGGTAGCGGGAAAGGCTTGGTGGTGTGGTGAGGAGCGGTGGCGTGTGCCGCGCGTGTTTTTATAGGCGAGGCGTGCTGTGGCTTTGGCGGAACGGGAATGTGAGTCGGTAGCTTCCTCGGACACATCAATCCGTGGATCCCCTCTCAAATCCGGAGCAGTCGCTTTCCCGCGTAGCAGGTCAGCCCAGCCGCTGCTTTCTTCTTCTGCCTGACAGTGAGGAGGACGACGCGGTGCGAGCAAGCAACCCGCCTCCTCTGCCTCATTCTTCGCACTGTTACTGTGCACTACTGTACGATTAGGGATTACTCCTTGCTTCACAACCAGGGGAACGTAGGTACTAGTAAAATTAAAGTCGAACTTTTATTTATGCTATCCTACTTTAAATAGTTATAAAAAAAAAGACAAAAAGCTACGAAGCTGATGATGTGCGGTGCAGACCACGGTTTTGTAACACGGATGCCTCTGTTTTCGGTGGTCTCATCTCGATGAGTAGTAGTAATACAAGGTTGCTTCCAGCTGCTCGTGTGTCGGGCTAACACTATGCCACGTGCTAATGACGCTTTACGATCTGTTCCTAGGATCATTACGTACGTTACAATAAGCAAACAGCCGCCATGGCGATAGAGGTGAATTAATAAAAAAAATTACTCTCACGCCGCAGCCACACGTGAGTGATAGGTTCGTCTAGGCTTTTATTTCTATACTACTCTAGTATAGTACCTGAAAGGCACAGGCCGTCAAGCAGTTGAACCAGAAGATGATGAGCAAACGAAGAAATGATGCATTTTCTGAGTACGTGCTGTGAAATATTGATGTTCATTCATAAAATGCTAAACTAATTCTTTTTGTCTTAAAGTCAATAATTTGCAATCGGACCAATTAGTAGAAGAAGCAATAGAACAGAAAAATGCTAAAAGAATCCTAGGATCCCGTCTACCGCCTAGTAAGTGCCTAACCAAAGTGGTCAGCTCTCGGAAGAAAAGGATCGTCATCCGTGCCCACTGAAATGCCGCGGCCTTCAATCTTTCATTCTGTTGGCCCATCCGGTTATGCCTGGCCGTTGGTTTCACATGCAACTTGTTCAGGCAGATGGCAGGACCCTATACTAGCCGTCTAGACCCTACTACCAAAACAAAATTATTTGCAATTGATTCAAAGTTTTAAGTTCCGCCCCGAACGAGTTTTTGTGCGTAATGCGGATATAAGGATCGGTGGCCGTCGTAAGATAATTCATCAAAGCAGAGCTCCGTACGTGTGGTCAACACACGCCTAATAACCCCCTAGGCCCTAGTACTTATCAGAGAGGAAACTGGAAAAAGTAGACATGAATACAAAGCAAAGCCTTCTTGTCAAAGATCCGAGACATTTTTAAGTCAATAGAACAGCGCAATGACCCAGTAAGACATCCGAACCCAAATCAACAAAAAGAAGCAAGTAATGACTTGACGCTTCTTCATAGGGCATGTAGTAGTAAAAAGCAACGATACATCGAACAAAGGAAAATTTTCCTCATCTGGTCAATTTCCTCGGATGTCCTGGCGGCTGGCGCCAGTCACTACTAGATGAGTCCCAATCAACGTGTACAGAAAATCAACTACGAGGTACCTAAAAAAAAATCAACTACGGATACTAATCTTTGTTTTGTCAAACTAAATCAAATGACATGCAAACCATAACCTAAATTGGTTTTTTTTTTTTGTTCTTTCGGCGTGCACAGCACAGCCTACATCATTTTGTTGTCGGACATTCAGACTTCAAGCAGGGAGTACCCAATTACGCTTACAGAGACGAAGACCGGAGGAGACCGAGGTTTCAAAAACCGTCTAAATCGTGAAAATCGAATGCGTAAAAATCGAATGGTTTACCACAAAATCGAGTAAAAACTGTTTTTATTACAGTACTCAGTTATAATTTTTAGAAAAAACCATTTAATTTAAAAAAAACCAAACCAGAGCAGTTTGAATAAAAAACACACGATTTTCAATGGTTTTTAAAACTTTGGAGGGGACACTCAGTGACTCGTCTAACAGTCCGGAAAGGAAACACAGTACAAGGGAATCGTGGGCCGAACAAACATGCTCAGTCAGCCCAGACCACTAACTCCAGCCCAGCAGCCAGCGTTGATGTGCTGACTCCTCGGCTCGTGTTCGCTGGTCTGCTCATAGTTACTTCCGTCCTCCTCCTCGTCTCTGCTTCCGCTGCGGCTGCGATGGCGAAGCTGACCTCGGAGCTTCTGCGGCCGGTGGACGCGGCGCACGCGCTCGACGAGGCGGCGCTGCTGCGCTACGCGGCCGCCAACGTCCCCGGCTTCCCGGCGCCCGCGCCGGCGCTGGCCCTCACCCAGTTCGGCCACGGCCAGTCCAATCCCACCTACTGCCTCGAGGCCTCCGCGCCCGGCGGAGAGACCAAGCGATACGTGCTGCGGAAGAAGCCGCCCGGTGCCATCCTCCAGTCCGCCCACGCGGTCGAGCGCGAGTTCCAGGTCGGGTGATCTCTCCCCGCCAGCTCTTCTGCTTGATCTTAATTCTCAGACTTGAACAGTAATGAATTATAAGTTGTGAGGAGGATGAAACAAAAAAAAAAGGTTGTGAGGAAGGATCTGATTCGCTTGGTTGATACGTGCTTGTTTTTCTTAATTAGAAGATTAGCCTAACCAAATTACTATTTTCGTAATACATAGTCTCTGTAACGATAAACAATTTGTTTAGTTAGAAAAAATGATAAACCATTTGCAGATCAGTACTCAATTAGCGTTTCAAATTTCACTGCTCTGAACCTCCTCCAGCCATTCAAACCCGGTAAAATTCAGCTCATCATAGAGTTACACGGGTGGTGTATCTTAGCTATGAGCTAGACAGAACAGTTTGAATTTTCTAGTGTGAAAATTGGATAAATTATGACTATTCAGGCAATGGATTGCTTCTTGGCGGGAAATACTTCTTATGCACTGTTGTCCTTTTTCTCATAAACATATGAGCTTATTCCAGGATTTCTTTTTGTCCGTAAGCAGGTTCTCAAAGCTCTGGCTCACACGGATGTTCCGGTCCCAAAGGTTTATTGTTTATGCCAAGATGCAAGTGTAGTTGGAACTCCTTTCTACATTATGGAGTATCTAGAAGGACTAATATATTCTGATAACAAGTTGCTGGTATGCCGATTGTTTCATTTTCTTAAGCTTGCCACTTCTTCATATTTCATCTATGGTTGTGTGTACTTATTTGCTGACCGCTTTATCAGTTTGCTGTTATATTTATTCCAGGATAATATTTAATTTGTAGTATATCACATGATTCAGACTACCAAACACTCATTTGTTGTAGCTTGTTTTAAATTCAAGGTGCATGTCATGATAACTTTTGGTTTCTGCTCCTTTTCATTGCAGGGGGTAACTCCTGCTAAAAGGCAGATTATATATATTTCTGCTGCCAAAACTTTGGCTTCTATGCACAAAGTTGATGTGAATGCCGTTGGACTGCAAAAGTATGGGAGAAGAGACAACTATTGCAAAAGACAAGTAGGTGTTCAGTCCTCATAGCTTCCATGCTGGTTCCTCCTATTTTCATCCCTTCCCTTTTAAATTTAGTTTACTAACTTGTACAAAACAAGTCGAACAAGCATGTGTTATCTTCTTATGGTTCCAAATGACTTCTGACCAACCAAGTAAAATGAAGATACTTTTAATTGCAATTATCTTCTATTAATTTACAAATGATATATCCATGTAATTTTCTGCTATCATTTGCTATGCAAATGAATAATTTGATAGTACCTGTAAACATAAGCTCGATCAAAAAAGAGAGTTAAAAGTGCGCTCTAGATAGATTCTATTGTGTGTTGTTTGCTGAGATTCTCCATTAACACTTCAAAATAATTCCTATCTCCTGTTTTAGATAGCAAGATGGGAGAGGCAGTACCTCTCATCCACTGGTGAAGGGAAGCCTGCACGTTATCAGAAGATGCTTGATCTAGCTGGTTGGCTGAAAGAACATGTACCGGCAGAAGATTCATCAGCAGGTCAGGGCACGGGTCTTGTTCATGGTGATTACCGTGTCGATAATCTGATTTTCCACCCAACAGAGGTTAGTGTTTTTACCAGTGCAAGATCTGTAGATTCACCTACCGAGGCTTTATAACTTGATTTTTTTTATGTGGTATGTTGCCCGCAGGATCGAGTAATTGGCGTACTTGATTGGGAACTATCTACTTTGGGGAATCAGATGTGTGATGTTGCTTACAGCTGCTTGGTATGAAGTACTTTCTTATTGAGGACTAGAAATAGTGGTCATCAGTCGCCCATAATTAGCATAACAAATTCTGTTTGACAGCTTCATTGTGCTGTTGTTTTTACAATAGTACATTGTCAAATGCGATATTTTTTGCTGTACCTCTTGAGTGGTATGCCATTTGCTAACTATCACGTTTATGGGACCATAAAACTTGGAATTCTTTTTTGTGTTAGTTTGCTTGCCTGATATGCATGACAACCAGACTGATAAATTTGTGCACTGGTAGATTTCTGTGGAAGTTACTCATGATTATGTACTCCTTGAGATGGGACCAACAACTGATAAATCTTTATTGATAATTTAATATACAAGTATCATTTCAACAACAACCACAACCAAGCCTTTTAGTATCAAGAAAATTGGGGTAGGCTAGAGATAAATTAAGCGAAGAAAAAAAAGGAGAATGAAAGAGCAATAAACCAAAACAACCAAATGTAAAAAAGGGTGAAACACCCAACACAAACTATGACAGAAAAACTATATACACGTATCATTTTAATAATAATTTTTGTCTGCTTCTGTATTGTATGTTGTAACCTTGTCCCATTCGCATTGGTGTTAACTAAATGATATTGTCTTACAGGCATATATTATTGATGCAACTCCTGGTGAAAGCATTTCTTGTGGAGGGTTTGAACAAACTGGCATTCCAGACGGCATTCCTAAACTGGAAGAGTACCTTGCTGCATACTGTGCTTTATCTGTAAGTAGATGGGTCTTATTTCGAGACCAACAGAATGAATAAGCCACGTTTTATTTGCTAGTTTTTCTCACCTCTCTTGTTGTATAATGTTTCTCAGGGAAGACCCTGGCCTGCTGCCAATTGGAAGTTCTATATTGCCTTTTCGCTATTTCGTGGGGCCTCTATTTATGCAGGAGTTTACCATAGATTTACAATGGTACCTGTCTTTAGATTTTTGGAATTTGAAATCCAAGCGTCTTTTCTGTTCTCAGTACTTGAACCGCACACAGGGAAATGCTTCAGGTGGTGACCGTGCTAAATTTTGTGGGACGATTGCCAATGTTATGGTTGACCGTGCATGGGATTTTATTAATAGAGTAAACGTCCTGGGAAGACAGCCTGCGTATGGTAATCATTTGAACATTTCCATATGGTGGAGTCTAAGTTTGTGGGTAGGCTGTTTTACTTTTGATTTTTGCTTAGATGCTATCCCGGAAAATGAACTGCTCTAGTAAGTCTAGTTTTAAGCCATATTATTAGTTTAGTAGTAGTGCGTAATTGCAAATCAGACCATCAGCTAGCAAAATTTCTGATCTTGACTTTTGGAGGGAGAAAAGAAGCATCATTATTATGTTGTTCAAGTTTTGACACTTCAGCTAGTCCTTTACAAATTTCACCATTCTATTGTTTTAGTATAGTTAACTGACCGGGCATCACCTTTAATATTAGGTATTCAGGGCTCAAAAGCTCCATGGCTGCAATTCAGAGAGCAGAAAGTCTCAACTTCCACAAGAGATGAAGGTAGATTTGTTCCTAGCGAAAAGGTGATGCAACTTAGAAAGAAATTATTGAAGTTTCTTGAAGATCACATATACCCAATGGAGGATGAGTTCTACAAACATGCTCAATCAACCTCAAGGTGGACGATTCACCCAGAAGAAGAAAATTTGAAGGCATTGGCCAAGAAGGAGGGTCTATGGAACTTGTTCATTCCGGTATGTTTATTATCTTTAAAATCATTCATATTTTAGTAGTCCAGAAATTTGGCGCACTGATTTCTATCAAATTAGACTGCAGGATGAATTTATTAAATACTGCTGATTAAAATTGTTGTCTGCAGCTAGACAGTGCAGCTAGAGCTAGGAAGCTACTGTTTGAGGACAATTCCCTTGTTTCTCCTGGAAGTTCAAATGATCTTTTACTGGGTGCTGGTCTTACAAATCTTGAGTATGGATACTTATGTGAGATTATGGGCCGATCAGTCTGGGCTCCACAGATATTTAACTGTGGCGCACCTGATACGGGTAACATGGAGGTAACTTGAAACATGCTCCGTTATTTTACTGGTCTTACTAGTTCATGTTCTACTTTTGGCTTATAAGAATTTTGGAGGAACTATATAGAACTATACTTGAAACAGTTATTTAGCCATATTTGGTTAAACCTACATTTGAGAGTTCAACTCTGTCCTATTTGATTTCTAAGTTATGTAAACCAGTAGTAGTTGGTGTTTCATGTTACTCCTGCCAAATAAGCCTGTTGTCTTCAGTATGCTAATCATATGTGGAAGGGTTTTCAAAGTGAAACATGTCTGTCTTCATGTTTGAGTCAATTAATTATGGTCAGCACAAATAATTTGGTTCTTACAGTTTATGTTTCTGATATAACTACAGGTACTGTTAAGATATGGCACAAAGGAGCAACAGAAGCAATGGCTAGTTCCTTTATTGGAAGGAAAAATTCGTTCTGGATTTGCAATGACAGAACCACATGTTGCATCTTCAGATGCAACAAATATAGAGTGTTCAATATCAAGGTAGAAGGGGGAAAATGTTTTGAAATATTTTTGTGCACTCTTGTTCATGCTGTGTACTTATGGGTCCACCGTCCATTTCATGACAGGCAGGGAGATTTCTATGTGATAAACGGAAGGAAATGGTGGACTAGCGGGGCTATGGACCCTAGATGCAAAATATTGATACTAATGGTAACCTTTTTTTTGTTCTGAAACTTGTGTTGCCATGAGTGATACATCTATTTGTGTTGACATTGAAGGTGTTTATTTCATCCAGGGAAAGACAGATTTTTCTGCACCTAAGCATAAGCAGCAGTCAATGATTTTGGTGGATATTAATACTCCTGGGGTGCAGATAAAGAGACCTTTATTAGTCTTTGGGTTTGATGATGCACCTCATGGACACGCAGAGATTATTTTTGAGAATGTGCATGTGCCAGTAACTAATATCCTCCTTGGGGAAGGACGGGGTTTTGAGATTGCTCAAGTAAGCAGTGCCTTGCTGTTATTTCCTGTTGTATAACTTGGAACTTCTGTGTCATATATAGATGCTCTGCAGGGAAGACTTGGTCCTGGAAGACTACATCATTGCATGAGGCTAGTAGGGGCAGCAGAACGTGGTATGAACCTGATGGTTGAGAGGGCGTTAAGTAGGACGACATTCGGAAAAAGGATTGCACAGCATGGCTCCTTCCAATCAGATCTTGCAAAGGTTGTAAAATCCTCTTTGCTTTCCTTGCATATGTTTATTTGACAAGCTATGGGTTAGTAAACAAACTTCTGTTTTCCCCCATAAATTCTGTGTTTATAGATCTGGCCCTCTGTTTTGAAGGGTTTCACAATCCTTTTTATCTGTACAGAATGATTATTTGCACGAGTAGTGGTCCTTGCAACAACATACTATCTCAGGCTCTACTCATCTGTTGCTTTAATGTTTTCCTTTATGAGAGCATGTTGCTTTAATACCCTTTAGTGATAATACACAGCATGTGGAGTGGTGATTGATCAATTAATGCTGGTCTCAACTGTGACTTTTTCTTTTCTTTGCATGACTTGTATACTAACATATGGATGTATATCCAGTGCCGGATTGAACTGGAACAAGCGAGGCTTTTGGTGCTTGAAGCTGCCGATCAACTTGATAGACATGGGAACAAGAAAGCCCGTGGCATCCTTGCAATGGCCAAGGTAAACTGATTAAGGTTAAGCGCCGTCTTTTTAATTTGTCGTAGCAAAATATAAGATTTCAGCGAGTCTGGTGTTCACCATGTAGGTTGCCGCTCCAAACATGGCCCTGAAGGTGCTTGATATGGCGATGCAAGTTCATGGTGCGGCCGGTCTCTCGTCCGATACGGTCCTATCACACTTGTGGGCGACCGCTAGGACACTGCGGATTGCGGATGGTCCTGATGAGGTCCATCTTGGGACGATCGCGAAGCTGGAGCTGCAAAGAGCCAGGCTTTAACTTGAGTGAGGGAAGTACAGTTGAAAGAATAAATGAAGGAACGTATGAGCTAATAAGGTCAGGAAAGTGGCAGCGTCACGGGTTGATAGAGGTTTTAATAATCAATCAATGGCGTCTATAGTATAAGTTGTTAGCCGTCTTAATAGCATGTTGTTTGTCCACAGAACAGAACAATGTTGGGACCCTGTTTGTTGTACAGTGGATGTGCAGTACCTTTTATTTTTATTTTTGAGATGTGAACAATCATGTGCATTTGTGTTATTCTAATAAAATATTGTGGCTCAAAAAATCCTCTGACACCTATAGAGATTGGAGAGGGACTAAAATAAAATAAGTTGGTCATGTAGTATGTACTGTATCTAGCTCAAGCCCAGTGTGTAGGGGAAGGAGGTGGAGTTCAACCACAGGTCGCCCTGAACAAAGTTGAGCACGGTGAAGTTTGCTGCGTCGGTAGCGTTGGTGAGGACGTGGTACCCGGGCCACGTGACCCTGGCCGACGTGTTGGCGCCGGGGCCCCGGTTCATGTACTCGGCATAGTATAGCGTGTCGAGCGCGAACGTGCCGTTCCACTCGAGCCACCCTTTCGGGTGGACGAGGCTCTCCATCTTGGTCTGCAAGAAGACCGTCCTTGAGTACGCCTTCCACGGCCTACCGAGGAACGTCAAGAAGTTTGCCTGCACGGGGAGGAGGTCCGCGGCGGCGGCGACCTTCCCGCCGTGGACGGCGATGCCGGTGTTCTGGTTGGGGTCCTCTCGCCCTTGCGCGGTGAAGACGTTCTTCTGGTTGGGGTCCGGGCGGCGCGCGTAGAGGCTGCAGTTCTGGAGCACGACGGCGGCGTCGCCGAAGACGAAGTCGACGGTGCCGTAGACGTCGCAGTCGCGGTAGAACTGGCGCAGCGAGTGCGCGTACAGCGTGTCCTGGTACCCCGCGAAGCTGCACCGGTAGAAGGCAGAGAGGTCCGCGTTCACGCGCAGCGCCACCGCCTGGTGCTTGCTCGGCCCCGCCGCGTTCTCCACCGTCAGGTCGCGCGCCAGGAAACCCGTGCCGACCACCGCTGCAATTTTAATCCCATACTGTAGTTAATAATATCAGATTTACCAATCCAGCTTTAGTTATACTAGTAGTTTCTGCACGCAAAACGAATGTTCTAATGAGTACTATTTCTGTTTTTAATTATTAATATTTTCTAGTATAATTTATATTACGGTGCTTGCATGTCCTGACATGGCAAACATGGCTTATGACTTGAACTTTAGCAGGCTGGCGACGAAAGGCACACACAACAAATGCATGTGAGGGGCTGGTGATGCAGCGACACGTACCAATAAGAAGGCGAAAGGGTCGTGCCAACCACACTGCACACATCTCACCAATCACCACCCATCACCGACCAAACGTCTGGTGCCGGCCGGAGTTAAGAGAGAAGGCTTTTGGCTAGTAGTACCACCGATCCGATGATGAGGGTCAATGTTGCTTTGCTTGCGTCCACAGTGGCCGGCCACGACGAAGTCACACTCACACGCGAGGGACGCCGGCCGGTCGGACCGGCCATGCATCATCATGTTCATGCATGTCTTCTCTCTCTCTCTCTCTCTCTCTCTCTCTGCTCATCCATGTTGATTTGATTCAATAATAAAACCTACGGACGGTAGTTGTCTGTTTGCCAGCCAATGTTGCTTTGCTTCGGCGGCATCTCTTGCTCTCTGCCAAACTCAAAGCTTTTTGCTTGCTTGACTGCAGCAAGGATAATCTATTACAGTATCTTGTGCAAGTGATTCACCCTACCTACAGTGATGAATCTGTCCGTGCCTACATGTCGTCTCCTCTTATTGTTACTACGTGCATCGGTGTGTGCATGAATTGAGAGAAGAAAACATAAACTAGCAGTAGAGTAGAGGCTGAGCCATGGTCTCCCCCCAGCACAGGGACCATGCTGATCGAGATTCTAGACCAGTCGCTATCCACCCAAACCCAACCCTCATCGAGAATTCGCATTGCCCATCCTACCATCCTCTGAAAATAGCAGGGCAGAGGAACATTGGTCGTAGCACATCTTCATACTGTAGTACATACAATTCACGGTGGGCGTTAATACGAGGCGTTAGCGCTCAACAAACCACTCCCGTGCAGCAAAGGCCAAGGACCGGTAGCATGAGCAGCATGTGCTGCTCTTAAGACTAAGAATAAGATACGCTGCCGGCAGCATTGCATTTTACTCCTACTCCTACTCCTACTCCGCCTCAGAACTGTTCATCGCCTTGAATTCGCAAGCTCTCAGGCAGACACACGGGCATGCAGAGCACCTATACTCCATGCTCACATTATTAAAGGTACTGTGTCTGAGTAGTACTAGTATCAGGTGAGGCCAAACAATATACTAATCAATACATACTTGGACCCTCTAGTTTTTGATTAAATACGCGAAGACGTCCCACTTGGATTTTGATTCATAGCTTGCTAACTACTAGTACTAATAAGTTGATTCGCTTCGAGGAAAAGGTTGCTCTACTTTTGTCGTCCTGACCATACACCACCGGGTCCATTACGATTTACGACGTGGGAGTTGATTGATGAGTGTAGTCAGTTAGTACAGTACGAATATATACACAAGCTCGTGATCATCCGTCCGGTCATCAGTCACGAGTTGGCCGGATTCCAATTCTACCTCAGTTTCTTTATGCGACGTCGTCAGTTGTTTCCGAAATCTCAAGCGCTATCTATCCGTCTCCGACGCACCAAATTAAAGGGGGTGCAAAGCTGACGACCATCAACTATTGTATTGTAGTAAATGACAGAGCGGTAGGAGGTTTATTGGGTGAGTGAGTGAGCGAGCGAGTGAGACTGACCCAGCGTGGCTGACCGGAAGGTGGTGGAGTTGTCGACGACGCTGCGGCTGGCCTTGATGACCGTCTTCCACATGCCGTCGCCGACGAACATGATGTTGGTCTTCTCGCTCCCGACCTCCACGTTCTCGAAGTACCCCCCGGCCTTTATGTAGACCACGTACCTCGTCGCGCTGTTGTTGGGCGCCGCGGCCACCGCCTCGCCCACCGTCCGGAAGTCCCCGCTCCCGTCCTTGGCAACCACCGCGTTCGCCATTGCCGCGGGAACCTGCTGCTGGAGCAGTCGCCGGTCCCCCGCGGTCACCCACGCCGGGAACCCGCGACGCACGCGCCCGTACCCCTCCAGCGCCTCCTCCTCCTCCCGCCACGGGCGGCGGCGCCGGCGCGGAGATTGCGGGAGGCGGCGCAGCATGGCGAGCGAGTTGGACACCAGGTGCGCCGCGTGGTAGATGCGGCCCTGCACGTACGGCCGCACGCGGCCGTCCTCCGAGGCCGAGGGACCCGAGAAGCCGTCCAGGCAGGTGTACTGGTTCGTCAGGGCGGCCGAGAGCACGGTCTGCACGCCGGCGACGACCGACTCGTCCTCCGCCCCCGCTCCCGCCGACGAAGAGAGCGAGAGCTCCGCGGCCGCCGTGTCCAGCTGCCTCAGCGTGTGCCCGAACAGCTCCAGGCAGTCGGCCAGGGCCAGCCGGTCGCGCAAGCGCAGCCCGCCGCGAATAAGGTACGACGAGCAGTTGGACGACGACGCGCGCACCGCGGCCGCCGCGCGGCCAACCAACTCGGAGATCACGTCGCGGAGCGGCTTCTGCGCCAGGTTAGGGATGGTGGCCAGCGTCGACGCGCACACGTCGCGGTGCAGCGTGCCGGCGCAATGCCGCTCCACGGCCGCCGCGTCCACACTGTTGCCGCCGCCATTCCCCCCCTCTTTTTCGACAAGCACTCGTTCGCCAGGGTACTTCTCGTCATTGTTGGCGAACGCCTTGTGGGTGGCGAAGATGCCGAGCAGCAGCAGGAAGAGGACGGAGAGGACGGTGAGGAGGGGGAGGAGCGCGGGCGCTGCTGCTTTTCTGGCTCTCGCAGCAGCGGGAAGTGGTGGCATCGTTTGTGGTGGGATCACTGTGAGGCGAGTGACAAGGACAGTAATATCGCGACTTTTTATACTGGTAGGACAGCATCGATAATAGTAGTACTGTATTGTTAGAAATGGAACTTTAGCAATCAAAGTTGTCAGCTGAAACTTCATTTTCTGCGTTGACCCGACACCGCTGTCTTTCCGTTTGCAGTAGCAGTAGCTCACGAACCCCCATTGGTCATCAATTTAGCATATACGTACAATACGAAATTCAATGAGACACACAAACCCCGCTATAAAAATTTAGGGATGCAGCATATCACTCGTGGTGAGAAATGCTGGCCGGAAATGCGGGCTGTATAGTTGCCTTCGTCCTGGCTCCAACATTATTATTCTCTTCATACTAAATTACATGTTCAGATATAGCTAGAGATATATTAAAAAAGAAAAAATATATTAAAAAAGAAAAATAAGTAATTTAAAATAAATATAGGGATTATAAATGAACAAATAAAAAGGAACAAAGGAAGTACCTCTCGAGCTGTGTTGTGAACAGTGAGCACTAGTGCAGGCAGCTGTGTCCTCCATATCATCGGGTAGCTGTGATGTGAGCACTTGGAGCTTTTCTCGACGCGGCGCCACTCTCAGACGAGAACGACGAGACGCAATGCGGTGTCAGTGAGCTACGCAGGAACACCTGAGCTGGGCCGTCATCGACTTTGTCCCATGGATAAGAGCTCAAAGCCCATTAAATTTATGTCGGCCCACGTCGTCTCGAGTCAGCTCCTTCCGGCACGTTCGAGAGACGAGTGTTGTTTCTCCACGGCCGCAGACTCGTGTCTTCCCCCTCGTTCTCGATCCTCCGGTGCTAGCCGCGTGTCCACCACTCTCCCACCTCGGCTCCTCTGCTCCGGTATCGTACTATCTCTCGACCAGTCTACACGTCGCCTTATATAGCAAGCACGGCCGTCTCCACCGCAGCAACCACCTAGAGAGGTAGCGAACTTCGTCAGAGTCAAGGGACAACAGAGGACAAAAGATGGCAACGGCAGCGCGAGGTCTCCGGCTTGTCGCTTCAATACGGCAATCCCCCGCCCACCGCCGCCTTCTATCTGCGTCGTCGTCGACCGCCAAGACGACGGAAGCCAGCGGCGCTGGTAATCCAGCCTTGCACTCCGGCGACGCGCCGAGTGAGGAGTACACGGAGCGGCCCCCGCGGTTCTCCGCCTCCGAGGAGGCCGCAACTGGACACGGCCGCAGCAAGCAGCCTTCTTCGGCGTCGCAGCCAGCGGAGACCAAGGAGCAGCGCGTCCCGCCGTTCGGGCCGTCGGGGACGAAGCTGGGTTCGCAGGAACTCGCCGACCCGGCGGCGGCCGGCTCGTCGTTCACGCAGAAGCGGCGGTTCTCCGAGCCCGCCGCCGCCGGCCACGACGCCCGCGACGAGGCGACGCCCGGGCGCGAGGAGTCCGCGGCGAGGAAGGTGCGGGAGGAGGACCGCGAGTACTACCGCACGCACAAGCCGTCGCCGCTGGCCGAGGTGGAGTTCGCCGACACAAGGAAGCCCGTCACGGCCGCCACCGACGGCAGCGCGTCGGACCGGTTTTCGGAAGTCGAGGGGAACACGGTGGAGGACACGGCGGACGACTCGCTCGCGCGCGCCGAGGCCATGTTCAGGGAGGCCGCGTCGCGAGGGAACCCCGAGTGGCCGCACTCGCGCGCGCTCGCCCGGATGCTGGCGGCGCGGCGCAAGGAAGGCGGGAACGACGCAGCGCCGTGGAGCAGCTGATGGATGGAGAGAGTTTTCGACGGGCGGCCTTCGGTGTCAGGCTGCCGCGATTTCCACGTGTACTTACTGTCTTATTAGTAATTACATAGTAGTATAGCGTAGGCGTAGTGCATGGAATAAATAAAATTGTGTTTCTTGTGATGCAAAGCATATCTGCTCGCTGAGAGCTCCCTCATTCTAGGACGAAGTATCTATAAATATAGAGTCCGGCTAGAAAATTGATCTTCGTATTTATATGGATATTATGCATGGATATTATTGGTGATTGTTACGATCCTCACGAGCGCGACTCTACACGCCATCGTCGCAAGCGCACCCTCTCTCTCCGGGCGCCGCTAGCTCCAGTCGCTGCGAATCGCATCACCACAAGTCATCCTGCCCAAGTTATTCCGAGTCATCCTGTTCAAGTTATACCGTTCGTGCAAATGTTCTACGCTGCTGTCTCACGCATGTCTAGGAGAAGACATGGAACAATCTACATCAAATCTTCCATCTTCACCAGGTCTGCCATGGCTAGATAATAACAAATCCTAGTATCCTTCTTAGTAAATCCATAAGCTATACGTAGATCAATGTAACTGTGCTTGACATTTAGTTCTATTACAATAGATGCATTATCAGTAGATTTTTTTTCATTTTTGTAGATCATCGTGAGACGGAAATGAAGACAATCAATACAGAAGTTGATGATATTTCGAAGATGATGCCAGTGATCGGCATGGAATTCAATATCGAGACAGTAGCTTATGAATTCTACAATGCTTACGCCGGAAAACATGGTTTCAGTATAAGGAAGTATTGGCATGATCGATCCAGAGCAACTGATAGTGATCAGAACAAAGAACTTTGTTTGCTCAAAGCAGGGATTCAATAAGAAGAATCCATCAGAGGCAAAGCAAAGAAATCGATTAGATACAAGAGTTGGATGCACAGTAGAGATGACCATTAAGATCAACTCGAGTGGAAAATATTATGTTAGCAGTTTTGAGGCATCACATAATCATGAGCTTACAACACCAAACACGACTAATTTGTTGCGCTCCCATAGAAGAATAACGGAGGCACAAAGAGCTCAGATTGATATACTAAATGATTCAGGTATTAGACCCAAATCTGGACATGATGTTATGAGTAGACAAGCGGGTGGCCGACAATGCCTTAATTTCACTCGGAAGGATTATAAGAATTATTTGCGTTCAAGACGTATGAGGTCAATCCAAGAAGGAGACACGGGTGCTATTCTTCAGTACTTACAGGATAAGCAAATGGAAAATCCATCCTTCGTTTATGCAATTCAAGTCGACGAAGAGGAGATGATGACTGATATATTTTGGGCAGATGCAAGGTCAGTCTTAGACTATGATTATTTTGGAGCTGTCATATGTTTTGACACAACATACAGAACATACAATTATGTAGGCCATTTGCTCCTTTTGTTGGTGTAAATCATCACAAACAAACAGTTATTTTTGGTCGTGCGTTACTTTATGATGAAACTACTGCGACATTTGAGTGGTTGTTTGAAACTTTCAAAAAGGCGATGTCCGGAAAGGAACCAAGAACAATACTGACTGTCCAGTGCGCTTCCATGATTAGTGCAATTTAGAAGATTTTTCCTAATTCGATTCATCGCCTTTGCATCTGGCACATATACCAAAATGCTGCTATACATTTGAGCCATATTTTCCAAGCTTCCAAAGATTTTCAGAAGGATTTTGCTAGGTGTGTTTTTGATTATGAGTATGAGGATGAATTCATTACGGCTTGGCATGTTATGATACAGAAGTATAACTTGCAAGAGAATGACTGGCTCAATAAACTATTTGAGAACAAGGAGAAGTGGGCTTTGGTTTATGGTCGACAAACATTTTGCGCAGATATGAAGTCAACACAACGAAGTGAGAGCCTCAATGCATTACTGAAAAGATATTTGCACGTTCGTCTTGATCTACTGGATTTCTTCCGTCACTTTGTGAGAGTAGTGGAGGATAGAAGGTATGCAGAATTGGAGGGTGACTTCAATGCAAGCCAAAAAGTTCCAAGGGTGCCACAAGTGCAGATGTTAGTGCAAGCTTCAAAAGCATATACACCTACGGTGTTTGAGATATGGGATGTTGTGCATACGGCAATGGCCAAACAGTCGATAGTTTCCTATATAAGGTTGTTGATACTAGTAAACCAGGAGATCATGCATTTACAGTGGATTTTTTTTTCAGAAGGAGGGAAAGTATTGTGTTCTTGCAAGAAGTTCGAGTTTGCGGGGTGTTATGCCGCCATGCTCTAAAAGTGTTAGACCTTAACAATGTTAAGGTATTGCCTGCTGAATATGTTTTGAAAAGATGGACAAAACATGCAAAAATAGGTGCATCAAAAGTAAATCAAAAGCATGCTATAGAAGAAGAAAAGAGAGTTGCACTAGCCAGAAAATATGGAGCATTATGTCGCTCTTACAGCAGTATATTAAGCAAAGCTGCAGAAAATGATGAAGCGTATGTATTCCTAGAAGAACTTCTCTGCAACTGATGGAACATGTTGATCAAATTATGCATGAAAGTAACTTTGCAGATAAATAGAGAAATTCTCCACAAGTTGAGAAACTTCCTGCTGAATGCAGTAGGGAGAATATAGTTTAGGTACAGGGAATCAAGAGAAAAGAGCAAAAAGGATCCAGCAACAAAAGGCCAAAAGGTGGGCTTGAAATAAACAAGAAAAAGAGACCAAAAGGCAATCTTCAGAAGAACACTGAAAGGGCTCCCTTATCATCTGAACCTGCCCCTGGTCACGAGGATTTAACTAATTACAGTGCTTCCCATATATACCCGTATGATATGGCACAACAGTTTCTAGCTAACATCATACCTTTTGTTTGAAAAAACATGCCTGCTTTTCTTGGTCTTTTCTAATATTTGTTTGCTTTCAGAATTCAGTAAGCTGGCAACCACAACAAGAGTTCCTTTGTTATAATGGAAATCCCAACCAGGTGATCTCTTTTGTATGATAAGCTTGCAAAATTATATTGTTGTAAATAAGGTCCGACAATAACAATTATCATGTCTGCAGAGTTTCACGCAATTACTGAACATGGCACAATCATCAAGCCATGGAGGCCAAATGCATTTGGCAACGGTATGAACCTATTGCAAATTTCAATAGATCATGCCCAAGTTCAATATCAGTGGCGGTAATGTAGTCTTTAATTTGTTCTTGCAGCCCTCCCAGCTCTGACAAGGTCATTTTCAGGAGAGGGATCCATAGAGCTTGATCCAAAATTATGAGTTCTTCTTAGATTTCATTATATTTACTTGAGAAATTCATTTTCTTATTAGCACTCTTTATTCTAAAAAAGTAGATATACTGTCTGAGTTTGAAACATGGGTTGTCAGACAACAGAGTTGAGTTGAAATGCAAGTGCTGCTCCGTTGCCCGATCATTCTCACGCTAGTTGTTCTTCCTAATGGCGTCAAGCAACAAAGCTGCAGAACAACAAGGGTCCAGAAGAATTGGCTTCTTCCTTCTGTCTCCGTTGCAAGCAGCAATGCTTCAGGCGTAAATGCGCGGACAGTGGCTGCAAATCGGTAACTCGCGCAGGATGGTGGCAACGCATCGTCGTTTCACAGCGGCCGGAGCTCGCGACGTCGTCCGGAGAGAATACCCAGGGTGCGCTTATGACTTGTGGTGGCGCGACGTCGTTCGCAGCAGCCGGAGCTCGCAACAGCGTCCGGAGAGAATACCGAGGGTGCGCGTATTAGTTGCGGCGGCGGCGTGTACATGGATCCAAGAGTCGCGCGCGATGGGCTCGTGAGTATCGTAACGGCCGCGTATAATATCTATATAAATACGATGATCAGTTTTCTACGGGCTTATAGGGACACTTGGCGGCCTGTTGTTGCCCTGCTAATCCCGTACAGGGCGCCCTGCACAAGAGCCGGACTCATATATATATATATATATATATATATATATATATATATATATATATATATATATATATGTATATATATATGCGCGTTAGAATCCTGCTCTGTTTTTTACCTTGGTTTTGGAGCCTTACAAACACTGCCAAGGCTTGAACTGGATCTCACACTCACAGCATGACCGTCACAAGCTATTCCATTGCTTGTCCGGAGGCACGTTTGGCATATAAGAATACTACAAATATAATACACGCAGGGAATGAGGGAAATGAGAACTTCCAGCGAAAATACGCGTACGCAGCACGCACAGGTACAGGTACGTCGCGAGGATATGGATAAGCACCGAGGGGCGCCATAGATTCATACAGAGTCTAGTTCTTGGCGGCCACGGGTGCAAGGCATAGCGGACACGTCGTGTTGACCCGGAGCCACGTGACGATGCACTCCTCGTGGAACGCATGCCCGCACCGCGGCAGCGCCAGCGCCAGCGCGCGCCCGGGTTCTCCCTGCGCGAACTCCGCCAGGCACACCGCGCACTCCGCGGCGCCCAGTCGCACGGACACCGGCAGCAGCGACACACCACGGCGAGGCCGGGGCGGCGCCGACGAAGCTGGCCGGGAGGAAGAGGCCGGTGCTGCCTGAGATGCCGCTGCTGCTGCGGCGGCAGCTTCCTTGTTGTACTGCCAGAGGAAGCGGCCGGTGATGTAGAGGCGCAGGAGGACGATGCTGGCTGCCGTCAGGCCCGACGAGCCGACGCTGGAGATCCTCCAGCTTGGCTGTGGTGTACTGCTGCTGCCGGCCGGTGCCGCGCCAGGCGCAGGATCAATGGCGTCCATCGACTCTAAAGGAGGACGACGACAACAACAAAGGGGGCAAGCGTGGCTTATTCGGGCCAGCCAGAGTTGGTTTGCGTCGCATTTTAAGTGCCGTTGCAGGTCATGTGTTCCATGTTTTCAGGCCACTTCTTAACATAGTTGCCGTTTCGGTAGTGTTTCCCCATACCGTGCCGTCCGATCGGGGCTGTCGGGCTTTGCTCTGTTCATATCAGTTATTTGCTCAAACGAATCAATAAATTATCGTGCTCAGAACCTCAATTTTACTACCTAGCAAAAAAAAAACCTCAATTTTGCTAGCATCTCATCTCTCTTTTTTGAAGGTTTCAGCCTTTTGGACACGTTATACTTCCTTTCTCTTTCTGTGTTGGTCCATCCATCGTCGCGGGCCTTTACGAGAGCGTCTGCATTCATTGGGCCACGTCTCTGTGGACAGAGGCTCGTGTCAACAAATCTAGGCCTACTAACCCAACTACGGACCGACTATACAGGAACATTGGGCCCACTACTAAACAAAATATAGGCCGGCTAACCCAAGCTAATAACAGCTGGTAAGGAAGCCTAACAAACACCTAGGACATTTATATACGACAGAACACACCCACCTTATAAACACGCACACCCGTGAACAAATAAAAATAAAAAAAATCTATGGTTTCCTGTATTCCACTTCCATTGTCCGTAGAAAATAAGAAAATAAGAAATTGGCCGGCTTACTGAAATTTTTCTTATTGACCTGTAACTGTAAGCGATAATGCCTAGCCGCCATGTCGAGCACAGCCGCGGTGATATAATTAATGTTCAGAGGTGGACGTCCTGGCATATTCCACAGAAAAAACTTCAAACAAAGCAGCTAGCAGCTCTAGTGTCGACTGACAGCCGGACGAAGCAGCCGCTCGCAGACACCCCAACTGGTTACTGGTACAAATAGAACACATGCCAGGACAAGGATCGCCGCCGGTCGCTGCCAAAACGCGCCCGCCAGAGCAGAGCCAGCTTGGCTTCTCCAGTGGAGTGGCGTGCTCCCCCTGAAACCGACGTGTGCCTAACCCACGCCGCCTTGCTTGCTCCTCGTCCAGACGCCCGGCCGAGGTGAGCGACGGAGAATTATCGCAGGACGACGTCGTCGCTCGATCGAGTTCCAGCCTTCCAGGCTTCGTTGAAACTTGGGACCAGCCCGGCGCATGTGTGCAGTGCCGACTGCCGAGCTGGTGGTGTTGTTTTCCTCGCGCACGCACGCATGGAAAACTCAGTGTCCAGTTCGTACGTGTGCTCTCCAGACGCCAATCAGAATACGAGCACGTTGGATTTAGTGCGGCGCAGTCAGAGTCCAAATGCCGACTTCTAGTACTACTAAGCTGGAGACCAATAACTCAGTAACTTTATATAGTAATGAAGGCAGGAGAGCGTGATAAGTGCATGAAGAAAAAGTTCAGAGCTTCTTTCTGTAAGTTTGGTACACAACTCGATTGCATGGATACATCCAAAAATAGCATTGCTATAAACAAATCATGAATTCATCGTGGCGCAGTTGTCTAAAAGAGATTCGTTCCGACGATATTAAGTTTGTTATTATCTCAAAGTGTCGAAGACCAACATGATCCATTTGGTGCGCCAATCGCATTACCGAACCCTTTGTAGTGGCGCACTATAGTCAGCTGAGAGGATCATGCCGGGATCGTCGTCAGCTTGACAGTTTTTTGACCTTTTGCGTCACTCGTCAGCGCTGCTTTGTCTCCTCACGTGGAAAATTCGATGAAACGGCCAAATAATTTTTCGCAACATATAAATACTGAACAGGTGACTGAAAACGATATACACGGGAGAGAGAAGAGCATATATATTTGGTGGGAGGTGGACATCATCTCTTCTTCTTCTTTTTTTTTTTATTTTGAACGGATATGATAATTGATTAGCTAGCACTGTACGGCGTCGCAAACGGACGAAGGAAAATGTAAGCATGCCAGCTGTGTTGATCTTTGTGTTCAAATAATAAAGAGTCCTCACAGCCGGGCATGATTAGCGGCAATCTGAAGAGTGCCTGAGGATTTGGTGCTAGTCACTAGCTAACAACGTTTTGACTGTTGTCTCTGCCTATTGACTGCAGAAAGTGAAATGTTTCCACTGTGTTAGTGTTAGCAAAGCATATGCTACATTAATTCATCTGTCGTTATTCATCAGAGGTCTCTACAGATAGAGCGACCTCTATTTCGGAATGTACTGATGGAAATAAATCGATTTTTTCCCTAAAATATGATGTAGGTGGTGGCTCTAACTGTCAGGATTAAAGCGGCGGCAACTTGCAGAGTGAGAGAATCTGGTGCGGATCACTCTAACAACGTTTTGACTGTGTTTGCTGTGTCGATCAACTGTACGTCGAGAGTGAAATGTTACCACAGTGAGGAAACAGGGCAGCAGCTAGATTCTATCTGTCGTCATTCATCAGAGAGGTACAGTCTCTCGATCCAGCATTCAACTTTATCCTAAATTACGGAGGGAGAAAGTAATAATATTCAATGAAATCCACATCCGCGTGTGTATGTACATTGCAACGTGTTACGTAGAGTAGAAAAGGCACAGCAGCAAAGCCAAAATTTGGTTTGCCTCGCAGAACGAAAGGACGAAAAAGCTAAAATGCTTGCAGGCCGTGGTTTGATTATGAATCAGAACCGTCCAGTGACGATTGTGATGTCTCTACGGTATACTTAGCCTGCAATCTCTCCCTTTGATATAGACAATCTGTCATTCTACCCTTGTTTTGTCTTGTCAATTTGGCCATTATTGTGCACTTCTGTACAGATTACCAACAATTTTTTTTTAAAAAAAATAGACCTTATGAGACACCTCTAGAGATTAGTAGGGACGCTTTATACCAACAGAATGTCACGGGCCAAATTTAAAAAGGACACACATGGTGCTATATATAGGTAGACACGCGATACACACTATGCAAGCACACTAACTCGAGCCTGAAAAGGACTTTTTTTGCCTTTGCCTTGTAATTAGAGTACTGTTGCAGGCATGGCCTCTTATTCGTCTTTGTCATCAGTCCTGGCGCTGTTGTGTCTGGCGGCGGCGGCATCAGCACAGCTGTCGCCGACGTTCTACGACACGTCGTGTCCCAGAGCTCTTGCCACCATCAGTGCCGCCGTGAGGTCCGCGGTGGCGCAGGAGCCTCGCATGGGGGCCTCCTTGCTCAGGCTCCACTTCCACGACTGCTTTGTGCAAGCATGTGTCTCCCGTATTTTTTCTATATTTAATTATTTTGACCACAAATTGTTGAGAAATTGCATTACAACAATTTGGGAATGGATTACATAAAAGTAAAAAAAATTCATTATACTTATAATTTTCGAATGTCAGGGCTGCGACGCGTCCGTGCTGCTGAACGACACGGCCACCTTCACCGGTGAGCAGACCGCGAACCCCAACGTGGGATCGATCAGAGGCTTCGGCGTCATCGACAACATCAAGGCGCAGGTGGAGGCCGTGTGCCCCAAGACTGTCTCTTGCGCCGACATCCTCGCCGTCGCTGCCCGCGACTCCGTCGTCGCGGTAAGAAATTGATTAGCACCGGCCGCCGTCAGCCATGTTCAGTTTCAGCTGCGATCATGTCAATCAGTTCAGTTACATACGACGCGACCTGATGTGTGGATGCGTGATGCAGTTGGGAGGGCCTTCTTGGCCGGTTCCTCTCGGAAGGAGGGACTCGACAACCGCGAGCCGGTCTCTGGCGAACAGCGACCTGCCCCCTCCTTCCTTCGACCTAGCAAACCTTACCGCCGCGTTCGCCGCCAAAGGGCTAAGCCAAACGGACATGGTCGCACTATCCGGTACGGGCGTACTGCTTACTTAGTATATTGCCTGAACAATAATCTTCCACGGTTCTTTTCGTTCCAGACACTAATAACAGAGACTTGCACGTGTGTGCAGGCGCTCACACGATCGGGCAGGCTCAGTGCACCAATTTCCGGAAACGGATCTACAACGAGACCAACATCAACGCGGCGTTCGCGACGCTGCGCAGGGCGAGCTGCCCGCGCGCGAGCGGGAACGGCGACACCAACCTGGCGCCGCTGGACGCCACCACCCAGAACGCCTTCGACAACGCCTACTACACCAACCTGCTGGCGCAGAGCGGGCTGCTGCACTCCGACCAGGCGCTGTTCAACGGCGGCGCCACCGACGGCCTGGTCCGGACCTACGCGAGCTCGCCGGCGTGCTTCAGCAGGGACTTCGCGGCGGCTATGGTGAGGATGGGCAACATCAGCCCGCTCACAGGGTCGCAAGGACAGATCAGGGTCGCATGCTCCAAGGTGAACTAGCTCGGACCAGGCTGACTGCCAAGGCCAGGGGTGACCAAGAGAGAAGAGTGTGTCGAAAAATAATAAGGCCGGCTAATGCCATCGTACATCAGTGGTCTCGTGTTTGTGCTTTTGCACTGATCACGAACACAGTACGTTTTTTCACCAACACATAAGTGTGTGAAAAACTGAAAACGAGAAAGTGGCCTACGCCTACCCTCATCTCTCCATCTTTCGAAAAAGATCTTTCTCATCATCAAGGACCCGGCCTCATTGCAAAGAAGTACAAGTGGGATTATTGAAGAATCCGCACTTGACTAGTTACACCATAATGTGTCTGCTCTCTCGTGTGTACTGCAGTAGTGCATCATCTTGTCAATGAAGTGTCTTGTTCAGACAAACAAGTACAAGAGGTCCCAAAATGAAGCCACTATCTATACTTACAGTGCCCAATTAAAGCACGTAGCGATGCAATTAGGTCGACGTCCACAAATAATATGCGCTTTATTTGGAGGAAAGGAAAGACGGCGCCACGGCCACAAACGTTGACCTTCTCGGTCGCCTCATGCTAATTCAGAAGGAGTTAGTATTAGCTCTGCATGACTGCACGGTACAGTACGTAGGATTGAGACACAGTAAGAGTAGGCGGATGACAATGCAAGGCTGCTAGTACTAGTACTATACTAGGACGGATGGATGCACAGGAACCCGGGGCAGTCCCTGTCACGGCGTCACCCACGCATCGTCAGTCTTTCACAAATGAACACAAGCAGTCGAAAAAAAATGGGGGTAAAATTATTAGGAGCTGGGAAAATCTAATGTTGTAGTCTAATGGTCAGATTAAAAACGTTGCTGATCAAACGGCCTAATCTATGATTAGTAATTTTTTTAAAATTTCTATCCCACCGATAATAAAACACCTTTTTGGCTTTTATCATAAAAAAGAATCATAAACAAAAACGTAGAACACTATGCCGTCATGCAAGTTGCAATGTGGGTACTCCACTCATCACTGAGTCATCACTGCCAGAGCGTGCATGTCGCGGTCGACGACGTTCAAATTATAATTCTAGAAAGTACAGATTGCATATACACTGAATTTCAAACCGAGATAAATTTTGTATGGCCGGCGTGCAGGTGGTAGTAGTGCCTGTTTAATAAGCGTCCTCATGCGTTTCATCAGTGCACAGGCGGAGCTATTAGACTTTTCTTTGCTCGCGTGCATATCTCCAGTAAGTGCTTGCTTACTGACTTATTGAAATATCTTGGACTGAATATAAAGTTCTTACTTAGTTCCTTATCCTTATGAGTGAATGGTGATATATATGGTTATTTTTAAGGGTATGTCTCCTTTTTAGATGACTGATTCTTTTGTATATCTCTCAGTCATATTTTCGAAACAATCATTATTAATGCGTGGAACATTACGTTTGTGAAGCTGGAACAATTTGTAACTGAAGCCGGAACATTTAGTTTTTTTGCTAAAACAATGAAACATTTTTAATAAAGAAAATCTGAAAATTATTCCACCTAAAATACTAAATGTTCTAGCTTCAATTGCATGTTGTTCCAGCAGTAGAAACAAAATGTTCTACACGTTGATTTTAATTGTTCCAAAAACATGACCGAGAGATATGTAAAATCTCAGTCATATAAATCTCTATTTTTAAAACATTATGAGTAAACAGTGGGTTGATGATGCATCTACTAATATTTCCCTAGTAGTGTTAAAATACCATAAAAAGTACCACACGTAATAGCACGCATATGCAGATATAGCCACCATAATTTGTGCCCATTTTGATGCTCAAATCTAGCCAGAAACCACGGACAAGCCAAACATCAATGCCATTCTCCCGCAGATAAAACAAAAAGAATTATTGCTCACAAGCAGCCGAGACAGAGAATGAAACTGACGTTTTCATGTACTTATGTCCAGCTGACATTTTTGAAAGGTGATTTTAAACCACGATGCATGAATGTGCATTGTACATGTACTACTCCTGTTGTCCACCAGCCAAGTTGCCGTCGCTAGCTGATTGCGCTTCACACTTATCTTTCCAAAAACAATAGTAATCCCAAACGAAAACGTGGCATATAGCATGTGCGCCCAAGAAACTTGCTCCAGCCTATAAATATCTGCATGCAATGCGAGTCTCATAGCACTGCACTGCAAACAAGCATCCAATCGTAGCTGCATTTGCATTGCCCTTGCAGATAGCTTAGCTCAGCAGTTCTCTGCTCTGCTCGACCTCTACCACATCAACCATGGCCTCTTGGACGTCAGTGTTTCTGCTCTTGTGCATGGCTGCCGCGGCGTCGGCGCAGCTGTCGCCGACATTCTACGACACGTCGTGCCCCAAGGCGCTGTCCATCATCAAGAGCGTCGTGACGGCCGCTGTGAATAAGGAGAATCGCATGGGGGCGTCTCTGCTCAGGCTCCACTTCCATGACTGCTTTGTCCAAGTAAATAAATTACCCTCTCATTATCAATGAGATTATTATCTTATTTGGCTTTCATACACGGTCTACATAGATGTAAATCTCGGGTCTAGGTCGCTCTTGGTAATTTTACGATCCCTGACGTGAAAGTGACTTATAATAATCTCACTGCAGTCCGTTCAGTTGACTCTGCTTTGGCACGGCAGAAGACAGTGGACTCATTTTTGACCCACCGGTTCTAGCCTCTAATAGCTTGCTAGCTTTTGGTCGGACCTTCCAATTTGAGTCTTATGTGTCATAATAATAAGAGCCATCAGTATCAGTGATCGATCTTTTTCGACTTCCTGTGCCAATAACTAACGACGAAGATGAATTACTGTGCTTGATGACGATGTTAGGGGTGCGACGCTTCCGTGCTGCTGGCGGACACGGCCAGCTTCACCGGCGAGCAGACTGCACTTCCGAACAATGGGTCGCTGAGAGGCTTCGATGTCATCGCCAACATCAAGACGCAGGTCGAGGCCATCTGCAAGCAGACCGTCTCCTGCGCCGACATCCTCGCCGTCGCAGCCCGCGACTCCGTCGTTGCGGTAAGCTAGGACTCTACCTAGCTAGCTAGGACTGAGGACACCTTCCTTCGTGATCAGACCAACATGCAACATGTGTCAACGCAAATGTGTTCGTTTTGCAGCTGGGAGGGCCTTCATGGACAGTGCCTCTGGGACGCAAGGACTCAACGACCGCGAGCTTGTCGCAGGCCAACAGCGACCTGCCGCCTCCGTTCTTCAACCTCACCGACCTCATCAAGTCGTTCGGCAACAAGGGCTTCACCGCTACAGACATGGTTGCGCTCTCTGGTAAGGCACCCGCTAATTTTGCACCCTCATCATCGTCCACAAGTTCTTGCCATCAATCCCTCAAGCTCGATCTTCTCGCACGGACGCAGGGGCGCACACAATCGGGCAAGGGCAGTGCACCAACTTCAGAGACCGCCTCTACAACGACACCAACATCAATCCGGGGTTCGCGGCGTCGCGCAAGGCCAACTGCCCCAGGGCTACCGGCAGCGGCGACTCCAACCTGGCGCCGCTCGACGGGACCACGTCCTACGTCTTCGATAACGCATACTACTCCAACCTGCTTTCGCAGAAGGGGCTCTTTCACTCCGACCAGGAGCTCTTCAACGGCGGTAGCACAGACAACACGGTCAGGAACTTCGCCTCCAACAGGGCAGCGTTCAGCAGCGCCTTCGCGGCGGCCATGGTGAAGATGGCGAACCTCGGGGCAGGGTCCGAGGGACAGATCAGGCTCGTCTGCTCTAAAGTGAACTAAATAAAGAATTTCTTATTAGTCACGCCATACATAAAAGGTTTTTAGTTTTCATACAGAAGAGGAGAATAAGGCCATCGTAGTTGACTGACAAGTGTGTGTGACGATATATACATACCGACAAAATGGCATGTCTCAACCAAAAGTATGGGCTTCATGCAAAGGCATATGGATGATTCCTTTGTGGTTAAGTATGTACTTATATATTTTGAGAAAAAAATATGTACTTATATATGGCGCATAGCTAATATACCAAATGTGTTCGGTTCATCATTTGTGCCATCAGTGATCCAAAACCATTTTCTGTGATGTACTAATAATTAATTAAGAGTACATAGCTAAATAATTACTGTAGATATAGTAGTTTGTTTCTAATTGGGCCTAGGCCTACATACACTAGGCATTCAAGCTAGGTCTCCCATATGACAAACATAAAGAGGCCTTCAATCTACTAGCTTTTGCTACCATGAATAGACATTTTTCGTTTTTATTTTCATTCTGGCGATGTATAATATTAAGAAATATATTTTTTGGATTGCCATGGACAGTTTTAGGTTCTTACCTCTCTTTTGCATGGGACACTCACGCGACAAAACCGAAAACCATATAGGAATATATAGCTACTACACTAGTTTTCCCACGCAAAATGTATGCTAATGGAATATTTTATCTATTCCGATCTGACCTACTAACATAAGTATCAACAACTCATCAACTTCTTAAACAGTGTTTCAACTCATCAACTTCAAGCTGGCCAAGCTTAATTATATGCACCCGATCTTTTATTTTATTGATCGCATGACAACATTCATCTGTCCGTTCAAAAATGATATATAAACCTGTTATTTGTAATGTTATCAATAAAAAAAGGTGGATCAAGTATTTTATTGTTGCCATAGTTTGCACTATATATGTTACCATTTTCTTTTAAAAAACGAGAGGAAAATTGTTACCATCCCTCAATCATGCAAATAATTAGGGCTAATAATAAGCACTGGAAAAGTCGTGCGTCGTCAGTGGAAAACGACTGAACAACGGTCAGACAAATATGGACTTATGTTTGACAAATGACGATAGTCTTTTGAAGTTATATACGGTTGCAGGCCTCTAGCTCATCTCTGCAGCTCAACCGCAAGCATCAGGATTTCAGGACAAGTCGTCACTGTTCATGGAATGGAATGAACTAGCTCGTGCATGCACACGTCGTCGTCCTTGTATTGCATTTTCTCTTTTTTTTTTTGAAAGACCTAAAACATTTTCGGCATTTGTATTATATAAGAAGAAGTTAATAGAGTTTTACATGCGCGAGTAGCGTAAGGCAACACGACGTTAGCCTAGTAGTATGGGCTAGACTGACGTTAAAAACCTATTAACAGATTACTCGCTAACTGTTTGAGCGACCATGGTTTCAAGGCTCAAACCGAACTCTACTAGTACCAGGTGAATTTACCGGAAGAAAAAGAAAAAAGTACTACGTGAATCAATTATGGCTCAGAAATGTCTTCTAATCCCACGACTTTGTACTTTGTAGTCTTAAGGCTCGCACGCAGATAATAGCAATGTGCTGGAACGCGCAAAAGATATGCATTCTACCGATCAGCTTTCTCGTCCGCGCATATCTGAGATGATCAAGGAAAACACTACTTTAATTTTCCACTCCCAGTCTCCAGCTCGATCAGCTTTAATTGATATAAATAAAAATAAATATATATATCATCCATGATGGTCGATAGATATATAAAAGTGATTAAGGCCGGGCGAAGTTGGCGGTGCAGGCCCTATCGTCGACACGAATGAAGAATAATGCAGAGTTGGTGTGTACTTGCTTGGAGTGTACTTGGACTCTAGCACTAATGCACTATGGAACTCTTTGGGCGCATGTGTGCTAACTAAACTAGGAGTATACTGCTATACTGCTAACGAAATTAAATATGTGTGAACACTGCATCTGGCAGATGATGATTATCACACATGGTGGCCAATGTCATCGTCGTCCCCAGATCGAGGGCATGAACAGCGACAATGGTTGGCGGCATTTTTGTCTGGTAGGCTAGTTAGGCGTCTGGTTTGGAACTAAGTTGTACTTAAATCTTTAGCTATAAATATGCATGTACACAACACAGCACTTTCTTCTTCAGACGACCACAGTCCACAGGCGCAGTAATAATTAGTATTAGGAGGCCACGGTAGCTATAGTCAAATATGGCCTCACACCTTTCCTTGGTGGTGGTGGTGGTCGTCGTCGTCGTGGCTGCTCTGTCGTCCTCGATGCCGGCCACCGCACAGCTGTCGTCGACGTTCTACGACACGTCGTGTCCCAACGCGTTGTCCACGATCAAGAGCGCCGTGACGACCGCCGTGAACAACGAGCCGCGCATGGGGGCGTCGCTGCTCAGGCTGCACTTCCACGACTGCTTCGTCGATGTAAGTTTTTTTTTTTTCTTCCAGTGCATCTGTCAGTTGATCAGAGTTACTAATCATTTATTACTGCGCGCACTAATAACTAATAATACGTACAGGGCTGTGACGCGTCCGTGTTGCTGAACGACACGTCCACCTTCACCGGGGAGCAGACTGCGGCTCCAAACATGGGCTCGATCAGAGGCTTCGCCGTCATCGACAACATCAAGTCGCAGGTGGAGGCCATCTGCAACCAGACCGTCTCCTGCGCCGACATCCTCGCCGTCGCCGCCCGGGATTCAGTCGTCGCGGTACGTAATATTATTAAGACAATCACATATGATGATTACAGTATTAGTTCGAGAGATTAGGGTGCTAGCTAGCTGATTCATTTCTGGTTCACGGCGGAAATTAATGAACAGCTGGGAGGACCGTCGTGGACTGTTCTTCTAGGCAGAAGGGACTCAACAACCGCAAGCAAGCAGAACGCGGCACGCGACCTGCCGCCTCCCTCCTTCGACCTCGCGAACCTGACGGCCGCGTTCGCTGCCAAGAACCTGAGCGTGACGGACATGGTGGCGCTCTCGGGCGCGCACACGATCGGGCAATCGCAGTGCACCAACTTCCGGACCCGGATCTACAATGAGACCAACATCAACTCCACCTTCGCAGCGTCGCTGCAGGCCAACTGCCCCCAGGCGAGCGGGAACGGCGACGCCAACCTGGCGCCGCTGGACGCCACGTCGCCCACCAGTTTCGACAACGCGTACTTCACCAACCTGCTCTCGCAGCAGGGCCTCCTGCACTCCGACCAGCAGCTGTTCAACGGCGGCAGCACCGACAGCACGGTCCAGAACTTTGCGAACAGCTCGTCGGCGTTCAACAGCGCGTTCACGGCGGCCATGATCAACATGGGGAACATCAGCCCCAAGACCGGGTCACAAGGGGAGATCAGGATCAGCTGCTCCAAGGTGAACTCGTGAAATTATTACGACAGAGGAAAAAAGCAGCACACGACGTGCATGCATCAGAGTTATACTACGAGCATACGTACGCCAACGAGAATAAGGTCACTGTACCGTACCAGTGTGTAGTTTTGTGTGTGTCAGCTGGAAAAAAGGTAAATTCCCCGCAAAAAAAAAAGCTGGGAAAAGGTAGCAAATGAAGTATATATACTGTGTACGTATATGAAACGAACCCTTCCTCGTGCAAAGGCATATGGAAGGCCATCTTAATTTATTCGAACTCCAATTAAGTTGAGTGTTGTACTCAGGACTGCTGTAATCTCTGCATTGGCAATTTGGCATGAACCCTGGCATCAATTTCAATTCCTTCATGCTGTCCCTAGGCCTTTTATGGGCCTTGCGCTTCCACTAGTTCCGCTACTAGGTTAGCAATACCACTTGGGCTAGTATGTTCCCTCGGAATCGAAATAATGCAGGTTGAGCAAGATCTTTTCAATATTTAAGTTATTACAACGTATTTGCCCGTTCCCAAAGAAATATCATTATAATGTTAAGGTCCTTATCCTTTGTAAATTTTGCACAAAAAAAAAGTACTGGGTAATTGTGTGGGAAAAAAAATCACCCCTTCATCCCGGGACAAGAAAAAGATGAGAATTTTGAGGACTTTTCTATCAATCTTTAAAATACATGAATAATTATTCACTTTTTTTTTGAGAAAACGCAGGAGGGCTACGTTTCTCTGTATTAAGAAGAAAGAGGTCGATGACCTTTACACGTCGCATGCCGCCTTTTGTCGGCCGCCGGTAGACGTACATATAGGAATGAAAGCACAAGACTACCGCTTAAGAGTGCTACGCCTACTCTCGCGACATCAAACGACCTAGGTTCTTGGCACCCGCCGCTATCCATAGCTGCATTTCGTCCTTGATATTCTGGATGATTTGAGTTGTGCCTGCCGCCTCGTTGCGGAAAACCCTGTTGTTCCTTTCGTTCCACAGCTTCCAAGCTACAAGGATGAAGCAGGAGTCGACCCCTTTCTTTGCTTCTTTGCACAGGCCCTGTCTTAGTGTTTCCCATGAGTCTATGATGCCGAGTGTGTTCATGGTGAATCTACTTTGTAGATGTAAGAGGCCGAGCACTTCCCACCAGATTTGCCTCGCCACCGGGCAGTGCAGCAGTAAGTGTTCTATCGTCTCGGCTTCTTGGCAACAGAGTGCGCAAGTGTTGTCACTTTGCAACCCGTGCCGAAATCTTCTGTTCGACGTCCAAGTTCGCTGTTGCACCGTGATGTACATGAAGAATTTGATCTTTGGCGGTGCCCAAGATTTCCAGATCAGTTTGGCACCTGGGAAAATAATGCTCCCTGCGAAGAACCTCTCATACGCCGACCTTGCTGTGTAGCATCCCGAGCTTGTCCAGCGCCATATAATGCTATCCTCCACTGCAGCATCCAGGTTGATGTCTTGCATCATTCTCCAAATCTTGAAGTACTGCAGTAGCACCGGGATTGTGATAGGCCCTTTTATGTCTCTAATCCATTGTTTGTTGGTTAAAGCTTCTCGGACTGTTCTCCGCTGAATTGTTCTTTTGTCCACAGCGTTGCAAAGGTCCGGTGCCGTGCTGTGAATGGTTGAGCCGCAGAGCCATCGGTCGGTCCAGAAGAACGTGTTCCTGCCATTCCCGACCTGAAACCTCGATCGATGCTTTAAACATTTCCTCCGCATCCTTATCGATTTGCATTGGTAGTCCAAACCAAGGTTTTGCGGCGTCCGTCCGTTGGCTCCATAACCAGCGCATTCTCAAAGCAAAGCCTGCTACTTTGAGGTCCATGATCCCGAGCCCGCCGTACTGTACAGGTCGTGTGACTCGTGGCCAGGCCATGAGGCATTTTCCACCGTTGGCGGTAGACTCGCCTGCCCAAAGGAAGCCTTTGCGGCATTTGTCGATTGCCGTGATCACCCAGTCCGGCAGTTTAATGGAGATTAGGGGGTATATCGGTATGGCCGATAGTGTTGCTTTGACCATCGATAGTCGGCTTGCTTTGTTCCTGAGTCCTGCCTTCCAGGAAGGCAATTTGCCCCTTATTCTGTCCACGACCGGCTGGAGGTGTGCCTTCTGCAGCTTGCTAGTAGATAGCGGCATTCCCAGGTATGTAGTCGGAAAGTCGCTGAGTTGACAAGGCAGGTGTGCTTGAATTCGTGCTAGTTCCTCCGGTGAGCAACATATTGGGACTGCTGTGCACTTGGCCATGTTTGTACGCAGCCCAGATGCTGCACCAAAGATGTTCAGGATCGTCATTGTGGCGAGTAGGTCTTGCACTGCTGGGGAGATGAACGGCATGACGTCGTCGGCGTACAGGGAACACTGATGTGTTATAGCACGGTGACAATCTCCTGTAGCAGTCCTTGGGAGGCTGCCTGCTTGAATAACCTGTGCAGCACGTCCATTGCCGGTAGAAAGAGCATAGGGGAGAGCGGATCTCCTTGCCGTAGGCCTCGCTTAGCGGCGATTGTTTTGCTAGGGACTCCATTGAGCAGCACCTTAGTTGAAGCAGTGGAGAACAACAGCGAGAGCCAATTTCTCCACCGTGCTCCAAAACCGATGTGCTGCAGTACTTCAAGGAGAAATGGCCATGCCACTGTATCAAAAGCCTTGGCTATGTCGAGCTTGAGCAGCACCTTTGGGATTCTCCGCTGCTTGAACGTTTTTGCTGCTGCATGAACGAACCTGAAGTTGTCGTGTATGGAGCGCGTCTTGATGAACGCACTTTGGATAACATCCACCAGGGAATGGAGTTCCGGAGCCAGCCTTCGCGCCATCATTTTGGCTAACAATTTGGCATAGCTGTGTATGAGACAAATAGGCCTATAATCTCCAGCTTCTTTGGCAACGGTTTTCTTGGGAAGGAGGGTGATCAGCGCATTATTCAGCCCATGAAAACCTCGACGGTCAAGTCGGTTGAAGGCGTCCAAAGCTGCCAGTAAATTAGGCTTGATGATCGGCCAGGCTGACTCGTAAAATTCGGCGGTAAACCCATCTGGCCCCGGAGATTTGCCCTTAGGTAAGGCCTGGATTGCACTCCACATCTCTTCCTCCGTGAATGGAGCATCTAAAATGACTCAAATCTGCCGTCGGCATGCCAATCTCATGTAGATTGATTGTGTGCGGCCTCTCAACATGCGTTCCCATAATGGCAGTGAAGTGCTGGTACAACACCTCTTCCTTCTCTGTTTGTGTGTGCGTCGTTCCTTCTGCAGCGGCTATGGTGGCGATATGGTTCTTTTTCTTCCGAAAACTCAAATGCAGGTTGAACAACTTCGTGTTTGTGTCCCCCTCCCGCAGCCAAGTTACTTTGGAGCGAATTCTTGCTATTGTTCTTTCAAGGGACGCCAGGCCAAGGATTTTTTGCTTGAGTTCCTTCCTCAGTCCCACTTCCTCTTCTGCGAGTGGCCGTCACATGATAAAAGATTTATTTGGAGCTATAGGAAGGAGCACGAACTACTACTTACCTAGCACTAGTAGAGAGCTGGGTAGTTCGTTAAGGTGAAAGTATGAAAACAAAAGTTGCAACTGAAAACACGCAGAGCGCACGTTCTTCTGGAGGATAACAAAATGACGGCATAGCCGTCAGAGAGGTGAGACATGAGAGATTGGCCTTCCCTGCTTAACGAACGAAGCCGATCGATTCGTCCTCTGTAGAGGCTGTTTTCGTCTGGCAGCATGAAGATGGAGACCCCGATTGACTGGCAGTTTGGTTGCACTAGACGAGTCCGCGGGCCCTTCAAAATTTGTGGCTGCACGGCGACACTCGAGTGCGACGTGCCGGTCAATGCAAACGGTGACAGCGTCTTGGATGCAGCGGCCAGGACACAGCTTGCCGGTTGGCACCAGTGTAAGTGTACTCTCTTGATTTATCTTATCTTATTAAATCTGGCTTCGAAATTTCTTTGTACCAGAGAGTCCACATTTTTTCTCGTTGCTACAGTGATGGTTTTTCTTTGTTTCTGGGAAGGGTTTTATCACTACAGTGACGTTGACGTACCAATTCGCGAGCTATAAATACGCACCCGCTCCTGCATGCCAACCACGGCCATCAGCTAAAAGAAAAGATTCAGTATAATTAGTAGTGGAGTATTACTACTTCTAGTTATCTGAAGATTTATTTTGCCTGTGTCATCATCCATGGCCTCATCTAGTAGCCTTATGATTCGGCTGTTGGTGCTGGTGGCAGCGGCCTCTGCAGCGTCGGCGCAGCTGTCGTCGACGTTCTACGACACGTCGTGCCCGAACGCGTTGTCCACCATCAGGGCCGCCGTGAGGGCTGCGGTGGCGCAGGAGGCGCGCATGGGAGCCTCCTTGGTCAGGCTCCACTTCCACGACTGCTTCGTCCAGGGGTGCGACGCGTCCATCCTGTTGGCGGGGAACGAGCAGGATGCCGTTCCTAACCGGTCCGTTAGAGGCTACGGCGTCATCGACAACATCAAGACGCAGGTCGAGGCCATCTGCAACCAGACCGTCTCCTGCGCCGACATCCTCGCCGTCGCCGCCCGGGACTCTGTAGTCGCGGTGGGTATACTCTTCTAGTAATTAGCATTACTTTTGACTTCACCATGCATGACACACTGATATTTTGGTTCCGATTATATATAATTCGCAGCTGGGAGGGCCGTCGTGGACAGTTCAGCTGGGTAGGAGGGACTCTCTGAGGCCTGGAACCTCGTTCGCGGGTCTCCTCCCTGGTACGGCTACCCTCGCGCAACAGCTAGCCGCGTTCGACAACGTGGGCCTCGACGCCACCGACCTGGTCGCGCTCTCAGGCGCGCACACCATCGGGCAGGCGCACTGCCCGTCGTACAGGACCCGCATCTACAACGACACCAACATCAACGCCGCCTTCGCGAGGTCGCTGCAGGCCAACTGCCCGGCGGGCAGCGGCGGGGACAACGTCATGGCGCCGCTGGACACCACGACGCCCAACTCGTTCGACAACGCCTACTTCAACGACCTGCTCGCGCAGCGTGGGCTCCTGCGCTCCGACCAGGAGCTCTTCAACGGCGGCAGCACCGACAACATCGTCAGGAACTTCGCGTCCAGCGCCTCCGCGTTCAACAGCGCCTTCGCCACCGCCATGATCAAGATGGGCAACATCGGCGCGTTGACCGGGACGCAGGGAGAGGTCAGGCGCAGATGCTCAGCCACGAATTAATTCTTCATGGAAAGCAGCAGACGACTTTTGTTACGCATCCATCAGCTCAAATGCGATCGATATATACTATAGCGCACACAGAACAGAAATAAGGTCTAGTAACTGCTCCATCAAATAAGTTGGGACAGCTAGCTAGTGACCATTTACATATGGACCCATGTACTTGAAAATTCCCTTCCTGTGCTGAAGCTGGGAGAAGTCCCTTCTCTTTTACCTAGTACTATTTGATAATTCAAGAAAGTGTCACCTTCAAAAAAAAAAAAATTCAAGAAAGTGTACTTCTGTTCCTCCTGCTTTTGCGAGGCCACCGAGAAGGACCAGTCTGACTAGGCTCAACGCCCGCTGTTTTCTAAGGCCCACTACAGGGTATGTTGTGACTGGCCCACCACAGCAGGTTTCCTTCAAGGAAAGACTAATGAGCGATATTAATGGGCTTAAAAATGAAACATTTAGAAGAGAACAGTTTAAATACATGTAAACAAACCGACAAAATTAGAATTCAAATCCAAGACACGGTACTAAATCCGGCTGCTTGCTGGTGGCGATGCGATCCACCAGCGACACGACAGCATCACCACATGTATAATGTTCGTCCAACATTCCAACTCGAACAGATTTTCATCTAGTCCTGGTTGACGACCCTGCAGTTCTCCCTGATCTCGCCCTCGTCGCCGGTGAGCGGGCTCATGCTGCCGAGGTTCACCATGGCGGCGCCGAAGTCCTCCCAGAACTTACTCGGGTTCTCGCTGTAATACTTGACGAGCTCGTCGGCGTCGCCTCCGCCGCCCTGGTACAGCTGCTGGTCCGTGTGCAGCAGCGCGCGTCCCTGCATTAGGCCCTGGTAGTAGTCGACGTCGACGGTGGTGGGCGTGTCGTCCAGCGACGTGAGCGCGTCGTCGTCGCCGCCGTCGGGCGAGCACCGCTCGTCCAGCGACGCGGCGTACGCCGGGTCCAGCGTGTCGGTCTCGTTGTACAGCCGGCCGCGGAAGAAGAGGCACCGCGAGTAGCCCAGCGTGTGCCCGCCCGAGAGCACCACCAGGTCGTGGAGGGACAGCCCGTGCGACTCGAAGCTGTCCTGGAGCGCCGGAAGGTCCATGAACGGCGTCGGGATCTCGTTGTTCGCGTCGTCGAGGCTCGCCGTCGTCGCGTCGCGACGGCCGAGGAGAACGTCGTAAGAGGTCCCGCCGAGCTGCAGCAAAGCCAGCGCAGACGGTCTCATTGTCAGTTCGTTCGCCCAAAATAAAATAAAATAATTAATATATATATATATATATTTGGTTAATCTCTACTGGCTACGAAAAGTAGTTTCTTTGGGGTCAAAAGCATTCTGCAAGTTGGCTGAGAAAAAAGAGCGGCAATGGAATTTTCTTCTGAAAAACAGTGCTGTCACGGCCACCTTAATGCGGTTAGGTTGAGAGGATTGCTATTATCTCTAAGTAAAGGTGCTTTATTTAGTAAGCTATAGTATGTGTTGCTGATCTTACACAGTTAGTGGTAACTTTCACGATAAGTCTTAACTGGACAGGTAGAGGATGATGACGACGGGCAGTTGTTGAGGTTCAGGCAGCGGCAGCAGTAGTGTAACAGAACAGAACAGAGCACCTCTGCTTTGGACAGTGGTAACTAGTGAACTGAGAACTCACCGCGACAATGGAATCGCGAGCAGCCACCGCCAGGATATCCGCGCATGAGACGACGTTGCCGAAGCAGACCGTGTTCACCGCCGCCTTGATCGTGTCGATGACCTCGTACCCTCTCACCGAGTTGTTGTTGGGCTTGGCCGTCTTCTCGCCGACCATGTCGGCCGTGTCGTCCAGAAGAATGGAGCCGTCACAGCCCTGCAGCAACATTTCGGTCACCTGCAGCTTCTTTCATTTTGCAGCTAGTAGGAATGAACATGGGAACCAGCAGCAACGCACATTGACGAAGCAGTCGTGGAAGTGCATGCGGACCAGCGACGCCCCCATCCTCGGCTCCTTCAGGATCGCCGCGCCCACGAGGACCTTGATGGTCGACAGCGCCTGCGGGCACGTCTCGCTGTAGTAGTCCGGCGTCAGCTCCGCCGCCGCCCCAAACGACGACGAGACCAGAGCTGCGGCCATGACGACGGTGAGGTACACAACAAGAACCGACATTTTTTTTTCTTTGGTGAAGCGGCTGCCTGCTGCTGTTGTTAAGTGGCTACTAGCTAGAGGAGTCCCAAGAATATGTAACTCCAATGCTGATTTGGTGTGTTCTATGATGCAGACAGAATGGATGCTCTGCGTTTTATATAGTGAGTGTGTGTGTGTGTGTGTGTATGTGTGTGTGTGTGTGTGTTGCAGCACTCACCTGTCACGATTAGCCAAGCAACCAACCGGTGCTTTCTTTGTACGGGCGGCCTGATCGAATCCAGGCTTTATTCATCACGGTGTAGTAATGAGAGGCACGACTAGATTATCTTGTCAATGAAGAGATCGCATCATCAGTGTTTCTTCTGCGCCTTCTGTGTTCACCTATATTCATACTCTTATTATTTTCAAATGTGGTGCAAAGTGCTGTTCATTTCTTGCGTGCATTGTGCTGAGTTGTTTACACAGATTTAACTGGACCATACATGTTGGTGCTGCAACCAACCGGATTAGCCTAAATGCTGGGTAATGCTAAACCGGAGAATCAAGTTGGTAAGTGCCAGGTTTCTTGCACAAACTGGCCGGCCGGTGGCCACTCTACTAGCTACCAGATCCTGCTAATTTGTATCGGTCAGTCTGTTAACACGAAAAGAAACCATCCAAACCCTATAACTTTAACGTTCCTCTCAAACAGCGACTTTTTAGATTCGGTTTGCTTCACACACACACACAAACGCACGCACACACGCGCGCGCGCGCGCGCACACACACACACACAAAAAAAAAATGCTTCACTTGTCGATTGAAGGACTGAGGGCCCAAGATCTGAAAGCCCATAATCCAGAGAAACGGCCCGTACTGAATTGAACGGAACGCACTCGATCCGAAAGAACAAGGGGGAGTCGATCCGATCCGAGAAAGGAGGATGAGAGCGAGGGAGGGACACGAGACACGACGCGCTGTCAATCCATCAGACGATCGCTCGCTACGCATGGAAAATCTAGACCAACAATTTTCTTGGATGGAGGGTTGCGCCAACTCTACCGGCATGCCGGCCGCCGTGGTTGAACCGGCGGCGGCCTCTGACACCGGTTGGGCCAATTCTACCGGCGCACCGGCCGCCGCGGTTGCACCGGCGGCTTCTGACATAAGATCGCCACGACCATCAACTGGGGGCGAGTCGCCGCGACATGGAGCAGCTACGACCTCGCCGATGACACCAAGGACGGCCCGGCGATGGAGGAGGATGATAATCTCGCGCAGAGCACCGCGCGCTCATCTGCCGGCCGGTGCAGAATCGGGGGAGTTATTAGCGGTGCAGATGCTGAGGGAGCGGTGGCCGTGGAAGCGCCTGGACGAAATGCCGGTGATGGTTCAGAGGGGCGCGAGGGAGTGGGCAGCGGCAATGGAGAGGTCCAACAAATACATGCGAGAAAAGGCTCAACGCGAGGAGGAGGAGGAGGAAGGCCAGAGCAATCCCTCTTCTTCCATCGACGCAGCAGGATGGCCGACACCGAGCCCCAAGAAGAAGTCGGCTCTGTCGTCGTCCACGACCACAAGCAACATGCCCATGCCGCCGGTGACGCGCGGTACGTGATGTCGTGTCTACTGCTGTAGGGGAAAGTTTACTGTACCTCCCACAAGACAGCGTCTGGGTGATCGATGTTTCCATTGCATATGGCAATGGGGCCCCTATGACAATTGGCTGCATAAATTTTCATTTCATTTTCATTTTTTTCTGAATGGTAACAGATTATTTTTTCTGGCTGTTAATTTCTTCTTATGCAATGGATCCATCTCTAGTCGCCAGCAATAGTGAACCTAAATCTAGTCTAGCTGCTCTTTCTAGTTACATTAAATACATTCGCCTATCAAACACATTAGCATCTGCATCTCTCATCTAAAATGTGCAGCTGAAATACACCAGTATCAAACACATAGTACAAGTGAAAAGAAAAGAGCGGGGCACATACCTAGTATAAAACAAAAAAGTCGTCTTCTGAAAACATCAGTGATAAACTGAAGTTTTCTAAAATTAACGATCGCCTATGTCGAAAAATATAAAGGCCGGATGCCTTTTAATTGCTTAATGAGTAAATTGTTTCCTTTATTATCTAAAATAAAGGAATTGTTTTAACGTGTTGTTGGTGGACATAACAGCATACCTATTGATTATATTTTAACGTGTTGTTAGCTATATTTTCGCATCTGGAGAAATTGTTTTTGGGCAAGTAGACAAGTATACATAATTACAAGAGTATATCGAAATGTGATTATTTGCGCCCGAAACAATGAGAGAACCCTACACAAAGCGTGAACTATACAAAGTGTACTTTTTTCCAGATGCAAGGTTAAAATCGAGAATTTGTGGCAAAAACAGTAGCTGACATTTGATATTCCGCAGGATGTTTGGTTGGACTGACATCTAGTACTAGTAATACAGTATTAGTAGCATACGGCGTACCTGAAAGTGTACAGAAATGTTACTATAAAAAAGTGTAAAAAAGCAATCAGTACAAGCAGTATTTAAAAATTAACCTTTTGTCTAACTCAGCCATGACAAGATGCGACAACGAAAATTCGTGGCAGCGGAAGAGATTCCGGCATCTTTATTTTAACCGCACTCGTTTCACATCTCCGGCTCGCTTTGGATACCCGAGCAGACACAAGCAGAAGAAAAGGCTGCACATACAGTCAGTCACACAGAGCAACGGCTACCAAACGGCTACAGTAATAATTTACCCCGAGTCAACGTTGTTTGCCGCCCTCTTCCCCGTCGCGATAAAAAACCACTGTGTTTCCTTCCACTGGCTTCGATTCCTTTGGCTCGCTCCTTCGTCATCCAAAAACCCCACAGAACCCAAGAAAGACAGAGCAGAGCAAAGCGCAGCTTTTAGTACCCTCCTTCGCACGAGTCCCCATGACCGGCGACGCGCACGACTCAGCTCCTCCGCCAGGCGCCGGCGGGGGCAGGGCGGAGGTCGACACTTCGGCGCCCTTCAAGTCGGTGCGCGAGGCCGTCGACCGCTTCGGCGGCAGCGGGACCTGGAGCTCACACCTCATCAAGCGCATGTTCGCGCCCCCAAAGGTTAGTGGTGAAGAATCTCAGTAACTTGCTTATTGTCTCTCTGCCGGGCCTCCAATCTTTCCCAAGCTGGACATCTCCGATGGAACGAACCTTCTTTGCTTTGCTACAGCTTGTGTGTACATACTGCAGAGTAGTACTGTATTCTGTTTCAGTTCATCGATTAATGCGTAATGTGTATAGCTTTCTAATTGATTCGTTGTCTGTAACCCGTGGGTTGATGCTAGATGCCGCAAAGAGATTCTTCAGCTATAAGTATTTATTTTCTGCAGAAACAGGGGAGCACTGATGAATCGACCGATCTAGAGGAGCAGACTGCACACCTAGAGAAGGAGCTTAGCATTAAAGAAAAAGAGACGATTGATGTGCTGAAAGAACTGGAGTCCACCAAGAAGTTCATTGCCAATTTGAAGCTGAAAATACTGAGGGAAGAAGCTGCTGCATCTTCCATTTGTTGTAGGGAGACGGCCCAAGCTGATGCCCTCATTGCAGGGCCTGGACGAAGGCAGATTGAAAATGCTGGAGTGCCCATTGCAGAAAATGAAGAAAGGCAGACTGAAAATGCTGAAATGCACATTGCAGAAGCTGAAGAAATGCAGACTGAAAATGCTGGAGTGCCGATTGCAGAGCCTCAACAAAGACAGAGTGAAAATGCTGGAGTGCCCATGGCAGAAAATGAAGAAAGGCAGATTGAAAATGCTGGAGTGTCCATTGCAGAACCTGAAGAAAGGCAGACTGAAAATGCTGAAATGCACATTGCGGAACCTGAAGAAAGGCAGACTGAAAATGCTGAAACGCACATTGCAGAACCTGAAGAAAGGCGGACTGAAAATGTTGGAACTGATGAGGATATGTGTCGCCTGGATGAACAACTGCAGAAGGCTCCGGGTTGTTCAGTTCTAAAAGAACTTGAGCAGGCGAAAGCCAATTTGAACAGGACCACGAGTGATCTTGCTGCTATAAGAGCCTCCGTGGACTCGCTGCGCAACGAAATAGCAAAAGAGAAAGTCTTGGTGGAAAAATGCGGGGAGAAGGTGTGCTCCAGTACCACGCTGATTTCCTCACTGGAGGACGAGCTGGGCCAGACTAAGCAGAAGCTGCAGACGCTAGAGGACCTGCAGATGAGGCGCGATGATCCCTCTGATATTTTCATGGAGATCAAGAAGATGACATCTGAGCTGGAGCAGCTCAGGAACGCGGCGAAAGCGTCAAAATCCGAAGCTATCATGCTGCATGCTGAAATTGAGGAGATGAAAGCTAGCATCAGCACTGCCGAGGTTCGGTGTCTTGCTGCAAGAAAGATCGAAGAGGCGGCAAGAGCAGCAGAAGCTCTGGCACTAGCTGAGATCAAGATCCTACTAAGCAATGAGGCTTCTTCTGCCAAGGATTTTCAGGGCACCGACTGCGTGAGCCTTTCAGTGGAAGAGTTTTCTGAGCTTGCTGCCAAAGCTCAAGAGGCTGATGAAAGCTTAAGAAAGAAAGTTGAAGCAGCAATGGTGCATGTGGATGAAGCCAACCGGTCAGAGTCTGACTCTCTTAGGAAGCTGGAGGAAGCTAAATTACAGGTTGATGAATGTAAGAAGGCACTACAGGAGGCCCTCACAAGAGTTGATACTGCCAAGCAGGGGAAGATTGCTGTGGAAGAGGCTCTTCGTAGATGTAGGTCTGCCAATGGGCATAAGAGACATTCACTGCATGAACCTCACAAATTCAAAAATCCAGCACGCCGAGGTTCTCATAACATGAATATCTTGGATGTTTCAAAGGGTTCTCTGAAACCAACGTTGTCCATTGGGCAGATTCTAAGTATGAAGTTAATGGGACCTGATGGGTACGACAAAAGCGTCTCAGATGATACAACGGAAACCGGTAATGTCTCGCTCGGCCAGATTCTGAACCGACGGCGTGCAGTTGTGCACAGCAGCAGCGATGCAACTGCTCACAAGAAATTGTCAGGGAAGAGGAAGAAGTTTGCCTTCACTGCACTCTCGGTTTTCTTAGCGAAACAAGCCAAGAGCAAGAAGAAAAAGGGAGCGCTTCAGAACTGAAGTCAACTTGGCCGGGGACTGTAAAGAACTAGTGGTGATCCAGTAATGAGTAGCAATGCCTCCATGTAATCCGTAGTAGATTAGCATGCAACTGATGAGTGAGATAACTAATGTAATTCTAGATCGATTGTGTTCTAACTGTCCAAGTTATGTGTGTACTGTATGAACTTGGAATGTATCATTCGACATGAATAGTGCTACTAGTTCATAACAAAGTGCTGACAAATCAGTATAATAGCCTAAAGTGCTGCTATTCGGTGCATGAAATTCTGAATGTCCGTGTGAGATGATGTTGTGATTTTGCTGGAGACCATTTGCCTCGGCGTTTAGGCGGGTGGATATTCCTATATTCCTCTTTCACATTATGGATTTACTTTTTTGTTGTTATGAAACATAAGTCGATATGTCCGAGTGGTTAAGGAGACAGACTTGAAATCTGTTGGGCTACGCCCGCGCAGGTTCGAACCCTGCTGTCGACGATTGTTTTTTATTCCATTCGTTTCTTTTTTGGGCTGGGCCTATTCTTTCATTCTCTAGATGCTGGGCCACTTCCGTTTCTTCATCATTCAACCTTTGCCGAGTACCGCCCTTTCTTTTTGTTGTTCTATTGAAAACGCATACGTGTGCATTAGTAGTGTAACTGAAAATTGAAGCTGCTGCGAATGGGCTGCGGATGCTCCGATTCGGGAACAAGTCCCATGTAACGGCGACGGGCCGGTGTGTGCATGCTCAGTCATGTAGGCTTACTGTCAATTACATAACGTATGGTCCATGGACACACACACACGCACACAGAGGGAGAGAGAGAGAGGAGACCGAGAGAGCCTGGCTGCCTGCACAGTGCACACTCACGCACCTAACCTAACCAATCAGATCTGCGGCACCCGGCGCTCACCAAACCGCTGCGCTGCACACTTGTGCGTTGTCGAGAACAGAACAAGCTTATCCTGGCAAGAACGAAGGATGTGTGGCGTCGAAGACGAAGACAGCCGTACGGTGTATTTTACTGTTGTTGGTCGAGAGACGGAGAGGAGAGAAATCGGTTTGAACTCCAATTTTGTCAAACAAGTTATAGTAAATGATGACAGCATTATTGGCGGGAAGCTTCTGGGTGGCAACAAACCAGTCGGACGATCGCGGTATTGGTCCACGGGACAAAGCAAGATGTTTTGTTTGATGACAGGAAGGAATGAGACATGTATACCCGTGGCATGAAATCAGTGGAAAACGAGCTCCGATCCTGACTCCTGAGATTAATTTGGGCCTGATCACAACCCTCCAGCAGGGCAGCAGCAGCAGCAATAATTTCGTCCACCTCCTGGTCTTCACATTTCACATCTGCTTACTCACATTTCACATATCCAGCAGCAATAAGTCTCTTAGTAGTAAACATGATCAGTAGTACAGTACAGTTAGCTTAAATTACGATGGAACATGATCACACACCCTGGGAAGCACCATCCTAATTTATATTCCTTTCCAGTAGATACTACGTACGTGTTACACTGCTTACTCTGCTGTACGATTGTGCAGATAGAGGATGCGTTGTGTATGTGTGATGTTCGGTGATGAGCTGTAATGTATGCTGGCGCTCCTTTCAAGCCATCGTACGTGCATGCTTACCATTAGTGCACGCAATGCAAGAGGTAGGCAGTCAGAGCCTTCTTCTGGGTGGCGGCTACGTAAGGTAGTATACTGTATTTACATGTACGTAACGGCTCAAGTCACTGAACTCGTTAGTTACTTCGAGGAAAACTAAACTATACACCACGGCAGCCCCTACGTGGCTGGCGGATCTTTTGTTCCGTTAGTCCGTTACCTTAAAAAGAAAAACTGAGAATCAATCATTGTAGGAGACAAATAAAATTTTTTGACGGCGTGCGACACAAGTAGTACAAGATTGGTGTGACGCACGACACAATCTAGCGAGCGCATATATTTACGGCGTCGACTGGACACAGCTAAAAAGGCTTCCCTTAGGTGCCACACCGTATTTACGGCAACAGCTAAAAAAGAAAAAAAGTTACCACCATGTCGTCGAACAGCACGGCGAGTGCCGGGTCCTGCAATAATGCACGGACATTGCTGGGCGTAGCCACGGCGTCGTTCTTCCTCTGCTTGCTCTTGGCCCTCGTCTTCCTCTTCCTGCGGTTACTCCTGCTTTTTCGCCGCCGGCCCATCAACAAGCAGGTCGGCGGCCTCGACGCCGCCGCCATCGCTTCGATCCCGTCCTTCCCGTTCCGGCGGGCTGCCGCCGGAGCCGCAGCCGCGGAGGAGGCCGAAGAGTGCGCGGTGTGCCTCCACGCCCTGGACGAGGGTCAGATGGTGCGGCGGATTCCAGGGTGCGGACACGTGTTCCACCGGGAGTGCGTGGACCTCTGGCTCGCGTCGCGCGCGTCGTGCCCGGTCTGCCGCGGCAAGCCCGACCTCGTCGTGGTTCCAGTCGGCGGGGTCGCGTCAGGCGACGTGGTTATGGTATCATCGTCGACGACGCCGCCGGGGGGAACTGATGAGACGACCGCGTGCAGGCGGTCGGATCAGCTTCAGCAGGCTTGAGGCTGCCTGGTGTACATCCAGCTATTCTAGTTTAATTTGTGAGAAAATTCCAGCAAGCGTAATCACGATCGTCTCGAAAGTTCAATTACAATCGAACAAAATTCAAAAAAAAAAAAACATGATTACGGTCAAACGTGGACACACATCGCGTAATTACGATCGAACATGTCTGTGAAGTGTGAACTTGCTTTGTGACGCACGAGAAGCTAATAATGTGCCTATTTAAATTTTTTTTATATCGATGAAATGAAAGGAGAGAATATGCGCGCACATGAATATTCGTTAGAAACAACTAATAGTGACAATTTCGGTTGTTTTTTCTCGGTGAAATTGAAATTGTCTTCATTTTCGGGTGTCACGTGAACTCGTTCAATCAGTGGATGTGATAAAATCATGTAAATTAAAATAGATACTAGTATAAATCGTCTCACTCCACTCACATCAGCAGCGCACACTTATTGTGTTAACACCCATATAGCATGCTACTGCTATACTTCTATTTCTAGCTGCTCTATCTCGGTTTTTAATTGTTAATTTCTTTTTTATAAATTTATATAAAAAAATTAATAATTAAAAAACGAAGATATAGATCGATCGTTGCTAATAGCCAGCCACACACGATTACATCAACAGGAAAGCAGGTGCAGAGCGCCGTTTTGTCAATGTCTTTAATCCTGTACGGAAAAAGACGCCGCCGGCCGTTTTCTCTCTCTCTCTACTAACTCAACTTTAGTTGGACCTCACATTAACTATTCAGTGCACGTTGCAGTACGTACAGCCAGATCTAAAGCGTGCTCCGGCCGTGGTGGAGAGAGACGACAGGGAGAGAACACTGATGAAGCCGTGACATGATCTAATTAAACCGACGACTAGTACTACTCCACGTGACATAATATATAACAAACCACATTATATTCATATTTGGTTCCAGTTTCGCAACGATTTTTTTTTCTGACAATGAGGCTCATTTTGCTAGCTAGCTAGCTAGCTAGCTGCCGGTCCAGTAAATTAATGGCAGTCTCTCTCAAGTAAAAGGTGACAGCGAACACATAGTATTGTTTTTTTTTTTTTGGTTACTCCAGAAGAATTTAGAGCATTAATAGTAGACAGGGGAAAAAAGGACAACTTTCTCCGATCCATTGATCCGCGTGTGCGAGTGTGCAGGATGTCAAAAAAAACTGGGGCCCGACCGGGACGCCTCCATTATCCAGCCGCACGGCGTCCTTGCGCGTTGCTGTGTTTCACACTTGACGGCAAAACATTATCGTGTCCTTGGTATACACGCAATATGTCACGTACTACGGCCTGCATCGTGCCAAACTGTCACGTACTATACATCAGTTTTCGTTTCATACGTACACACACACACACGTGTCTGGTGAACCAAGCAGCAGTGCGGAGAGTATATGTATACTGTATCATCTTCATCAGCTGCTACAAAATACCTGTACCGTGTTTCACGACAATTTTTTTTTTTGTGCGGAAACGCGCATCACGACATTGGGTTGTACCGTAGTATACTAGTAGTACTTAGTGTACTATCTATGTTTTTAATTGGTGAGAATTTAAAGTAACACGCATCAGCGCAATAGCAAACAGAACTTACGGTCTTGTAAATTTATTTTTCAGTTTTCTGATCGAACCTTTCTGCTTTGCATAACGATTACTACTATTCTGTTTTTTAATTGTTGATACTTTTCTTACCATAACGATACTAACTTGGGAATATATAATAAAGCTCTGCTGACTCAACTGTAAGTACAGCACATACATACGACGTGGCCCTTCCGAGTTCCGACGTGCCAAGGGTGGTTGATAGAAAACGCGACGCGGTGCACGGGGAGAACATATTAGTGCATTTTAGGCGAGCATCCTAGCTAGCTAAAATTCCCACAAATGGCACTGCTTAGCTTATCGGCGACTGTGACGTTGTTGTTGATACCAAATACTACTCCATTAATGGATTTTTATATATATAAATATATGGCGGTGGTGACGCGTGCTTTGACAGACGCGAATATACTGACCTGGACATATATGTGCGTGTGTGTGTCGTTGGGGGGTCTGTTGTCACCTTTTGTTGTTTTTCTTTTGGCTGTCGTTTTCGTTCCCCACCCACATGATGTGCCTGCGCACAGGAAATATATTGATATTGTGGATGCAAAATTACTAGCACACTAGCTAGGAAAATAACACTACTATTGAGGAGCTGGAATAATATCAGGGCCGGGAAACGAAACAGCCAAGAAATTTGCTAGATGAGTGAAAACGATGCATTCCATTAATTCCGAAGCATGGAGACTCTTGGGTCAGCTCTCATTAGTTTGGCTGCATCTTCTACTACTTCCACAGGCGAAGGAAAACGTGTGCAACGCGTATTAGATTTTTTTTTCTTTTTCTTTTTTCGATACCATGTAGTACTAGTACTAGGGCAAGACAAAAACGTGCACTTCTTTGTTAGATTATTCAAAAACAAAAAAAAAAAAAAGACGGCAGCATTATCGACTAGTAGTAATTCATGAACAACTTGGTGCAGTACCGTATGCCTGGCATTATTGCAAATTGGTTTTTATCTAGTGCAGTTTACCGCCGTGTCTGAAAAATGAAGGTAGAAAGAAAAAAGACGAGGCATCCGTAGTGTAAGAATGGCAGAAACGTACTACTCGCCGTAGCTCTGTAGCAACCTTTTGGTGCCATGCTCTCGCGCACATTATTGCAGCGACGAGAAAGGAACCGTCCAAAGCCGCCGGAGCTCCACGCTGGAGCACGTTTCTGCTGCTGCAACAAGCTGCCTACTACAGTACTAGATGCCGCCATGCCATGCCTACCCTGTTTGATGGACCAACAAATGGTCCGTCCGTTTATCAGTTTGAGAAGCATGTTCCACTCTCTCTCTCTCCCAGCGACGGCTGATGATCCAACTAATTAAGGCACGCACACAGCTGGCTCGATACGTTCGCTTTCAGCACGCGTTGCACGTGCTCACGAATAATAATCTCTCAATAAGAAGGCCAGGTTTGAGCAGTGAGACTCAGGTAAAAAGAAGGGGGTTGGGTCGTCTCACTCCCACTGGTAATTAATGTTCGTGATTTTCTTCTTTGTTCACATCACATTTCACATCACTGGCAAGATGTAAAAAAAAATGTAGTAGAATCGGCCTTGAGTCATTATAAACATGCATGGCCTTACTTATGAACGGACAAATGCATCATGGTCGCATCAAACGCCAGCTGCCGAGAAAGATTTTGGATTTTCTGGGGTGCATCCGAAGCAGGCGAAGGGTGTCGAAGGAATCTGGCTTTCTTCTTCAAATCTTTTGGTGCGACCACACTAAACACGCTACAGTATCAGTATGGTATGGCAACGCGCGTGACCGGTACGCCAAGTGATCTCTGGGCCGCTTTCCTCCACACACACACACGACTCGCACTTCCTCCCAGACCGGTCTCGGTCTCGGTCTCGGCGGCATTTCCATCTCTGTCTGAGGTACTGACGTACGCACCACCTACAATACCTGTACCCAAGAGATTACTAGATTTTGCCGCAGCTGGCGCCATGCTGCTAAATATGCAAATTTTCAATTATGCTTGAACAAGAAAATGTATATATATGTCCTGTGTTTACATATTTTTTTTGAATATGGACACACAGGTACTCCCTCCTTCCGTTTTTTTTTTCTGTGTTGTTATTGATTTTGATCAAAAACTTTGATCACTTGTCTTATTCAAAAATTAGTTCAAATGTGTACAAGTAAAAATTAGGATTTAAAAACCTTTAATAATAAATTAAATCTTAACAAAATATTTAATATTTCTTATCTTTTTTAAATAAGACGAATGATTAAAATAACCGCGAGATAAAAAAATATTTCTTATCTTTTTTAAATTTTTAGCCATGTCACATCAACTATTTAAAAATTAATTTAAAATATTAAATATTGATTATTTACGAAACTAATTTAATAAATTAAGGTTAATGGACGAGACAAATTTTTTAAGTCTAATTAATTTATGATTTGAGAATGTTGTGCTACAGTAACTATGCGCTAATTATGAATTAATTAGACTTAAAAAATTCGTCTTGTTAATTACCATACTTTTATGTAATTAATTTTATAAATAATCAATATTTAATCCTCCTAATTAACATCTAAACATTTGACGTGACACGAGCTAAAGTTTAGCCCCTAGATCCAAACAGCCTCGAAGTAACTATTAAGATTCCTTATTAAGAGCGGGAAAGCGTGCTTGCCGTTCCCCTCCTACGTTTATTTTTTAAAGTACTTGTAGTGTTTGACACCGTTTGTTGCTCTCGGAGAACCTCATATTATACAGTATGGTCGGTCTTTGAAGAGAAATCTTTTTTTTTTTGCGAGGATTTTGAAGAGAAATCGTTCCTAGTTCGGTGGACTTTTCACCCTAATAACACATACTTCAAAACTATGTTATATATCCCTTCCGTTTCACTAGAAATAAACACTTTTTTTTGCGTAAGTATAAATAAACACTCGTAGTAGCTATGTTTCTGTGTATCCGTATTCGTGGCATCTCAAATCTTAATAGTTAGATGTGTCTAAATAAATTCATTAATATGTACTGAGACGGAAGGGCTTTCTTTTTTCTTTTTTTTCCCCTAGCAAACAAGGTAGTACTAGTGGTATGTTCTCAAAAGACAGCTCCAGGCCTGAAGTTAGTAGCAACAGTGCACACAAGCCTTTTAAGTAAGCCTATCATTGCCCACTTACCTTTTTGTCAATTGTACGAAAAAAAATTCTCTGATTTTTAATTTCCTGTTTTGGGAGTTGGTTCGAATCTCTGTGTGTTGTGTGCTGTAGTACACACGTACTAGAAGATTCCGCCACGTTTTCGCCGTCTCGTGCTACATACTACCTCGTCGTTGGTTTGGTCACGTTGAATAGTTAAACCAGACCGCTCAATTTTAACTGGGGGAGTCGTAATCCGGCCGTCAGGTTTTTTCTTCACACGTGTCCTGTACTATGACAACGATTATGAACAGGGATCTAGAACACTAACAGCAGGACCGTCCAACCTGTCCAAGTGGCTACAAAACAATTGTCGCCAGAAGTTTAACTTGCATATACGAATTACGAATTCTGGCAACAGAAATTAATCAGCCACTTTGCCTTTTCAGCCAAACAAAAAGAGGAAACTTAATTATCAGCCTCCCCATTAATTACTAGCATGCAGGCAGGAGTCTTAACAGATCATCATGCTCTCGTACGTACCACCGCTAATCAAAACCCAGTACGGCAAACAGTATATAATAATACTACTAATGAAAGGTTTTTTTTTTGCAAAAGAAGAGCTTGCAAATTCTGGGAAAATGAACTTCAAAAAAAAAAAATGAGAGAGAGAAATATTTTGGCATGGAACTTTGCTGGCGCAAGCGCCAAGTGAGTGCCCCACGTTGAATCGAATAGTTAAGGCCTTCCACAGTGTACTGTAGTAGCGATGCCCAAATGCTACTTTTCAGTTTGGAGCATCGCTCCCAACATTGTGGCTGCCGGTGCTCAAAACTTACCGGTGCCCAAAAACATGAAGCGGGGCAACTACTTGCTCCGGTGCTTGGAAAATAAACTATAATTTTTTTACTGTACCAACATATGACAGTTACAAACTGAAGTCTCCAACGGCGGAATACAACGTTCAATTGCAGAGAAGACCGTTGGTAAAACACCCAAACACCCAGCACACACACTATATATGAGCATTCGATTCATACAAAAAATTTCACTACTACAACCACATCCACATCACTCTCAGTAAACATGGAAGGCTCATCTCCCTCCTTCACAGATTTACTCAACTCCTCAAACACAAGTGTGAATCCAGAAAATCCTACTAGCCAACACCAAAATTTGACACCCCAGTTTCCTATGAACTATCCACCCCCACAATATGCTCCAAGAATTCATCCACCATACACATTTCCTTTCAATCCTTTTGGAGGCCAACCGAGTTACCCACAGTTTTCATCCACTGAAGTAAGTTATGGCTCACCTTATCAAGGTTACGTGGTGCCTTATCCCCGGCCAGGCAGTGAAAATTTCCACTTTAGATCCATGCCATTCCCTGGAGGTAGCCGTGGAGGTAGTGGCTCAAGTGGTGATGAAAGCAGTCCAATTGAACCATCCTCTCCAGTGTCCATAGCACAGCAATTCCGTCAAGAATCTACAGAAAAAGAAGTATTGAGTGATAGCAGTTGGAGCCCTGATGCAGCTGAGAAAAAGAAAAGGGCTATGCATTGGGGTGAAGCAGAGAACAATCGTCTAGTAAGTGCATGGGTGAAAAATACTAATGATTCTATTCGTGGAACAGATAAGAAGGGAGAAACATACTGGAAAGACATTGCAGCGCTGTACAATAAGAGTGCTCCTGAAAATGAAAGAAGAACTGCTGTTCAGTGCAAGAACCATTGGAACAAGACTGCTCCTTTTATTACCAAGTTTAATGCATGCTACGAGAAGGCAAGAAGGGAACATGGCAGTGGTGAATCAGATGACCAAGTAATGGAGAGAGCTCGTGCAGAGTACAAGTTATTGGTGAAAAAGAAAAGGCCATTTGCGCTTGAGTATTGGTGGAAAGCTGTCAAAGATCAACCCAAGTGGAGTACATCTTACCCAATTGAAGAAATGGTGAAAAGAACCAAGCTAAATGCATCAGGAAGTTACTCAACTTCGAATGCAGAAAGTGAAGATGGAGATGTCACACAACATCGACCACAAGGGCGCAATGCAGCTAGGGCTGAACAAAAAGGTAAAAAAATTGCAGGAGGCATTTCAGATGAAAATGTGAAAACATTCAATGAACTTCAACTGCGTCAGCAAGATGTGGCACAGAAAATGGCTGAAGCCCAGCTTGCGCAAGCTCAAGCTGATATAGAGAAGACAAAGATGAAGAAAGTTGAGAAGTACATGGCATTGCTTGAAAAAGATACTTCAGATTTTAGTGAAACTGAGAACAAACGCCATGAGCAACTGTTGGCTTTCTTAGCAAAGGAATTATTTGGTTGATTTTTTTTCTACTTGTAGAAGCTTATTTCCAATTATGATGTTGTACCTCTCTAAATCAGACATGTTTTAATTATTGTTACCATCTTTTTTATATGCCTCTGAATGAAGTCATCATCCTAATCTCATGATCTTTTCTTCACACAAAAGTGACCTGCAAATATATGAAGCTGTTACAAAGAATCAAACTGTAGTATGGAATAAAGCTGTAGCAAGGAATCAAACTGTGGTATGGAATAAAGCTGTTACAAGGAATCAAACTTTTGCAAGGCTGTTGCAAGGAATCAAATTTTTGCAAGAAACTAGCCGTTGTCCACACATGCACCTTCTCCTACTCACTTTCAGTCCCGTAGTCTATAAAAGAGGACCCCTCATCAGTCCACCATGTGCACACATATGCACCTTCTTGTACTCACTTTCATTCCACTATGTCCATGGATCCCAACGACCATGTTGATGATTGTGAAGATGGTACCAACAACTTTAGCTTACAACGGATGTTTTGGGCACTCCAAAATGACCCAATGAAGGCTCAGATTGAGGCACAAATTCGAGCTCAGATCAAGGCACAAGAGAGAGCTACATCTACTCAACGTCGATCTGGTCCTAGAAGGTACGCAAATAGGGATCATGCTGGTGCTAATGCTCGATTGATAGCTGATTATTTCTCAGAGAATTCAGTATACAATGATAAGCAATTTCGTAGAAGGTTTAGGATGAGGCGTCACCTATTTCTGCATATTGTAAATACCCTCAGCAATTGGTCTCCCTATTTTTGCCAAAGGAATGATGCATTTGGGAAAGAGGGATTTTCCCCTTTGCATAAATGCACAGTTGCAATGCGGATGTTAGCATATGGAACACCAGCTGATATGTGGGATGAAAATTTTAAAATTGCTGAAACTACAATTATTGAGTGCACAAAAAAATTCTGCAAAGGTATAATAGAGAATTTTGGTTCCACATATTTAAGAAAACCCACTAGAGAAGACATTCAACGATTACTTCATATTGGCGAGGCTCGCGTTTTTCCTGGCATGCTAGGAAGCCTAGATTGCATGCATTGGCAATGGAGTAATTGTCCAACGGCATGGAAGGGACAATATACCCGTGGAGATCAGGCAGGACCCACTGTCATGCTTGAAGCTGTTGCATCTCATGACCTTTGGATCTGGCATGCATTTTTTGGTGTCCCGGGATCGAACAATGATATCAATGTTCTTAATCGATCTACTTTGTTTACTGAAGTAGTACATGGAAGAGCTCCAGAGGTTAATTTTGTGGTCAATGGCAATGAATACAAAATGGGATACTACCTAGCAGACGGTATTTATCCTGAGTGGGCAACATTTGTGAAGACAATACATTTACCTCAGTGTGCCAAAGACTCTACATTTGCAGAACATCAGGAAGGTGCAAGAAAAGATGTGGAACGTGCATTTGGTGTTTTACAGTCTCGCTTTGCTATTCTACGTAATCCAGCACGTCCATGACAAATGCAATCACTTGCTGAGATCATGTATACATGTATAATACTGCATAATATGATTGTGGAGGATGAAAGGAATATGTACAGAGTCCGCCATGATGATTTCTATGTATACGATGAGGGTAGTTCATCCACTCCACTAACTGGATATGGGCATGGGCCATGTCAAGGTTTTTCTAGGTTGCTTCAGAAACAAGAAGAGATTCAGGATACAAGCATGCACCATCGTTTGAAGGAGGACTTGGTAGAGCACATATGGCAGCGTTTTGGAGGGGTTCAAGGCCAAGCTCAGCATGTATCTGATTAGTTTGAAAATATTGGTCACTGTATTTCAGTCCACAAGTATTAGCTGCATATTGTAGTTCTAATTCCTTTCCTTTCTGTACTTAAGTTCATAGACTGTCTGTTGTACTACTAGTTAATTCTGTATGAAATAAAAATCTCTTCTAATTTCCCACTCGATGTCTATTATATTACCTTGCTTATCGGCGTGGCTGCCGACCTGTTTGTTTTCGGAGCTTGCTGCTCGCCTGGCCTTGTACGCGTCGCACCACGTCTCCAACATGAGGATGACATCGTTGACCACGGCCTCGGCCTCGACAGTCCGAACTGGTGCCGCGGCATGCTTCTCTGCGCCGAAGTCGATGACCACGGCCGCCTCTAACTTCAACTACTCCGCCCCCTTTCATCTTTCAAGCTTGCCTAATCATGCCCTCTCTCGATTCTTCCACCAGATCAGAGCAATTGGACTGGTAAGGAACGAATTTCTAGTAGCAAAATTTTCTATCTCTACAACGAGATGGAGAAATCAAGTTGGGGATTTCTCAGTTCTTGGGAGAGGACGGGAGGAAGGAGAGCAGATGGGGATTTTTTCGGCGCCAGATGCAACCGATGGTGAGGAAAGAGAATATATTCTCTGATCTGTGGAACCCACCTTTTTCTGGGGGCTTCGATGCCACCATTGTGCCATCCGCTCTTTCTTTCAGTTTTATCATGGTGGGGCCCAATAAATTTTGTGGGAGTCGATCCCCACTGTGGAAGGCCTAAGCGAGACCGCCAAATTTATCCAGGGGAGGGTCCTGATCGTCAGGGTTCTTATTCTTACTTACACATGTGTCCTGTAGTTGATAACTGCCCTAATACTAATACTAGTAGTAAAGTAATTTTGACAAATGAACAGATCTTGCCTTGAACCAACAGCACCGTCCAAGTGCAAGTGGCTACCAACAAACAATTGCGCCATAGTTTACTTTGCATACGAATAGTGGAACGTAATTACATACTAGCATATGCCAACAGTAATTAATCAACCACTCTATTTTACTGTTAGCCAACCAAAAAGAGGGGAATTAATCAGCCTCTCCTCTGCGTGGCCCCATCTAACACATTAGCATGCAGACAGGAGTGTTAACAGATCATCATACCCATATGTACGACTGCTAATCAAAACCCGCGTACGGAGTACATAAAAATTCCATATTTTTTTACAAAAGAAGAGCATGCAAATTCCGGAAAAATGAACTCAAAAAAGGAGAAGGAATTTGGCATCGAAGTTTCCTGGGTCCCTCCCCCACCTAGCGGAACGGAACCGTGGCGCGCGCGACTGTCAAGCAACTAAAAGCAAGCCCGTCGCACCGGAACTACGGGCCCCACCAACCTCATACGGTTTCAACCGCAGCAGAGCTGCGACGACTCAAAACATCATAAATACGGGCGTGCACGAAGAGTCCCCAACCAAACCAAACACGAGCAAACGCGTACGGGAGGGAGTTCCAACTTCCAAGCGATCGATCCCCTTCTCCCCGTCGGCGAGTTCGAAACCGAAAATTCCCCCGTCGCGCCCGACCACTACGACGGCGCCGACAGAGCAGACTCCGCCGCCCCGATGTCGCCCGCCACCGGCCCCGTCCCATCGGACTCCGCCGCGGGAGAGGAGGCTGCTGCCGGGACCGAAACCGGAACGACAGCGACGGCGACAACGCTCCTCGGGAGGTACGAGCTCGGCGGGCTCCTGGGCCGCGGCGCGTCCGCCAAGGTGTACCTCGCCAAGGACCTCCTCACCGGCCGCTCCGTCGCCATCAAGTCGTTCCCCAACCCGCGCAACATCGCCGCCTCCGCCGCCGCCGCCGGGGACGGCCGCCGCCCCGTGGCCATCGAGCGGGAGGCCGCCATTCTGCGGCGCCTGCGGCACCGCCACGTCGTGCGGCTCCACGAGATCCTAGCGACGCGCAAGAAGGTCCACTTCGTCCTCGACCTCGCGGCCGGCGGCGAGCTGTTCTCGCTCGTCGACGCCTCCGGCCGCATGACGGAGGGTCTGGCGCGCCACTACTTCCGGCAGCTGGTCTCCTCTGTGCGCTACTGCCACGCGCGCGGCGTGTTCCACCGCGACATCAAGCCGGAGAACCTGCTCCTGGACGCCGCGGGGGACCTCAAGGTCGCGGACTTCGGGCTCGGCGCCGTCTCCGACGGCGGCGGCGGCAACAGCAACAGCAATAACCCCTGCCACACGCTCTGCGGCACGCCGGCGTACGTCGCGCCGGAGATCCTGTCGAAGAAAGGGTACGACCCGGCCAAGGTGGACGTGTGGTCGTGCGGCGTGGTGCTGTTCGTGCTCGCGGCCGGGTACCTCCCCTTCAACGACGCGAGCCTCGTGAACATGTACCGCAAGATCTACGCGGGGAGGTTCCGGTGCCCGAGCTGGTTCTCGCCGGCGCTGCGCGACCTGGTTCGCCGCATCCTCGACCCGAACCCGGCCACCCGCATTGACGCGGACGGCATCAGCGCGCACCCCTGGTTCCGCGACGGCGCCAGCGACGCCGACCTGGCCCGGCTCATGCGCGGCCACGAGGAGGACGACGCCTGGTTGTTCAAGGACGATGACGGCGACGTCATGGCGCGCGACATGACCGCCTTCGACATACTCACCTTCTCCTCCGGCTCCGACCTGTCCGCCATGTTCGGCGGCGGCGCCGGGCCGGGCAAGGAGCGCGTGTTCGTCGCCGAGGCCGCGGCCGCCGTGCTCAACCGGGTCGAGGAGGCTGGCCGTAAGGAAGGGTACCGCGTCAGGAGGAAAGGGAAGAAAGGCGCCGGCGGCCCGGTCTACGTCGAGGAGGAGAGCGGCGGCATTGTCGCCAAAGTCGCCGCCTTCAGGATCGCCGACGCGGTGTCGGTCGTCGAGGTCGTCAGAGGCGACGGCTCGGAGGCCGCGCTGTTCTGGAAGGACCGGCTCCAGCCGGCCGTGAAGCCCCCGCCACTGCTGAGCTGCTAAAATTATGCTACTACTGTACTAAGTGGAGCTGCCGTGGCGGCGCTTGGGGTGAAGCCGGGAGGGATACTTGGGGGAGAGGGGAGCTGCAGCTGCGCACCGCCGGCGGCGCTTCTCCACTCGTTTGCTGCTGGGACCGGGATTCCTTCTACAGTTGTGATTCTTTTTTCGTTCTTAGTGGACCTTGTGAATTCTCACGTCTTTGTGCGTGGTGCCTGTCGCATTCCGTGAACCCAACCGGAGGCACGATCTGGTGCCGCCTGTCCGTCCTTCCTGCGAAATCTTCTTCTCTACTTATTCCAGTATCAATACCGTACTATAAGCAAGATAATTGTTGTTCCAAAGTTGAGACAAAACAGTCTTCGTCAGTGTGATCGCCGGCGTTACGAATCAATCCTTCCAGAATTGCTGGTCAGCATCTCACTTAGGCCGTCGATCCTTTTTTTAGAGGATACGAGTCAAGAGTCTTGGTGCCAAACAAACCAACCGGCCTGGAGTTTGCCTGAGGCCACCATGGCAGAAGAATATGGAGGAAGGTCTGCTAAAAGCGTACAGCTCGACCTTCGAATCCGAAATTTTGAAGGAGTTTCATCATCACAACTTTAATTGTTGTTCTGAAAATGGCACGACATTGTTTCCTCGCCGGAAGACGGAAGGATCCTGGAACCACTGTGGTCAACGGCGCCAGTGCCGATGATGAAGCAACCGAAAGTACAGCCTGCATCGCCGTATGAAACTACTACTGGTATCAGCAGATCATCGAGAGCCAGCTCAGAGTATCCACGCGCGGGGGTGGAGGTGGTGGTGGTGGTGGTGTGGTGGTGCTCACCGTCGCGCGGCCGTCCGCCGTACCGTCGTCTCCTTCCTCTTGCTCGCTGGCTGCTGAGGTTCCCTTCGCATTAGTAGTTAGGACTAGCAGCAGAGGAGTAGATGATGGAGGAAAGCATATCCGGACAAAAGAGAGAGGAATGGCGCGAACTGCTCGAGCAGAGCATCCAAACCCCGCACGGCCGCACCTCCGTTGTTTGCTTGTTCGTTCTAGTGTCAGATGCCAATACGCCTGTCGAATATTCCACGGGTAGTAGGATCCTCGCCCGAAACGGGACGAGCATGCATACAAGATGCAATGCTCTGGTGAGTGATAAGGGCTCCTCGCTCCACTCGAGGGAACGAGCAGTAGCGCTGCATATAGCCTATACTAGTATACTAGTAGTAGTACTTGCAAGATCTGAAGAGGTGACCTGACGGCCATTGCCTGAATAGGCAGGTGATATTGGCTCAATGCCGCCGATCAGTGTACGTGCCATGTGGGTTATGTCCGTTGGATGCACGGGCCAGTGCCAGTCCCGTGCCCACTTGCCAGCCGGTGCCCATATCCTCGGACGAGACGGAGACGGAGACGGGGCGGAAAACAACGGGCGCGTTGCTCTTTTCCGGTGGTCTCCGCGGCGGCCGGCGTGACTGGGATCCGAGGCCGATGGTCTCGGTGCCGTGCACGCCGGGAACGACCGCGATCGATCGGCCGGCGAGCTGCCAAGTTAAACTGGAGACAGGCAGCTAGCTGGTTGATCTCACAGTCGCGACAGGAAGACCGGAGGACCTACCAGGTGGTGAACTAGAAGATAAGGGAGAGATCACCCAGGTGCTTTCATCCTCTTCATCTGCTCGATCGGACAGCATGTTAATTAACCTCAGACATCATGTCGGAATCCAGAAGTTCGTACGCCTGCGTCATCCTAGTAGTAGGAAATTAAGGTGATCCGTTGACCAAACTGTTTGTTTATTACCCAGCTGATGCCCAACATAATTCCGTGGCAAAGTTTTGTTTGTTTACCCAGCTGCTGCTGCCAAACCCGCCTCTCTGTCGTCGAGTCGAAGCAGACAAATCTCCGTTCCTCTTCATCTTCTTAATAATAATAATAACTGAAATTCAGCAGGTGTCCCAGTCAACCATACACGACCTCACACCTTGCTGCTACAGTACAATTCAACTGATGAACGAACCGAGGCAACATAGTCACCAGGACAGCATATAATCTTTCACGATGCGCATATAGTACTAGCATTAATCAGCACCGCAAGAGTCTGTCCAGTCCAGCGTACTGTATTCTTCTTGAGCTAAAGTAGTTAACTAAAGCCCAAAACCATTAGTCCTTATCAATCCGCCACCTCGCCTCTCTCTGTCTCTAATGACGACGCCATCTTCTTGCTCCTTCTCCCAATTATTGTTGCTTCGATGCTCAATTGCTCATGCTGCTTCTTCCCGCCCCCCATCAGTGTCCACATGTACAAGGGACAGTGAGTGAGTACTACTGTATGAAAAGATGCGGTGGTGACGAAGCCATGCTGCTGACGAAGCAGGGACCCCTTGTGTTTCTTTGGATCCATTCTACGAGCTTCAGACAAGGGGAGTGGCCTAGTATGTAGCATCAGACTCTGCAGCATGAGATGCACGGGTCCTGTTCGTGAGTACTACTAGCTGCCATGTGATCCAGCTGGCATAAACATGGCTCAAACTCTACTACAGTAGTCAGCTAATCAACCCCTTGTGAATAACCCAAAGAAAAGAAAAAAGAAAAGAGAAGGCCTTGTTTTCGTTTGGAGCTGGAGCTAAGTTATGTAAGTGCCATTCTGCACTTGAAATAACGAGTGCGGTATTAGATTAGAGAGAGAGTCGGTGAGGTCATCCACTGATGGTAATGGTAACCTAAACCGATGGTGGTTCTGGTGACATGTCTGTCGTATTTTTCCTCATCAAAATTGTCAATTGTCATTAAGTTTTGATATGCAGTTTTGTTAATAATTCAGGACGATTATGAAATTTAGCTCAACTAAAAGAGCATCATGACGCCTTTGCTACATCATGTATCTGTTTTTTTTTTCTTTAGATAATGACATCATGTAGTATTATTCATGCGTGGTTGAGCACGTCTGATGTCAATGTCACTAAATCAGGCAAGAAAAAAACCTCACAGATCGATGAATCCGTTTTGATTTAACGGTCCATATGACATGAGCCACAAATTCTGTGTTAACTGCGGCGTGCGCTAGTGCTTCCACCAAAAAACATGACAGTAGCCAAGACAAAGACAGGCTGCGAGACAAGAAAAACTAGTTATAGGCCGGCCTTCGTCGAGGGGAGAACTATAGCTATAGTAGTAACTCACGGAGACAAGAAAAACTACCCCCTCTATTTTTTAATTATTAACGCTTTCTAAATATAAATTGTACTAAAAATATTAATAATTAAATAATAGAGGTAGTAGTTAATTGCGAACGGAAAGATAAACTTAACGGGGTTTAGTTCCAATAATTCATGGTGTAATGAAATAACTAAAAACATAGACTTATATACTTGCCGGAGCGTACGTGTAAAGTATGCTGGCAGCCATGTGGTCTAAATATATATGTGGAGTGGGATGTAGCTCATCAACTACCGTGCTACATTCCCATGATTGGAGAAATGTTTAATCTTTTCCCTGTCGTGTCTTTCTTTGTGTCTGAAGCCGTCCAGTGACATCGAAGAAACCCTTACCTTGTCATTTCTTGAAGCAAATGAGTGTGTGCCTTGATTGTTGCGTTGATAGCTCAACCGATGGTGACTTTGCCCAAACATGGTGTTTTTAAATGTACACTGATATATACTGTATATGACTATGAGGTGGGCAAAGCAGACGCATAGAACGGGCCAATGAACTTAATAATTACTTTGTGTGTGTGTTTAATTAAAAAATAATGTTACTGTTGTCGAGAAGCAGAAATTAATTGTTCAAGTTGTTAGGTGATGATGAATCCATTTCGGTGGTTACAATATTTCTGGTTAATTTGGCTTCACATTTTGTCGTGTGGTACCTCTTTTCCCTATCAAAAAAAAAAAAAGAATCGAGACAGATAAAAAGTGGCCCTGCGTATTTTGAAAATGAATTCATCGAACGATCACAATACAAATAATTTACACGGGCGAACGAACGAAAATGACATGTCGATCGGTCGAGCTACAAATTTAATTCGTACGGGCAACATATGCATGTGGCATTATAGGTATGCATTGCGAATTGGAAGACGTACGTACTGCACGGAAGCTGGTGGTGGCGAGCAATAAGCATCGAGTTCCAAAACAAAATTAACAGCAGCAGCAGGAGGAGGGGGATTACAAATCGTAAATGTGTTTGACTTGGACGACTGACGACGACGTGACAGGAAGAGGAAGGAAGAAGGAAGAACCGTACCTCGAACAAACGGAACCGTACGGCCGATCGATTGAGCAGCAGCAGCGATTCCGTGGATGATAGAGCTGCTACCGTATCATCCAACTGGAATTGGGTTATCAGCCAGCTGTCAACGTTGAACTGAAGGAGGACCGTACATGTGCCTACTTGGCCGGCCAACTTGCATTCCAGGTCAGATTCATACTGTCTTTCTATGCAGGTGTAGGTAGCTGTAGCAGTGAATAATGAAAGCGCGTATCACATGTCGGCATGTTATCATATTTCTAGAATGCCGGCATGTTATCGAGGTGGTACGTATTGATATTGATGGATAATTGAGCAGCGAGGAGGTCGGCCACGACGATGTACGAAAGCTTATCAGACGGTTCTTGTGTGATTGAGCTGCACGCCGGCAATCAGCTGACCACCGCAGTCGAGGATGGTGTGAACGAGAACCACCGGGCATCGCCGACCAGCTGGATCAGGGAAGAAAGATGCGCTTGTGCGCTGGGTACAGGTTGTTTCATTGTCGGGGAAGGGAGAAAGACAAGGAACGAACTTATCGATAGGCAAGGGGAAAAAAAAAATGTTCAGATGAAAACGATAGGGACAGATGAACTAACTGCTCGCTGTCGCTGATGATGGAAGCAGTTCATTTCATTTCGTGTGAATTTTACGGAGCGAAATATAATCTCGTCTCGTTGGAAAATAATGCTAGAAATAGTTCCCTGAGTACCCTTATTTATTTGATTACTACTTACTTTGAGTGGAATGAAATTTCAAACGGGGTAGTGGGAACGAAGAGGAGGGGATTGTTGTCAGAGTGGTGGGCTTCCCTTTAGAATCGGGAAGGAGCTAAATAAAAGGGAGCCGAAAAACCGGTGGGTGGACGGGCCTTTAAAAATCGGATCGGCCACAATCGAGCCCGTAAGGCTTCGGGCCTCCCCGTACTCCACGCGAAATGAGTCGAAGCGGAAGGGGACCGGCAGTGTGGAGGTAGCGGTGTGTGGGTATTCCTGGGCTCCCGCAGGGCAGGCTTGAAGCCCGCGCGGCGACAAGGAAGAAACCGGGCTGACTATATTATTATGCGATACTGACAAATAGAGCGTCCGGAAACTCTGCAGCTGAGCGCATCGATGACATTAGCACAAGAAGGAACGTGGAGCTACATAACTCATCGAGCAACCGCATTGTCATATAATGATGCTGGAGCCGTCTCTCATGGTCATGGAGTCAGGTAAAAAAAAAACAGGCTGCCAGGAATGTTCAGAGCACGGCAGAGCCGTCGCAACTCTCAGGTAGTACAGTGGTTGAAGCTCATGATGTTAATCTACTAGGTTCATATAAAGAGCTAATGCTACTAAAAGGAGAAGAGAGGCTACTTACTACATCGATGTTTTCCCTCCTCCACACTATTAGTATGAACATTTTGGTGAAGTCTATTTTGTTTCCACTGAACTCTGAAAGACTGAAACAGTAGTAACTGAACTCAGACCACCGAGTTTTCTGCTTCTCCAACGCGGCGAGCGACAGAGGACGACCGCAGAGATATCGTAGAATGATCGAGCGCTGCGATGGCGATGATGACATCAGATCCACAGGCCGATGCTGTCCCGGACGCTTGTGAGCGGCGTGCCGTGAGCGGTCCGATACTTAACGTGCCAATCAATCACCTTATCTTGCAAACCACTTTAGTATTACAGCAGAGCAGTGGAATGCGGACAGTGGTCCCTCTTCGCCGTCGTCGTCATCCCTTCTGCTGAAGCTGAAAGCAACGCCACCTCCAATTATTGCAACAAAACAAGCGGAGGGAGCGAGCGCAAGGGTGGTTTTCAATTTTCATTTTCAGGGCAACAGCCGCGAGCCTTCTCTCCAACCTGCCCCGTTTTGAACCACCGTTTTGGTTTTGGTTTGGTTGGAGCGGCCGACAAACTTCAAGCAACACGAGAAATAATAATGAACACAGCAATCGATTCTTTTAATTTTCTACTGCTAAGCTAAGTAGTAAAACTTTCAGTTTGATCATCAACCTCAAGTCCTAGAACATGACGAATGCAAACGGCCAACCTGCATTGCATAATGGTCCAGGTTACTCACCCCTATCAATGCTGTCAGGTTGGTGAAGCCATGATATTTCACAAAAAAACAAAACAACAGCAGCGCATGAATCTGCTGGCCCCAAGTGCGTTTGCGCCACAAAAAATAAACTGTGTAATGCCCATGATATGCACTTGCTCAGTTTTTTGGTATATCCTACAGTATAGCTAGTAGTAGTATATTATCAGCAGCAAATCTATTTTTATTGGCTACCTGCAACTTGTGACGGACGCTTGAATTAATACAAGCAGCATACTAGGGACAAGCTTTGAGCTATGCTATGGGGCCATAGAAGCATCAGTTTCCTGCATCCTTCTACCAACAAAAAAGTAGTATAAACTAATAAAACACATCTTCTTAGCTTTCTTTACACAGACGGGCCATGCATCCAAGATAACATTTCTAATAATACCTTCCAGGAGATCAAAGATGGGCGAATGTAATCAAGGTGAAGACCCAGCTCAAGAGACCAAGAAAATCAGAACAGTTCTATTTCAAGCACAAAAAAATCCTCACAAATTATTATTTGAAGTTCATTTTTCATGCTCAGAGTACTAGATCCTACAAAGCTTACGCTCTAATATGTACCTGTTTCAAACTATTCACATCTCAGAGTCAGAGATTCAAGCAGTTTCCAGAAATACTGACACAAACATGCTTTCAATTCTCAAATAAATTAGAAGCTATAACAGAAGTTTAGAACGATAATACAATAGGAACATAAACGAATAATAGGAACATAAACGAATAACGAACCGGCTTACATGATGAATACATAAAGGGGAGGTTGGAATTTGTCTCAAACATACAAAATGGTACTATTACAAATTCTAACAGGACTGCTGCTGCTGCTGCTTGGGCTGCTCACCTTGCCAGGCCCACACTATGTCCTTAAGTGCTGGCCTCACCTCTTGGTTCAAAACCTTCTGGTACTCTAGCGTATCACCGTTTGTCTTTTTTAACTCGACGAGATGGAAGTTGGGTGTAACCTCGAATATCTCAGCATCGATTCCCATCACTCCTTTCCTTCCAAGCTTGGAACCTTCCATCTTCAACAGACCACCATCCTTCTTCGTGAGCTTCAAGCACAAGCCCTTTGCCATATCCTCAATCTTGGATATGATGGTCGAGGCTGTGCTCGTGGACGTAAATTTGGACTCCCTCTTCTTCTCAGATTCCTCAAACATCCCAGAGAGGTCCAATCCGGTTGAAAGAGAGATTATATCAAAAGCATTCAAGTTAGTGGGCTTCTTTGGTTCTTGTTGCTTATTGCTCTCTGCTGCCAGAGGATCCAAATCTGCATCCACGTCTAGAGAAACAGAAGGGACGTCCTTAGGGACGTCCTTCTTGTACTTGAGTAGCTTTGCATCAAGACCTTTCCTGAACCATGGGTTCTCCATGATTTTTTCCATTGAGATCCTCGTACTGGGGTTAGGATCAAGAATCCTTACCAAAAGCCTACGAACATCTGTAGAGAACCAAGCAGGGCATTTGAACTCTGCTTTCCCAATCTTCTTATACATATCCATCAAGTTCTTGTCGTGGAACGGGAGGTACCCAGCCAGCAGCACAAAGAGTATCACCCCGCAAGACCATACGTCGGCCTTCGCACCATCATAACCTTTTCTATTGATCACTTCTGGAGCAACATAAGCAGGCGTGCCGCAAGTGGTGTGGAGCAGGCCATCTTGTCTTTTGCAGTCAGCAAGTGCGCTGAGCCCGAAATCTGACACCTTCAAGTTGCTGTTCTCGTCGAGGAGGAGGTTTTCCGGCTTCAAGTCACGGTGATACACGCCCCTGCTGTGGCAGAAGTCCACGGCAGAAATGAGCTGCTGGAAGTACTTGCGAGCGGCGTCTTCCTTGAGCCTTCCTCGCTGCACCTTATTGAACAGCTCTCCACCTCTGACATGCTCCAACACGAAGTAGATCTTGGTTTTGGTGGCCATAACTTCGTACAGCTGCACGATGTTCGGATGCCTCACCATCTTCATCACGGAGATCTCCCGTTTGATCTGATCCATGAGCCCAACTTTCATAACCTTGTCCTTGTCTATGACCTTGATGGCCACGCTTTCCGAGGTGTCAGCCTTACGGGCATGGTAGACCTTGGCAAAGGTCCCCTGGCCAAGCATCTTTCCCATCTCGTACTTCCCCATCAAAACGTTTGGCTTCTGCTCGGCCATGGTGCCAAAGAAGACACAGGCAGCAAAAGACTTGGATGAACCGGCGGGGGCCGGGGCTACCGGGCTAGGTAGCTGGAACTGCAAGTGGTTGTGGTGGGTAGTTAGAATAGAAGACCTCAACCGTCTCCCCCGAGATGATTGTCTAAGAAGATGGCTGAGCTGCCACGTCGAACCCCATTGTGCAGAAGCACAAGGAGCAGGAGGTGCGTGTGTTGTTGTGGCCCAATGTCATCAAGAGGTGCCAGAGAAGAGATATGGGCGGCTACCCTGCCAGTTCCCTCACAAGGTAGCTGTCTAACATGCAAGCACATCTTTCTGCATTCCCTAAGGTGTTTCCTTCCTTCTTTCTTTGTTGAAGTCCCAGTACTGTCAAGGAAGAAGACACAGAGTAAGGTCAGTCAGAAATCCATAGGACCGCTCGGTAGTACTAGTCAGTAAAGAAATGATGAGATTTGCAAGCATATCCTCCAGAAACAAACATGGAGATCTGTACTAATAATAATCTTGAACTTCAGAATCTGACTTACTGACTGGATTATACTATACTACAGAGCTAGTACTACTGTAACTCGGAAGTCGGAACTCATCCTAAACAGTAGCATACTACCAGAAACCCACAAGAGCGGAGCTGTAGTGACACGAAATCAAGTGATGCCTGGATCAGTGGATCTGTTGCGGCAACCGGGAAAAGGAAAAAAAAAAGGAACAAAATTTGTTGGATCTGAAACAAATACGCATCTACTAACTGTTCTACATAGGTCACATCCACCGGAAATACTACCAACCTAACAGTAAGTAACTCGCTCGTAACCTAAGCAAAGGCGAATTCAGACGACCACCACGACTCCTAAACACTGATATGCGGCATCACAACAAATCATAGATTAACAAGCGCGTACTGCAGCATAAAAATTAAAAAAAAAAAAAGAGGCGAAGCGAAGAGTAGAGTAGTACCGAGGAATCCCGGCGGCTGTGGACGACGAAACGGAACAAGTAATAAGGGTGCGTGAGACCCGAGATCCCTTAGACCACCAACCAGGCAAGAAGGAAGCAAGCAGGCAAGCAGCAGGAGGAGGATCGGTGGAGGAGAGGAGAGAGATCGCAGACGGCGCACCAGCTGGGGAGGAATCGGCCGGCCTTTGGAACGGAGGTACGGTGGGTGGAGGTTAGACGGGCGCACCAGGCAACAAGAAGAAAGAGGCTTTTCCTTTTCCTCTCGGTGGGGGGCGGGTTGTTGGTTATATACGCGGAGGGGAGGCGGAAACGGCTCCGTTAGATAGTCCAACCTACCGTAATCATCGCTGCTGCTTCACCTCACTACCGCCTTCAGGTGCCGGCTTGCCGTCAGTTAGCCCCGTTATTATTATTACTGAATACTGATGAGGTGAGGTCAGTGAGGTGTGAGCTGGATTCATTCATTCCCCCGATCGATCCCGAGAGGCCGAGAGGCCGAGACCCGAGTGATTTTGGCTTTTGGCCGCAGGTTCCTCTCCTCTCTGACGCGAGGAACTGGTCTTGGGGGTCGGCAGCACGTGCCACTGATTCGTGTGGAAACCAAAGCGAAACTCGCTTCAGCGGTCGCCGCCTTTCTTTCTTGCCCAAGGGAACGAATGGACCTGCCACATGCTCTCATCTTCAGCTCAGCTCCTGCCATTTTGGTAAAGAAAACGTGCGAATGCTGCTGCGCCTTCTCGTTCGGTGAAAGTAGAATTAGGCAAGCGTTGTATTTAGTTCCAATTTGCGCCGAATTTTACGTATTACTACTAATTTGCGCCGAATTTTACGTATTACTACAAAATTCCTGAACATGAGACCAAATAATCTGTATTTTTTTTTTTTGGTTTACTACTACTGGACGTAGTAGTTTGGTCGGTTTCTGCTACAGTAGTACTACAAGGTCCATTTCCAACGTGGAACGGAAGGACCAACGACAACCTCCCAGCGCGGCGAGCGATCTGGCGGGCGTCGTTGGGCTCCACGGTTCCACCTGTCCTCGCCCTCTCTGGCCGTCGCACAGCTGACTCCAAGCCTGCACTACTGTTGCCACGCGTCCGCTGAAACCGAAAGCTAATCGTGTGGGACACAGGGGCACGGAAGGACGACGCCCGCCTGCCTAATTTCTTGCACGTCTTGCTCGCTCGGTTCGGTTGTGCCCGCTGTTGTTTGGTTCGTCCAAGCTACTGTTACTTACCTTTCATGGCATGGCGGGTCACGATTGATTACTATCACCAGGAAATGAGAAGGAACCAGAAGAAAAGAACTGTTTTCCATTACTTGCCAAAAGTCTCTCTTTTTACTTTTTACTTTTTACTTTTTACTTTTTACCGGAGGAGACGTGCAGTGCACAGTGCGGTAACAAACCACCAAAAAGGCAGAGGGAGTAAGTGAAATGAAACTTCGCGAGCGCCGTCAGCCAAATAATCAATCATTCAGAACAGGACACAGCACGCAGCCATCAGCCACGCCGCACGCAAATGGTGGCCACCGGCCGGGGACCCTACTAGCTATTGCTAGCTACCTAGCTTTTGGCACGTCCACCTCAAGCTACCTTTCGCCTGCACCAAATGCTAATACGGACGCTCGCCTTAATTCGATCTCTGAACTCTGAGAGGGGAAAGATTCTGCTCTGCTCTCCAGAAGCCGCGGCGGCAATGGCGGCACCCCTCGTCGGCCGAGACGTTGTTTCCCCCCCCCCCCCCGTTCCGATCGTCGTCGTCGTCGTCGTCGTCTTCTGTGGCAACGTCGTCGCAGCAGCACGGCAACCTTTGGCTGCTTGCGCGCTTAATTAAGGTGGACCAACGCGCTTACGCTTAGTTCAGTGCGGACGCGAACACTGTAGCTAACCGTTGCAATTTGCAGAGACCCAAAAAACCATTGTGTTTTCTCTTACCTTCCCAATTCGTGCTGATATATAATACAACCATCATTTATGTTCCAAGTAACCGTGTGTTCTACTAAAATTAGAAACCACACGCAGACACGGTCGATCTGAGTCGCGGTTGCCATCAAACTCATTTCATCAAACTGAGAGATCTCGTGATGCTTTCTTTCGCCTTCCCCTTCTGATGCTGTTGTGGGACCGGATCCTGTGGCAGCTTGACACCTGTGCCCGTGCTGTATCATCCATCACGGACTGATTGACCTTCTACTTGCCGCCGAGGCCTCGTGTCGTCACCACCTCGAAAAAAAAAAATACAATTTGATGAGCTGAGCATCACCAAACAGGCAGTAGAGACCGAGTCACTTTCAGCACATTAGACTAACAAATACTAGTACAATCGTCCACCAACGACAGCTACTGGCGACCATAGGAACGAAATAAACTGGACCCTAATCATGTTCTCAAAACGTTGGACCTATCTGAATCCAGTGGGCAGTAGCCAATCGCATTGCAAAATATCTACTACACTAGTTTATGATTTGGGCATGGGGGATTATTAGTTAAATCGTGACTCCAAAAACGGACAAAGCGACTGATCTTTCACTGAATGATGTAAACGAGGCTTTTCCTCAGTTGACGACGCACTTATTAAGAATCCATGCTAGCAGTACTATTTTGCGATGGAGTTGTTCTTGACTTGTAAAGGACAAATGAGGCGCGGACAGGCATGGTACATTTTGTTTTGAGCGTCGTCACACCACACTATTAAGAACGGTTCCACGAATCGCTATCACAGCAGCCGTCCAATCTGACCAAAATTAGAACAGGTAGCAAGTATAATATGCAGTAGCAATATACTGCTTCATTATTTGTGGAACCAAATTTGACTTGGGAACCGCACAAAAGTTTGAGAAGAAAATCCACCGAACCTTGTTTATTTAACGAACCGCCAGCAAAAGGGAGTCCCTTCCTGGCGCTTGCGCCTGAAGCAAAAAGATTCATAAATTGACGCTATAATTGCTTATTCTAAGGCAATAAGGAATAGTTGGTGTTGGTGCCTCCGACCAGAGCAAGAATAATATCAAGAATCTCTTCTAGCTACTCCCTCTCGTACGTGCAGAATCGTTTGGTGTTGCACTAGACAACCCTCCGAACTCCATAATTGCAGTTGTTTAATTCTCATTTGGGTCCCATGAGTTCATGTGATGAAGCAGATGCGAACTGGAGCAGGCTCTTACGACTAGCATATTCCATCACCAGATATTTCTGAATATTTTGATGCATTATGCAATGCTATGATGAAAAACAATTGTCTGATGCTTAGGTGTAGCAGGAGGACTGTTTGCCAATTTGGTGAATGATGAGAAACTATTCCCCCAAACGGTTCACTAACTGGAGCAGTCTTCAAGCGAAGTGTCCCGACACCAGATTTTTTCTTTAGGGAAATTCCAGCACGAAATGTTCAGTTGCGTCTCCAATTAATTTAAAGACAAGAAAACATTGTCTAGTATCTTGGATCAGCATCAGCATGATGCACAGTTGTTTATTACAAAGAGTAGGGGATTCCTAATCATACATATAATTATGTTTGGAATGAGATTTTGCACATGTGCAGGAAATATACCATGTGCACCTAATATTTACCCTTGGCTCTATTGGACATAATGGAAACAAAATATATTTGTTTACAAATTGTCTCTCTGTCTTCTAATGCATAAAAGATAAAGCTTCTTCAACACTTTAAAAGAAAAATCTAAACAACATCACTCAGTTTTGCATAATTTCACACAGTATTATGGTTAAGCTCCTTGTTGACCCAACGAACTAACACAAACAGAACTTTCAACTTGCTTTGATACATAGTAAGAAATATCAATGGAAGATTGACAGCAAAATTGTAAATAGAACACTGGAATACAATTAACAGTAGAAGTATGATGGATCAAAGCAAGTTGGGCATGTTCAACAATCACAGATAACCTTCTGTTCTCCTTGGCTGCTAAACAACATAATCATGTTACGATTGATTGGGTAAAGAGGTGATTTAGGAGAGCCAGGCAGACATGCAATCAGAATTTTGAAAACTAACAATTTTCCAGTTTTCGTCACTCCCTATACCGACCTGACTACCAATGCCTGGACAACAAAATCAAAGGCATTTGAAGTTACCAGAAGTCGACATCAGTGGAAGCACCTCTTCCAGCCATGGACAACACAGATCAGAGAAACATGTTAAGTGGAAACTGATAATGTAAAGATGATGCAACGCAATGCAGTACTATACATTAGGCCATTAATGCTTATGCTTTCGAAGGCAGTAATGCACCCAGAATATAGTAACATAGCTGCGCTACAGTTCAGGTGAACTGCCAATTAGTTCGACTCGTTCTTCAATCAGAAAAATAATCTGCTTCTGTTCTGCATTGGAAGCCTTCACTTTCTCGGTGCTGTCCTCTGCATTCGAAGGATCTTCCGATGGGGAAACCTCCGACCTCTGAATTAGTTACACAGAAAAAAGGAGTGAAATTCAAGATCGAACATGAACAAGCTCTCAATTTCTCAAACCCGTAACCGGACTTCCAACATTGTCAGGTGCGACGGTTTCGAAGCGAAAGCATCAGTACTCAGTAGACGCAGAGAGTGCCACGGCAGCATTTCTCCTCAGGATCCACAAAGGACGCGAGTATTACCTTGGGGGCGAAAGCTACACCGAAACGTGTGGCGCAAGCCCTCGCCGAAGACAGATAACCTTCTCCCAGCAGTGGTCGATTGGCCGATCCAAGACGATGTCCACGACCTGGCACTTAAAGCCTCTACGAAGGAGAAGGAGCCCCAGCGAGAAATGGAGATCCGGAGGTACTGGGAGAGGGCACCCACAGAAATCCGTCCAGAAGCGTACGTCGCCGCCGCCGCCGTCGCTAGAGCCGTGGGAGAGAAAGTGCATAGGAATATCAATTATCCGGAAACTTAGAGAGTTTTTCATAAATATTTGGATCGCGGTTATTAATCACGATCCAAAGTAGGGGGTTTTATGAAAAACTTCGGATCGCGATTATCCAAAGTAGGGGGGTTTATGAAAAATATTAGATCGCGGTTATTAATCGCGATCCAAATCAGGGAGTCCGTGTAAAAGTTGCATCAGGGCCGGCCGATAGCGGCGGCCATCTGACGCGGCTCTCGGCTCCGGCTAGCTATCCGCGACGCAGGACGGCAGGAGCTCGCCGAAGGGAGGAGAAGCAGGTCCTCCATCCATCAGGGATCTTTTCCCTCCATCAAGATTCCTTCCGTCGTCAGAACTTCCACACCCGACGGAACGAGGCAAGATGAGGCGCAGTTGCCGGCGGCCGTGAAGATCTAGTCGCCGCTGTGCAGAGCAGCGACGAATTTGCTTAGGAGAAAATTGATGATGACTGGTCAATGGTGATCCGCAACAGTTCTTACACCAACCCTTGCAGCATTGATCAGTAATCTGTAGAAAAGTAAGAGTTTCAGTTTCAGATACAACCAGCGACAGAGAAGTTTTGAGATGTAATCCGGGAAAACAGAAAAGATAAGATGGTGAGATGTAATTGCACTATAATGTTGTTATGCACATTGCAAGAGACATTGAAACCAGATATTGTAACTGGTAGAAAGTAACTACAGCTCTGCTTCCCTACACGGAATGGGGTTGGATTGTATGCTCCAGTCCAATTGTTGTATTGTATACTAAAAATGACAGACCAAGCAATTAGAGAGTGTGCACAATGTACATGAATTTTGGCCGTATTCGGAGCCGACAAACAACTCCATCTTTTGCTGAAGTAAAATGGTCAGGATGAAATGTTCCTTACTGAAGATCATCATCATTATCAGAGAAGTCTTGGGTTGTTGATTTCCAGAATGTCCAGTTCATTGGTGAAGATCAGAGTAAGAAATTTAATTCCGTGAGTTCTTCTATTTCCTTGATGCGACAATGGAAGGGGCTCTGCCTTTTCGTTATTAGTGGGAGATGTAGAAGTTCAGTACAGGTTGTTTGCCTTCAGTCTTTCAGGAAATTTTCAGTTTTCTGAATACCGCATTCATGCAGATTTCTGCAACATCCCGTTTGATCATACCTTCAGACATCACACGTTTCACTTCGTCCCGGCGATTATTGACTTGTTGAAGTGGTGCTTAGCTGGCATGCCTACAAAACCTTGAAAACATTGATCAGTGTTCTGACTTTCTGACCTCTCGAGGCTTTGGCCTGACAGAGCTGTTAAAATTTGGTCCTGTTACCAACAATGAAATATGTCGAGACTTTCGGTGAATTTTCGTCCCCAACTTATAAGATTTGACCCTTCACGATCGGTTTTCTACATAGCTGCATAGGCTTATCTGTATACGTATCGCCACTGGAAATTTCAGGGCCTCAATATCATTGCATCGCATTACCATTTGTACACGAGCAGTAAGTTAAGAGATCGAAAATTTACGCCACGACGACAGATCTGAATCACGAATCGCCGGCGCAACGTCATAGCACGTACACCATGCCCACCTCAAGCAATGACGCCGGCGGCACGCGCAGCGCGACGTCCGGGCCGCGGCAGTTCCGCCTGAGGAAGTTGTACATGACGCCGACGGCGAGCTTCTTGATCAGCGACGACCCGGGTTTGGTCTGGACGTGCGAGTGGCCCAGTATGAACGCGGTGCCGGCCTCCCGCGCCTCGCAGAGCTCGTGCAGCTCCTCCAGCACGCGCTCGTCCACGCCGGGACTCGCAGGCGGTTCCACCGCGAACCTCACCCGCTTCTTGGCCGGCGCCGCCGCGGCGAGCTCTATCTCGGAGGACGACGCCGCCGTGCCGTCGTGGGTGTCGTCGTAGTCGAGGTGGCGCCGCAGCGGGTTGCTCCCGATGACCGTGAGCGCGTTCTCGCGCTCGTAGTAGCTGCTGTCCCGCTGCTCCTCTTCATTATTGCCCGCGGCGGCGTCGCTGCACCGGAACAGCGCGTCCAGCTTGATGAACGTGGCGAGGCTCTGGACGAGCTCCGTCTCGAAGGAGTCCACGTCCTGGTGCACGTCGCGGTACCCGTAGCGCACGATGCACCGGTACGAGCGGTGGTCCGCCGGGCCGACGCGGCCGACGAGGTAGCGCTCGGCGGGGAGCACGTGCGGCACCGGGACGGACTTGACGCAGACGAAGACCAGCACGCGGTGGAACGCTGGGAGGTTGGTCACGAAGCGGGAGAAGTTGGCGGGGACGCCGGAGGTGAGGTCGGTGTACACGAGCCCGATGCCCGGGACGCGTACCATGCCCAGCCTGTCGCAGAGCGCCAGCAGCCACTCCAGCGTCACCTTGTTGTGCAGGTCGAACTCGTACTTCTTAATGGTCGTGTGGTGCCACACGAACATCACGGCGACCAGGATCAGGGCCAGCGTGATCGGAAGCCACGCCCCTTCCATGAACTTGATCAGCGAGGCCGAGAAGTAGAAGGCCTCGATGGAGCCGAAGAAGAGGAAGAACGCTAGGGCCAGCCACGGCGAGCGGTGCCAGCACAGCATGATCACAAGGGACATGAGGCATGTCGTCACAAGCATCACCGTTATCACCGCCAAACCTGCACCACAGAGAATTCATCAGTACATTACGATCCTCTGTCTCAATTACTGTCAGGTGATACTAGACAGATTGATTAAGAAGGATTGTTGTTATAGATGTTCGGCCTACCTGATGCATTTCCCATGCGCTTCGTATCACGGAACCCGACAGTTACGGCAATGCAGAGTACCATGAGCAGCCAGTTTATCTCAGGGATGTATATCTGGCCATGAATCTTGTCAGACGTGTGCACAACCTTCACCCTGGGAAAGCAGCTCAAGGACAGGCTCTGGTTGATAATGGAGAACGTTCCGCTGATGATAGCTTGGCTGCCGACCACGGACGCCAAAATCGCCAGCACAAGCACAGGCCACCTTACTTTCTCTGCATTGCACACAATGACACAAACCCCAAAACGGCGTAAATCTCTGAACCCGCAATTCTGCCAAAGGGTAATAACTATAGGAAATGAGTTGTACCTGGCACTGCGATGTAGAATCCAATATGGTAGCTCGAGTCAAGGTTATGATGTTGGGACAAATAGGCAGCTTGGCCCATGTAGCCCAATATCAGTGCAGGGTACACTAACGAAGTGAAAGCGAGCTGCATTCATGAGGACTGGTCTTCATCAATTCAGAACTAATAATTTCACCCCAAAAATATATGTAGAGCATGCGAGAAAGATATCATCTATCAGTATACAGGATCAGTGAATTGCCTGGATTGCGCTGTAGGAGAAGTGACCGAGATCCGCAAACATGGCTTCCGATCCTGAATGGCAAACGTATATGTTAGTTCTTCATGTTATTATACAGTGGTTTGCATATTAATGAATATATGACATACCTGTCATGCAGAGCAGAATCCCTCCCAGGGACATCCAACCAGACTTTTTAGTCTTCTTGAGGAATTTGATCATGTAGGAAGGGTTCAGGGCCTTGTAAACATGAGGGTTCCAGCGGATGATGTTGTACAGGCCGATGGTGCTCGTGCAGATCAGCCAGGACAGGATGATCGGAGCAAAGAGAAATCCTACGCGGTGGGTGCCATAATGTTGGAGCGCAAACAGAAATACTAATATGGCACAAGTTATAGGGATCACGGCATCTGCAAAAATTTGTGAAAACGAAAACACGAGTGAGCATGACAAGAAATACGTACTAGAGGTAAAGTCTAAAGTTATACGAGGCTACGAGCTACTGATGCAGATCAAGCAGCAAAGCGGGACACTGTTCGTCCGGACGACGGCGGTGTTCTGAATTTGCTCTGCACAATCTCACCCACAGAATAGCAATACTGGCAGCTCAATTTCCAAAGATTAGAAAATTCGTTCGATTGGACTGCTAGTCAACTGTTGGTTGCACTCAAGTAATAGTAAAAGACCTACTGGTATGGAAAGTTGCAAGTGTTCCAAATAGAAACTTACATTCGTGCTGATCTTTGGACAAGGAGAGCTCAAGCCCTGAAACAGCCGAGAACACTGCACATGCGACAGGCAGAATAAGCTTGTGATTAGTCGAATCAATGATTAGCCGGAGGAGATTATATATATATATACATTACCGTACCAGACAGCGCCGGCGTGAGGACGCCGTCGCCGATGACCATGCATGTTCCGATCATGACCATGACAAGCAGCGCGGTGCGCAGGCTCTTGTGCTTCTCGAGCCATTCCTTGACGCGGGAGCTGCCGTCAGGCTGAGGCGGGTACTGGAGCTTGTAGGTGGAGAGCTCCTCGTCGGCGACCTGGCGGTTGGGGAGGAGGCTGACGTTGGCGTGGCGGCAGAGCAGGGAGTAGAGCGCGAACGTGCCTCCTGCAATGCAACGAAGCCGTTGTTGGAATTCAGAATTCAGAATGAGAAGTACTGGTGCTGGCGCGTCAGATCATTTGATGATTGATAGTTGAAACGCAGCATGCGTATGGATATGGCCAGCTGAGGCTGAGCAGAAACACGAATCGGCTCACCCTCGCCGTTGTCGTCTGCGCGCAGGACGACGGTGACGTACTTGAGGAGCGGGATGAGGGTGAGCGTCCAGAAGACGAAGCAGAGCGCGCCGAAGATCTCGTCGTTGCTCTCCGAGTGCGTGACGTCGGCGAAGGTGCTCTTGTACACGTACAGCGGCGAGATGCTGAGGTCGCCGTACACGACCCCCAGGCTCTGGTACGCCAGCAGCAGCGTCGTCCGCCACGGCTGCTGCTGCTGCTGCCGCCTCCTCCTCTGCAGCAGAAGTGTAGAGTCGATTCGGTTCAGCGTTCGTTGAAAGAGAAAGAGATCGTCTGTCTGATGGCTGATAGTAGTATACATGGAGGAAGGGAAGGAGGATTACCTGCCGGCCGACGCCAAACTCGGGATCCATGTCGACCGGCTAAAAGCCTCCTCCTCCGATGATGATCATCAATGTATGTAACTGATGGGTGGGTTTAATTCGGCCTTGGGCAGACCGCCAGAGGAAGACGAGAGACAACAGACAGAGCTGAAACAGAGGAAGAAGAAACAGAGGAGTGAGGAGGAGGAGGAGGAAGAAGCGACAATATGCGAGGAGGGAGGATCGTGCTAGCTAAGAGGGAATCGGTAGTGGAGAATATAAAATAGAGAACGCGAGGTGGGGAAAGGAGCGCGAAGAGATCAAACGTACCACCACTACACTCCGTATTATCCAGGGCGGCGTTAAGTTTCATTAGTGGAGATGGGGGGTAATGCGGATGGAGGGAGACAGGCGATGGGCACGTGTGGTGGTGGCGGACGAGGACGAACGCACCGGGCTCGCGGTCCTACAACTAGTACAAGTACAACCTCCCTTTTATCGTGCTCATCGTCTGCCTAACCTGCTACGAACATAGTATAGAGATGTTCAGTTTGTCTTAGACCGGAGGTGCGTCCTAACCAGTTAAGCAGGCTGTCTGCTGTGCGTAAAATCTGATCTGGTTATCCATTTTGCAGCAGACAGGGATGAGTGAAGCGTGAAGCAGCTTTCATGTAGGACCCTGCGAACGAACCAAGGGCAAAGCCATGTGACCTCACATTCTCTTTTTCTGCCGGCTCTTGAATTTATACTTGTAGTAGTATGAATTATTGGTGGTGGTAGTGGAGTTACACTAGCTTTTATTCATGGAGAGAAGAGAGAGAGAATGCAGGCCAGGAAAAAGCCTCCCCTGGTTGCCTACTATATCAGTATCGATGCTGTCTTGTTCTTTACAAATGGAGTCTGATCCGATCATGCCTTTTTTTTTCTTTTTTTTTTTACCCAGTCACGAACCGATGCAACATCCGAAAAGCAACTCCTAGAAGAAGTTCAGGGCAGGAGGGAGGGTAGGGTTGGTCCAAAAGAAACCGGCTGGCTGCTGCTGATACTGTATGTAGGTGAGAAGGACGTCTCTGCAACAAACAGACGTTGAAACCAGGCAAGTGTACCGCAGTCAACAGAAACAAGAAAAGAAATGTTGAAAGCTTTACTGAATTTTCGAGACCGAGAATGAACGGATACAGCAGAATCCTTTGACAGCACGCACCAATCATGGGAGAAGGCAGAGCACATGGAACGGAACTGGGATATCGCCTCGTGGTGGATCCTCTCTGCCCACCCACGCTGCTCTGATCCGAGTCGAGGAATGATAATAAGCTGAATGAATCTGTCCACGCCACGCGTCAGTCCAACCAAGCTCCCTCGATTGATCCGACGGCAGCGGCGATCCATAGATACGCCGCTGTTCACGTCACCACCACCGCGCCTCCTGTCTCGCTCGGCGACCGGCATGGTCGCCACGGGAAGTCGGGAAGCCAGGCAGCCAGTTCCGTGCCGTGCCGTGTGTGGCGGAGGTGGTGGCGCCGGCATCAGGCCGGCAGGGCAGCCTAACATCATCAACTCAGAATTGCCTCCTCGCCGTCGACGGCGTTCAGGCAAAGTGAACTCGCATTTACTAGTACTATTTGATTGATGCTCCATCAGTCCAGGATTCCCCGGCCCGGTCGTCGACGCCGTTCGTGATAAGGATCGCCACATTTGGATGGAATGGAGCGAGTATGGTCTGGAACAAGTTTGGCCGGCCGGCGGACCACGTGTAGAAAATAGATGAAGCCAAGATGCGCATGCACATGTATGGTTCACAATTTTTTTTTTTTTTGAGGACGGGTTCATGAACATTGGCTACAGCGTTTCCTAAATTAAAAAAACGTACTTTAATGTTCGTTATTCAGGACCTGAAACAGCATCAGCTACTTTTCTTTCTACAAAATCCTTTCTGATGATGGTCGAGAGCAACACATGCCCGCTGTTCGCTCGCTCCACTGGGCCTGGCCCAACATAGTATACATTTTGTTTCAGCTTTGCATCGTCCGTCTTTTCATCCCAGCAATTGCTGCACAGGTGCATCAATATTTGGTTTTCTTCAGGATATCCCGATCGAGTTGTTCCCTGTGCTCTTTTTCTTGCGAAAATCCAAAACGAGAATACAATTTACAAACACAACTGAGGAAACATCCCGCCACACCGAAAGCTATTCCACTACAAATACAGCTCAATGACGGCAGTCACCAAAGGACACACGAACCATGTCACCAAGAAATCAGTGGCAAAAAGGTCAAGCCTTCATCGTCGTAGTCGATCGTAGGCAGGCTAGGCCTCACTTTGACTCTGAGTCTGACGACTCGGCTGTTTGCTCGCTGCCGGAGAAGAAGAGATCCACGCAGATGTCGCCGTAGAAGCGCGCGACCAGCTGCACGAAGACAGGGCTCCTGAGCTTCTCCCAACAGCAGAGCATCTCCTCGACGTCGGTGAGGTCCGTCACCTTCCGCTCGTCCACCAGCATCTCCACCAGGTGCTTCTCGAAGCTCCGGCACGCCTCCTCCACGTCGCCGTACCGATGATGATGATCGTCAACGATGGCGGCGTGCTCGCGCACTGCCTGCACGCGGATGCTGCCGGCCTTATCTGTCGTCGGAGTGGTCGCCGTTGTCAGCGCCGCTGGCGCCGCGGCTTCGCCGCCGGCGAGCCGGGTCTGCAGCGCCAGCACTCTCACCACGGCGGTCGTCGCCGACGTCGCGTCATCAGCCGGCGTGTCTTCACGTGCCGGCGCCAAGCCCCCTTTGGCCGTTGCTGGCGGCAGCGGCGGCGCGGCCTCGCCGAGCCGGGTCTGCAGCGCGAGCACCCGCGCCGCCGTCACCGACGCGGTCCCGGGCGTGTCGTCGAGCGACGGCGAGGCCGCGCGCGCGCCGCCGCCGCCGTCGTCGTCGGTGGACGCGCTCGGCGGGCGGTCGTCGGTGCGGGCGTCCGCGTCGGACCGCATCGACATGAGCGGCCAGAACACCGCGCGGACGGAGCTGAAGCTTCCGGCCCTCCTGCGGCGGCGGCGCGGGCCGCCGCCGCCCCCCGCCTTCATCTTGCCGAACGCACGGCGGAGCTGGATCTTCGTCGTCCTCCAGCATTTCAAAGGCGCACGCGCGCCGCCGTTGCATGGCTTGCACTCCACGCAGCAAAACGGCATTGCGCGGATCTGTTTGTATTAATCGAGTGCAAATGATGTTTGTGGTTCTTGCAGCCGCGGTGCGGACGACTGTTTGTTGGTGGTTGCGAGAGCTTTGAGGACGATTTGGTTGTTGATCTTGGATGCGACCGGTGGGATTGTTCTTATCCTGTTGATGAGAGCCATGGTCCGGGTGGAGGTGGTGTTCACGTAGAGGGGCGAAGTGGGAGGACACGATTGAGTTTAACATTTGCCAGTCCTTAGCTAGCTGCGCCCCTAAAATCTAAGAGAATGATATGGTTTTATATACAGTATGAGACCGAAGGATATTTTCCTCTTCTTTTTTTTTTTTTTTTTTGGAGAAGTTAACAAAGCGCTGCCCAAGAGCTGGCGGGTACTAGTAGTTAGCTGCGTCTATCTATGTATCGATGTCTTTATGAGGAGGGAGAGGGTATCCGTGCTCGACACCAGATTCATTTTTTACAAAGAGTTTAGTATTTGAATGGTTTGCTACATGAGATTTGCTAATATTCAGGTCAATTTTCAAATATATGATCAGAAATTTCGAAAAGGAAATCTAAACTCTGCATATTGTTTTTTATTTAGAACAGATTTTTTTTGAGCGATTTTCTTTACAACAGATTTTTTTTTGAGCGATTTTCTTTAGAACAGATGATTCTGCGGGTCTGAAAGACAAACAAAAGGCCAACACACACACACACACACACCCAAAAAAAAAAAAGAACAGAGGACAAAAGGACGCGGCCCAACTCAGAGCGCATTGTGTATGGAATCCCGGCCCATACACTCACTGAACTGACAAAAACTCTTATCCCACTCGTCGATGGCACTGAACTGATGGGTGACGTCAATCCATGGAACTAAACATGCTTTCTAATAGTACTGATTTTTATCTTCTTCTTCTTGTTGTCGTTAGTTCAATGAAACGGATCTCTCGAAAAAAAAAAAGTTCAATGAAATGGTTGATTTTCGAAGGAACGCGGGTTCAATCGATGCGAAAATGGCAGCTTTAAATCCGCGGGCGTGATTCGGCGCCCAACTGTCTGCTCAAAGCAGGTCGTCCCCCCCATCCAGATCCAGCGGCGCCGCTCCTGCTCCTGCTCCTGCTCCTGCTCGGCGACGTTTCTCCGGTCCCAGGCCCGGCCGCGCCCCGAAATCATTCGAGCCGCTGCAGAGACAACGACGCATGCGAAGAAGATGCTTGACCTTGGAATGAGAAAGGGCTCTCTCGGCCTGTTGCAAGTAAATTCAAAACTAGTAAATATCTATATATTTGACGTCAAATATAAAAGCACACGGATGAATAATGCTTGAGCCAACCGATCCTAACTACAAAGTACGGTATATTATACTATACTATACTACAGTACAGTACAGTATACTATCCCATAGCCAGTCAGTAACTCACTATGCCTGCCTGCGCTGCTCTGCCTACTGGTACCTGCTATCGGTACCGACGTATCTCTACGTATTTAGGACAACAAGGGACCGATAGAGGATCCACCAAATCTTCTTCCATCACTGAGGGTATAACTGAACATCTTTCTTGTCAAAAACAAAAAAAAAAAAAATGAAGAAACAGAAAAATAAAGTCATGTGACCTATTAACATAATATTAACCTACCGCATTGTCTAATTGGGATACATTGTCTAATAATCTGACACAACAGTATCTTAGTACGTATTGCATTATTGCCGGCGTAGATTAATTGCTGCATGATGACACTCGATGAGGATGTTCATTCCCTCTGACCCAAGCATCACCTATATTATATCGCCCCCAGAATTAAAAAAGTAAAATAAAACCTCTCATTTTTGGGGTACGCGCATATATAAAGCAAAAAATGATAGCGGCACACTCGAGCGCTTCTCGCAAAGCGGTCATCATGGGGTGCAATTTCTCATAGCACCTAACCTCCTTAATCATCATCACCAGCCACCTGTGTGTAAATAGGGAGGGAATAGTGTTTTTCTAAGAAGCATGGGTGATGATCTGGCCTTCGACATCCTTCCTTCTTCAGTAGAGAGGAAGTGTGTATGTAGTGTTAAGTTTTTGATAGGTTATCTAGCGTCAAAAAGCAAAAAGAGTTTTATAGGTCATGTGTATGTACTAGTAATGTAGAAGTCCGGATTGGCTTTTACAATGATTGTATTGTATCAACTTGATATAACTATCATGTATAAGAAAAAAAAATATTTGTGGTGTTTTCTCTCTTTGATGACTCATGTGTTTGCTTTTTTTGTACCGAGACATTATTAGTAGGTCTTCTTTGGATTGCGATAAATTTTCTCGAATTCAATATTTTACTTGTGGAATTAAATAGATTCCTATAAAAATCTTGTGATACATAGAAGTCTGCAGTAGTGTTTGTAGGCATCGACATCGCTAGATGTATAGGTAGTTAGCTAGGCGAGCGGTTGAGGCCTGCAAACCTGATCGCCGGTTTGGCAATACGTACTACCTGAGTTTTAGTTTGTATAGGTCGCATGGGATGTGCTAGTGTTCCCGCAACCACTGGCACACAAAATCATCCCGTCAGCCTCGGCCGCCACCCAAAATCATCGTCGTCAGCACGACGCATGATTATTCCGTTCCGTCCTCTGCTCTGCTCGATCGATCGGTGGGCCACCCTCGTGGAATGGATGCTAAAACTACCTTTTGATTTGAATATTGTTGCGGCCGTCAGCCGTCTCGTGGTGGACCAAGTTTTCTGCATTTTGGAAATGCTCATGTCTTCTTCTACAGTAAGTAGGAATGCAAGTACATATCCATTGGATAGCGTGAGTTCATATTTTTAGTTGAATTGAGTGATTAGTTCGTGAATGAAAGAAAATATATTTAGATCATTTCAAAAAGTTTTGGGTGAACCATTGATCCACAAAATTAAAAAACCTGCATCCCTATCCTGCGCTTATAGCACCGTAGTACACTTCAAAAAAAAAAAAAAGACTCAAACTCGTCCTTGTTGTTATTAGCAGCACAAGCGGCCAAATTAAGCTTAGGACAAAGGGCGTACCGGTTGAAAAGCTGTGTTCTGAAACATTGTGGTCACGCGCGCGCCGGGGTCGTCTTCTTCTTCAGTCCGCCAACAAACAGACCTTTCGTTCAGCGGTCCTCCTTTCCAGAATCCGTCCACTCTGCATTTCAAATTTTCTTTTGTTTTGACTTTGCGTCGCATGACGTCTAATGAGTCTGTCTGCTGTACCTGTCAAAAACAAATTACATTGTTGTTTGGGGCTCACTACAAAAGATGTTTCTTAGGAATGCATTATACTACATCACTAAGATACTACCACGAGCTATAATAGTCGTAGTACGCAAATTTTGAGCATATACTACATAGTAGTAGTATCGAACAGTTTTCCGACGAATTCTGATAAGACGACGCCGCTTTCGCTTTGCCAACGCAGTTTCCACCCGCGGCGGCAGACTTTCTCGCCATAAAAAGCGCGCGCACACTGGTGCCTCACTCGCTGCTGGTCTGCTCGTCTCTACTCCACACTCCCCCCCCCCCCCCCCCCCCCCCCCCTGCTACATACTAGTACAAGTGCACCACCACAGAGAGCAGGGGAGGACGACGATGAGCTCCTGGTTCTACAAGCTGCGGCGCAAGAGAAGCGCTGCTACGAGCTGCGAGTCCACGGAGTTCGTGATCAAGGTTAGCCAGAAGGCTCCTCCGCCCAGTCCCATCACTCCTCCGGCGACGACCGTGCTGCCGCCGCCCTGCTCTGAGTGCTCTCCGAACAGGAACAGGGCGTCATACTACGTCCCGAGCAGAGACCGCGCCCTTTCGCCGCGCCGCCCGGCCAGGGACAACCCCAAGCTCCGGGACACCCCGTTCCCGCCACCCAGCCGCGACATCGTCTTCGACCTCGTCGCCCGCCGCGACCACCTGTTCGACGACGCCATGATGCACGAGCTCAAGCTGCGGCCCATCCTCACCAGGCCCGCGGCCGCCGACGGGGATGACGAGGCCTCCGACACCAGCAGCGGCGGCGCCGCGCCGCCAAAGGCTGCCACCAGGATGCGGCGCCGGTTCCGACTCGCGAGAGCGTCAGGCGGCACGCAGAAGACGGTCACCGGGCAGGCGGCGGAAACCTACCGCAGCCGACGGTCCGGCAGCAGTAGTCTGCCGCGGTGGCTGTACGAGAGCGTGGTGGTGGAGAAGGAGTCGGCCGAGCCCGAGGAGGACTTTCTGGCGAGCATGGAGGAGATGATCGCGGCCGCCAACGGCGGCGGCGTGCGGACGCCGCGGAGCATGGAGGACCTGCTGGCATGCTACCTCGCGCTCAACGCCGCCGTGCACCACCGCGCCATCGTCGCCGCGTTCCGGCGCGCGTGGCTGATGGACTGCGACTCCTGCGTCCCGCCGCAGCCGCCGCCGACGAGGGAGCGACGTCGTCATCGGTGCCACGCTCGCGTGCACGGTGTACTTATTTGATTATTAATTAGCTTGCTCAGCGATTGAAATCGCTCGCGTCCACGCGCGAAAGATCGCGACTTGTTGTTGCCTGTACTGTACAGTTTGTGCGATCCTGGATCCGGGGCGCGCGCGAGCTCGCTCGCGTCCATGTGATGTGAATCCTGATGGTGTTGTGGTGCTGAGGGGTATACAATGCCTCTTTCTTGCACAAATCACAAGGCGTCTTTTGCTTGATGACGGACTCGTCGTTCGCTAGCTTGCTCGATCGTGTCTGTGCTTGTGTTGGGGTTGTTGTTGATAAATTTCTGTCTTCAGAGAGTAGAGAATGCCATTTTACTTCAGAAGAACTAATTCATGACTTGACCACGGAGAGTAGAAGTAGTAGAAAAAGCACGAGAGAAGGCAGGAGTGCAGGAGGATAGGGCGCTGAAGCAAACAGGGAATCTGCTGGCACGTCGAACAGGACACATCGATCGTTGTCCAAAAAATCTGGCATCCCATGCTTCCTCAGGTGAAATGGACGTGTCTTCCTCAGTTATCCACTGGTCGTCAGCCTGAGCACTGGCAGCCCTCATAGCCAAGCCTACTAGGGCTAGGGGTTTTCTGCTACACCCGTGCCACACTCCATTCCCCCTCCACGCCAATGCAACAATAAGCGCGGGTGCTTGGCTTGCCGCATCTGGTCTGGTCACCACCAGCAGCTGAAGACACAGAAGAGACGCCCAGAAAGCGTTGCTGTCACATACTACTACGAGCAAGATCATCGAGCTGTCAGCTCTTCCTCCCCAGCACTGCTTCTGCTTGCACGGGTGGTGGTGCTGCCGCCGGCCGGCCAGAGAGGTGAGCAGGAGAGAGGATGGATATCCTGGCCTCCTGCACTCTCTGCAATGGCAATGAGCATGCGTCTTTCTTTTCTTGTGGATAGTGGCAGCAGCAATGAGCAGAACTCATCACCACCTTTCGGGAGACGCACTTATTGTTACCATCACACACAACAACAAAATAGACTCTGGAGGGACGAAATGATTGGAGATGCAAAGGTAACAAAGTCACAACCACGTACTCCAAAACATGAATTTTGTTAACAGGAGGAAAAGATGAAGTGCATTTGTCAAAAGTGAAGTGACCAGTGGGAAGTAAGGTCTCTGACGAAATGGCTTGCACTGATCTATACTCTGATGATAGAAAGTGCAAATGCAGAGAGCCCAAACAAAACAATGTTCATCGGTAGCGAACAAGCGCAACGTACAAAGAAAGAAAATTTTGGCCGTCTGATGCGCGGTCAGGTTTCTGCATGCGATCGATCGATCGATCGGACCCCGTGACGGGAAAGTGCGTACTACGCATGCATGGATGGCGAAGTGATGGAGGATGTTCTTGTCAGTGTCAGGCTGGGGTCCGGAGCAGCAGAGCTGCAGAAGCCGGGTGGTCGTGGGGCAGAGGTTTGCCATAACTAGGCCGGTAGATTGGGCCCATATACTCATTTGTTTATCCGGCCTTTCATTACGTCTATATCGGGCTCATTCTGTAACGTGTAGAGCCGCGTGCAGCTTGAAAATGGGCCATCGAGCGGAAGCGGCCTTTACGATTTATATCGTATACACACTTGTTCTGTTTATACTGATTGACGTGGTTGAAAAGGAACAAAAATGGAGTAATAAAAGTACTGTGTCCTCACTCCCTGCATTATCGTTAGAGACCCAAAACAGTTCGTGTAAGATTATCTTAATTTCTGTATCAACTAAGACAATACACTACTACTAGTACTGGTAGCACGCTTTTTCATGAACCGGAGAACGCGTGTCGCGTGTCCGTACGTGCACACAGACACAGTTGGGTTTGCTATACGGTGGTAGTAGCGTGGAAGCGAAAGTCTCGAAAGGGAAAGGACAGTGTACTGTCTACGCCATGCTAATCAAATTCGGAATTTTTGGATTAGTAAATTAGGTTACCCAGTTTTGCCCGCGTCGGTAACCCTCACGCATCATCACATTCACATCAGATCCAAAAGCTTTCTGTCCTGAAAGCTTTCGATCTCATCTGCAAGCCAATCAGTGAATACTGTCAGCTCCTGCTACGTTTGTGAGAAGATAAGCCAAATTCATAGAAATATGCAGCTACTACTAGTAGTAATTAAAGTCCTGATCCTGCTGCAATCGGATGATAATGCAGGGACTTGTCACCTGCGTCTCTCGCTCTCCCTAAAGGCCAAAAGTAGATGTCATCCGCACTGGACTGGATAACGTTACGGACTGTTTATTTCAACAGACAGCGAGGACTTTCGGCCCATTCATGTGGGGTCCGGTGTCTCCAGCACCCACTGATAGGTGGGCCCCTCATTTCCCTCTGCTGTACTGCTGTATAGTAGATAACTACTACCCCACGGCGAGGCGAACCGCGGCAGAGCGGTGGTGGGTCATAGCCGGATCAACGGCCTTCCAATTCGGAGACCGGCGGAAGCCAGGCAGCAGCATCCACCACCATCCAGAGTGCAGTAGTAGAAGCACCGCGAATCGGCGGAGAGATGGAGGTGCTCCGCCTCCGCCTTCTCAGCGCCTTCCTCGTCTCCGTCCTCCTCCCCCTCCTCCTCGCCTCGCCGTCCGCGGCGGGGAGGGCGCCACAGCGAATCCCGCCGCTCCCGACCGCCCAGCTGCGCCGCCTCTACGACACCTCCAACTACGGCAGGCTGCAGCTCAACAATGGCCTCGCGCTCACCCCGCAGATGGGGTAAACCACTTGCTTGCTCTTTGGCTCCGCCTCCGACTCGCTGCCTCTGCAACCCCCGACTGCTCAGTGATGTTCTTTCTATCTCTCTGGCGCGCGCTTGCAATGGTTCATTAGTTTCCGCGTTGTGAGTGCAGGTGGAACAGCTGGAATTTCTTCGCCTGCAACATCAACGAGACGGTCATCCGCGAGACAGGTTCCAAAAAGTCTCCTCATTTCCCCCTTTCGATCCTTCAATTCCGCTTCTCTAGCTCCCTCTCCTTTGGCAATTCTAATCCAGAAGACATTGGTGGATCAATTTCATTGTGTCTGCGCACATGTGTTTTCTAGAGTGCTACAATTTCGCTCGGACATGTAACATAAGGTTACTCTTTGTTATTGAGCAGCTGATGCGCTGGTATCCACAGGACTGGCTGCATTGGGTTACAACTATGTCAATATTGGTACGTCACTTGCCTCGATTCAACATACTGCTGCCTTTAGGATAGGATCTATTTTGTTTATCTTACTATAAATTTATTATTGTTTGCTTGCCTTCTCAGATGATTGTTGGTCCTATGTGACAAGAGGAAAGAAGGTACTGTTCTCAGTGTTGGTCATCATTTATATGTTATAATCTTCATCTTGGTCATATATTTGTCCGACCAAATTTTGCTCTTTTCATCCCTAAAATTTCAATCGCTGCCTATCCTAAATTCCTAATGCATATTTCTTCTGAAATTTAGGATCAATTGTTACCTGATCCGAAGACTTTCCCTTCTGGCATCAAAGCTATTGCAGATTATGTGCATGGAAAAGGTCTCAAACTTGGCATCTACTCTGATGCTGGGTAAGTGCATCCCAATATTAGTTATTTAGTTTACATGATTTTCTGGCTCTGCATTTTAGTTTAGCATTATTGATAAAACAATTCCATTTACCAAAAAGGTACGAGTTTATTCTTTCAGGGTATCAACTTGTCAAGTTCGGCCTGGTTCACTCTATCATGAAAAGGACGATGCTGCACTCTTTGCTTCATGGGTATGAGAAGAAGCATTCACTGAACTATTAGTATCTAAATTTCCTGCTCAGATTCATAATTTAATGTTATAATAAACTATGTTGAACTGTCGTAAAGAAACAAACAGATAATGGTACTGATACGTTCCGTGAATACTTTGCCTTTGTTCAGGGCGTTGACTACCTGAAGTATGACAACTGTTACAATTTAGGAATAAAGCCTGAGAAAAGGTTAGAAATTTCACATGTATTCCTGTAGTGTCGGCTATGGACTGAACCTATAGGGGTAAAGATTGTTCCATGATGTCATACTTGTAGGTACCCTCCTATGCGTGATGCTCTAAATTCAACTGGGCGTCAGATATTCTATTCTCTATGTGAATGGTAGGTGTCTCGACTACAGCTATACGTTGTGGCATAATCAACCTCCAAGCTTATCAGATATGTTTGATGTGCTACCATCCTATTCTATCTTAGGGGTCAGGATGATCCAGCTTTATGGGCTGGCAAAGTTGGTAATAGTTGGCGTACAACAGATGATATCCAAGATTCATGGAAAAGGTGGTTATCTCATTGTGTATCCTTAGAAATATATGTTTAGTTATAACCCAGTATAGCTGATGAATCTATGTATCTGATAAATAATAAGCATGACGGACATTGCTGATAAGAATAACAAGTGGGCGTCATATGCTGGGCCTGGTGGCTGGAATGGTAATTGTGTTAGCGAGGAGTACAAGATATTCACAATATTTAGTTCTTTCAGACTGTTAAACACGCTAACATTATTCAGGCACTGTTTTACGTGGCAGACCCTGATATGCTGGAGGTAGGAAATGGTGGCATGACCTTTGCAGAGTATCGCTCTCATTTTAGCATCTGGGCTCTCATGAAGGTAAGCAAGCATTCTCTAAATCAGGCCAATTTTGTGTGATCATGTTTCACTTACTCACTTATTTTTTAGGAAAATTTGTAAATAGGCGAACTGAAAGTTTTCTGCAAATTTAGATTAACTCCCTTATTATATTTTCCCCCCTTATGACTGCTTTAATAATTTATCTAAATCTGCTCTATAAATTGTAACATATATAAATGATTAAAACGATAATATATGTTATGCAAGTAACTATTACTTTTATGAACTCTCCACTTCCTGATATTTTTGTACAATGTGTTTTCCTAACAATTCCTTGGGTAATGGTATGCTTCAGGCACCTCTATTAATTGGCTGTGATGTTAGAAATATGACTTCAAAAACAGTGGAAATATTGAGCAACAAAGAAGTAATTCAAGTAAACCAAGGTATTATTTTAGAGCATTGTTTGTGATTGGACATTTTGATTAAAACCACCCTGTGAAATTGTTTTGCACTTAAAACAACTGTTCTTTTTACAAAATAGCTAGTACCCTTGTTTTTCTTTCTGTTTTTAGTGCCTTATTATATCATCTTTTTTTCCTATCGTAGAATAATTTTAGGCAATAGTTCTCATATAAATACAAAACCTGCTACATTAAATATTTTCTATTTCATGCAGATCCTCTTGGAGTCCAAGGAAGAAGAATTTTAGCACAAGGAAAATACGGATGTCGTGAGGTGAATTAACTATCTTTTTTGTACCACATTTCATTTGTAGAGCAGTGGATTCAACAATTAAAAATGAAATTTGTTTGCAGTTTTAGAAATTTCAGTTCATCACTATGTCAAACTTACAATGCACTTAACGCTGCAGGTTTGGGCTGGCCCTCTATCCGGAAACCGACTTGCCGTTGCTTTATGGAACCGTTGTTCAGAGACTGCTAACATTACAATGAAATTACCAGCTGTTGGCCTTGATGGGTCATCTGCCTATTCTGTTCGGGATTTGTGGGAGGTAAGTACTAGTTCCTTTGGAAGTCTAGGGTACAAAATGGGATGAAGATTCATTGTCCCCTTGTTTTGACTAGGTGAATTGTCTTAGATTTCTTAAGTCAACGTGGTAACTGCTTTGTGAATTTGCATTTCCTTTGCAGCATGAAACTCTGTCAGAAAACGTCATCGGAACTTTTGGAGCGCAGGTCGACATGCATGACTGCAAAATGTACATTTTCACTCCTGCCACCAGTGTGTCTTCAATATAATCAGAAAGGGGTCAGCAAGTTGATATGCGTAACTGCAAGATGTACATACATACTCCGAAAATAAAGTTGGTCGCCTGTTTGAAGAGACGAAATCAGCTTTGCGGATGATGTTCTATTGTTGGCCATTTCTGTGCCGGAAGTTCACGCCGACGGGGCAGTGAGTTATGTTTTTATTCTTGGTAGCTTGGGTTTAAAATCTACAGGGAGATAGGCTAGGTGCCATTTCCCCGGTCGGATAGGATGTATAGTGGCCAATAAGGCAGCTATTGGCGACTTCATGTACCTTGAAATTGGTTGATTTCGCGTACTATCATGTAACATCTGCAAAATTCCAACAACGAATTTGTGTCCATATTTGAATCATTTTTATACTGAAATAAGTTGCACTCCAGCTACATGTTATGTAACCATTCTAGCCACCTGAATCCATTCCTATTCTGAACTCAGAGTTCTATTGCTCTGCTTTGACTTCTGAATCTTGAAGCGGTAACGTAGGGCTCAATCATTGCTACCCACACATACACAGCATTGCAGGAAGCAGATGACGAAGCAATGGCGGCGGTGGCGGCGTCCAATATCCGACCAATCTCACAACCAATCTCAAATGGACGGAAAATTGGGCACGGATTTGTGTCAAGAAAGAAGCAGCCGAGAGACTGGCTTTCAATCTGATCGAATGAGCAACGGCTCTGGTAGGATTTGTGGTAGCTTTCTGGACGGTGGCGTCGAGGCAGGCGAAGCAGAGCAGCGTGATGATGGGTTCTCGTCGCAGAGCAGGTTTACGGATTGATCGCCAGGGAGTTAACAAGGTCCGCGGTCGCCGGAGGACGCAGCGCGGTCTCGCCCGCTCCGGCGGAGAAGCCGCCGCGGCCCCAGATTCAGACCTGGATATTTACAAAAAGCCCCCCAGTTTGGATCGCGGTGATTAATAGTCGCGATCCAAATTAGGGGGTTATTTGCATATATTTGGATTGCGGTTATTAATCGCGATCTGGATTTTATGCAAATAGCCCCTTATTTTTGGGCGGCCGTGTCTTCTTCCTCCGCCCCGGTTGCTCCTTTCGTGGATCTACAACCGCCGTCCTCCCCGTCGAAATCCCGTTGCCCCATCCAACTATCTTCCTGATTAATAGACCATCTCCCCCACTCATCTGATTCCTGGAGCACGGACTAGAGGGCGGATCTGCGCACTCGGTCCGCCGAGCATGGCGACTGACTGCATGTACCTTGAAATTGGTTGATTTGGCACTCTATCGTGTATCATCTCCAGAATTCTAACCACGAATTTGAGTCCATATTTGTTGATCTCCTCTGTTGTTTGCATCGTCACCTCAATGTGTGCACTCCTGTTCAGAACTCTGAAGAAATAACTGTAAGCAGAGACCGTGCTCGTGCTCTGCTTTCACTTCTGATTTCTGAATATCTTGGTGCTGTAATGCAGAGCTCGGTCATTACTATCCACACGCACACACCATTGCAGCGGAAAGCGGAGCCTGCTCTTCCGCGATAGTACGACGGAGCAATGGCGGCGGCGTCTCCGTCCAATCGGCCCATTGTCTTAGATTTATTAAGTCAACGTGCTAACTGCTTTGTGAATTTGCATTTCCTTTGCAGCATGAAACTCTGTCAGAAAATGTCGTTGGAACTTTCAGAGCGCAGGTTAACGTGCATGACTGCAAAATGTACATTTTCACTCCTGCCACCAGTGTGTCTTCGGCAGAAAGGGCTCAGCAAGTTGATGTGCATGACTGCAAGATGTACATACCTACTCTGAAAATAAAGGTTGGTTGTACATACCTACTCTGAAAATAAAGGTTGGTCGCCTGTTTGAGGAGCCGAAATCAGCTTCGTGGGAGATATGCTCTATTGTTGGCCATTTCTGTGGTGGAAGTTCAAGCTGACGGGGCAATGAGCTATGATAGGATGTATAAACTGCCAATAAGGCAAGTATTGGCAGATTAAGTGTATCTTGAAATTGGGTTATTTGGCATACTATCATGTATCATCTGCAAAGTTCTTGAACCACGAATTTGCATTTCTTATATTGAAATAAAAGATGATAGTTACGCTCCAGCTACATGTTATGTAACCATTCTAAATGAAGTGTTTTTGTGGTCCGGGTGACAAAGATGAAGCTAGAACCTGAAAAAATGGACCTGAAGCGTGCTCCTCGGACTCAACATTTTGACTTCACTACGTTATGTGGCAATCACTGTTATCCTTTTCGTCATCAGTTTCTCTTGGTCTCTTTTGCCTGCCTCGCCACCAGAATCCATTCTTGATTCTTGTTCTGAACTCTGAAGAAAGAACTCCCGATCCCAACTGTGCTTGCGCTCTGCTTTAACTTCTGAATCTTGGAGCAGTAAAGCAGAGCTCGACCATTGCTGTCCTCACGTACATAGCATTGCAGCAGAAAGCTGCACCTTTCGACGTCCGTTGCCGGAAGCAGATGCGCAGAGCCTGTTCTTCGATGACATTACTGTACTAGGAAGCAATGGCGCGGCGGCGTTCAATATATCTGACCAATCGGCCATGAACGGAAAACTGGACATTGATTTGCAGCGCAAAAAGGAGCAGCCGAGAGGCTGGCTTTCGGTCAAATCGAATGAGCAACAGCTCTGGTAGGATTTGTGGGAGCTTTCTGAACGGACGGCGGCGGCGAGGCAAGCGAAGCAGAGCACCGTGATGATGGCCTCTTGTCGCAACGCGCTCGGTCCATCATCCTGAACATTGCTGACGGATTGCTCGCCATGGAGTAGAGGAGGTCCACGGTAGCCGGAGGACGCCGACACGCAGCGCCGTCTCGCCTGCTCCGGCGGAGACTCCGCCGACGCACCTGGTTTGGCTGTGGATATTTACGAAAAGCTCCCCAGTTTGGTCGCGATTAATAGTCGCGATCCTGATCCGTCGGGGCACCTGGTTTGGTTGTGGATATTTATAAAAAGCTCTTCAGTTTGTATCGCGACTATTAGTCGTGATCCAAATTAGAGGGTTATTTATATATATTTGGATCGTGGTTATTAATCGCGATCCGGTTTTTATGCAAATAGCCCCCTAGTTTGGGCGGCCGGGTCTTCTTCCTCCGCCCCCGTTGTTCTTTCCGCCGATCTGCCACCGCTGTCCTCGCCGCCGGAATCCCGCTGCTACATCCAACTATCTCCTTGCTCAATCGATCGTCTCCCCCACACATCTGACTCCCGGAGCGAGAACCATAGGGCGGATGTGCGCGCTGTCCTCCGGGCATGGCTGATTGATCGGCGCCTACGGCGGTGCTCAGTCTTCCATCTCCGCCCGGGTTTCCAGCTTGACTGGGCTTCTCACGCACGAATCGGTGTGCAAGGCTCCTTCGCTCCGCATGCACAGGATATGCACTCGCCCCTGCATGTCAGGTACTAGTTCTCTCAAAACACTAGGGTACAAAATGGGATGAATATTTGTTCCCCCATATTTTGACTAGCGGTATTATTTTTAAATTTCTTAAGATCCATGGAAGGTCTAAACACGAATTACATTTCAAATTAACCACGAGAAGTAATCATCTTGCCATTATTTTTCTGTCAACGTGCTAACTTTTTTGTGCCTTTGCATTTCCTTTGCAGCACGATACTCTGTCAGAAAATGTCATAGGAGCTTTCGGAGCGCAGGTTGATGCGCATGACTGCAAAATGTTGTTTTTCACTCCTGCCACCAGAGTGTGTCTTCAATATAATCCGAAAGGGCTCAGCAAGTTGATGTGGATGACTGAAAGGAAAATGGTCGCCTGTTTCACGACCTGAAATCAGCTTCGTGGTAGATGCTCTGTTGTTGCCTGTTGGCCATTTCTGCGGTGGAAATTCACATCTCCAGAGCAGCGAGCTATGTTTTGGTTTAAAATCACTGGGAAATAGGATGTATAGGTGGCCAATAAAGCAGCTATTGGCGACTTCATGTACCTTGAAACTCGTTTATTTTGGCACACTATCATGTATCATCTACACAATTTGAACCATGTTATACGAATTTGTGGCCAATAAAAAGTACTAATGAAAGTTTCAGACCTTCAGCAGCTTGTGCTGCCTGTTTGGTTCAAAGGAAAGATTGCCAAATTAACATAACCGGTAGTGGCCCAATTGGCAGCGGTACTACAAACATTTTTGTCCACACCTCTACCTCTTGTCCGGCTCTAATGCGGACCATTATTTTTCATCAGCAGGTTGTATTGGTCGATCTCATTTGTTTCCTGCATCGCCACCTCAATGCATTCCTGTTCTGAACTGTGAAGAAAGAACTGTAAAGCAAACTGAGCTCTGATTTGACTTCTGAATATCTTCGGAGCAGTAATAGAGAGCTCGACTGTTCCTAACCACGCGCAGACAGCATTGCAGACGAAAGCTGAGCCCTGTTCTTTCGCGGCATGACGAAGCAATGGCGGCGGCGTCCAATTTCTGTACAATTGGTCATGAACGAAAACATGGACACGGGTTTGCGGCGCTAAAGGAAGTAGCCGCGAGACTGGCTTTCGGTCAGATTGAATGAGCAACGTCTCTCCCTCGAAAAAAAAAAAAAACAGATCGAATGAGCAACAGCTCTGATTGGACCTTGGTAGTAGCTTTCTGGATGGCGGCGGTGAGGCCTGCGAAGCGGAGCAATATGATGATGGGTTATCGTCGCAACGAGCTCCGCGGACGCCGGAGGACGAAGCACACGGTCCCGCCAGCTTCGGAGACGCCGCCAGGGCCCTAGATTCTATTCTGGATATTTACAAAAAGACCCCCAGATTAGATCGTAATTAATAATTACGATCCAAATTAGGGAGTATTTGCATATATTTGGGTCGCGGTTATTAAGCGCGATCCGGAGTTTATGCAAATAGGCCCCTGTTTTGGGCGGCCGGGTCTTTTTCCTCCGTCCCGATTGCTGCCAACGCCGGAATCCTGCTGCCCAATCCAAGTATCTTCCACACACCCGATTCCCGGAGCAACGACCAGAGGGCTGGTGGGCGCGCTGGGTCCGCCGGGCATGACGGCTTGATCTGTTGTTCGAGGTCCGCGGAGTAGCCGGCGGAAGCGCGGTCCATCCCGAGCAAGGACCACACACCTATGGAGTAGCGGAGGTCCGCGGTCGCCGGCGGAAGCGCGGTGTCGCCTGCTTGCCGCCCGGGCCCCTGGTTCAGCAATTTGACGTGCATGAGTGCAAGTGTACATACATACTCTGAAAATAAACATTGGTCGAATGCTCTCTGTTGTTGGCCATTGGAAGCTATGACTGGTTTCTATAGTAGCTTGGGTTTAAAATCTACTGGGAGATAGACTTGGTGCCATAGATGAAGCTGGAGCCTGAAAAACGGACATGGACCCCAAACGTGCCCCCGGACTCGAAACATTTCGACCTCACTACAATCTGTCGTTGTTGCAACTCTTCAACACAGGTCAACAGCAACAGCTCACGACATCTTATTCTGAACTTTGAAGAAAAAACTATTGACTCCTTTGACTTCTGAACATATTAGCAGTAGCAGTAACGCAGAGCTCGATAGTTGCTTAGCTAAAACCGTGCTCCTCTGATCAATATTTTGACTTCACTACAGCAGCTATCCAACGATAGGTCAACAACTCACGACACCCTGTCCTGATTTCTGAACTAGTATATTTCTTGACGGGAAAGCTGCTGATGCTCAGCCTTTTCATCATAAGGAGGAAAAACAGAGTACAAATGAAGGTTCAGATCTGCACCAGCTTGTGCTGCCTATTTGGTTCAGAGTAGTTTCTAAGCTACAAACTGATCATTGTTGTCTACACCTCTAATCCGGCTCTAGTAGGGGGCTTAGCCTTAGTTTTCATCACCAGGTTGTATTGTTCGACCTCCTCCTCTGTTGCCTGCATCTCCATCTCAATGCACTCCTTTTCAGGAGTCTGAAGAAATAACTGTAAGCAGACTGTGCACTGCTTTGACTTCTGAATGTCTTATTGGGAGCAGTAATACGGAGCTCGGCCGTCGCTATCCACCCGCACACAGCATTGCAGCGGAAAGCTGAGCCTGCTCTTCCGCTATAGGACGACGGAGCAATGACTGCGCCGTCCAATACCGTGCAATTGGCGCAAAAGGTAGCAGCCGAGAGACTGTCTTTTGGTGAGATCGAATGAACAGCAGCTCGGGTAGGACTTGGGACTTGGAAGCTTTTCTGGACGGAAGCGGCGGAGAGGACGGCGAAGCAGAGCAACGGGATGATGGGTTCTTGTCGCGATGCACCCGATGCATAGCCGAGGTCTGAGGTCGCCGGCGGCAGCGTGGTCTCTCCCGCTCCAGCGGAGACGCCGCCGCGCCCCTGGTTTGGATCTGGATATTTACGAGAGGCCCCCCAGTTTGGATCGTGCGACTAATAACCGCGATCTAAATTAGGGGGGTATTTACATATATTTGGATCGTCGTTATTAATCGCGATCCGGATATTATGCAAATAGGTCCCTAATTTTGGGCGGCCGGGTCTTCTTCCTCCTGGCTCCTCGGCCTGGTTGCGCCTTCCGTCGATCTGCCACCGCCATCCTCGCCGCCGGAATCGAGCTGCCCCATTCAACTACCTTCCTGCTGAATCAATCATCTCCCCCCCTCATCTGACCCAGAGCAAGGACCAGTGGGCGCGAGGGTGTGCGCTCGGTCCGCCGCGCATCGCGGCTTGATCCGTTCCTATCGCGGTGTTCAGTCCACCATCTCCGCCCAGATTTCCTGCTTGACTGGTCTTCTTCACGAACTAACCGGCGTGCAAGTGCAAGTCTCCTCCGCTCCGCATGCACAGGATCTGCACTCGCTCCTGTACTGTATGTCTATTTAAGCAATTGTTCGAGCGCATCTATCTCATCACTGAGTTTGCACAATGCTGAGAGTGAGCGCCTCCCTTGATGTTCAGGCGAGCAACTACGCCAGGTGACACAACCTCTTGGACAGGGCTGAATTCCGGCCGGCCGTCGAAGCAGGAAGGTTGCGCCACTTGGTGTAGTTGTTGGGCTGTACGTCGATCGAGCGCTTTCAGTTCAGTGTTCCCGGGGATTCTGTGTCTTGCCTTGATCAGTAGTACTAATAGTTGAAACACTAGCAGCAGCATCAGAGCGCGCAACCACCCGGCCGGAGATCAGATGCCCATGGCACTCAGCTTCCACCACTCGACAACTGCCACGGAGGATATGATGATGAGCTTCCTCACTGACATCCACCCGGAGGTCACCGACGCGCTGCTCGGCTTCGTCTACGAGCCGCTCGACACCGCTGCCCTCGACGAACTCCTCGATGTCCACTACGACGGCGACGCCTTCGAAGCCGAGCAGCACTGCGCCAAAATAGTCCGTGCCCTCACCGACTACACCGCGTTCATGGCTCCCGTCCAGCTCTGCAACGGCGACGGCAAGTAGCACCACCACCAGCAGGTGCTGCCGCCGGAACTGGCGACGATGACGGAGCCGTCGTTCCCCATGCCGCGGCGGACGCCTCCCCACCAACCTCAGCCGTTCGTGCGCAGTGGAGCGGGTGTGAAAAAGACGCCGACCAGGCGCCAGAAGTCCGTGGAGAGCGCCGCGGCGAGGAAACGTCGGAGCCGGATCGGGGCGAAGACGGCGCAGTTGTCGCGCCTGATCCCCGGCGGGCATAAGCTGAAAACTGCCGAGATGCTGGAGGAGGCCGCCCGCCACGTCAAGCTCCTGCAGGCACAGGACGGCGTGCTCGCCCTCATGCAGGTAAGCCACTAAGCCATCAGCTTCAACTGACAAGCCACCGCACACCACGCCGGACTTGTCGATCATGGCTAGCTTCTTTTTGATGTGAACGCCGTGTGCGCGCTGATGTTGGTGTGTGCGTGTTCCTGATCCCTGACGACGACGTCGTATGTTCATAGCTGATCGATACAATGATTCGGTGTAGGCTCAGATTTAATTCATTTAGGCTACTTATCCCGTGTCAATTAATGTAGAAATTCTCGACTATTATGCAGAGTTTCTTCATTGATGTTATTCCCCCACCCTTTTTTTTTTTATCATGGTGATTTATGTGGTACGGCCATGCTTTGCTTGGTAAATAAAATTCAATCTCCCCCTCGCATGTGGTAGAATTGGAAATTACAAAACTTAGATGAATTTGCTGTACAAAGAAACAGCATGAAAAGAACATCACAAAAACATGAGAATTCCTTTGCTCTTCATTTCTCTTCTTTCGACAAAGTCTTCAGTTAGGACGATGTACAGATGCATAGTTTCCTTTCTCTTGAGCATTTTCTAAGCTGAATGGTGGAACTACTGATGACATTAGAACCTTCCTTTCTTCTATAGGGGAAACAAATATGAACTACAGAAGAAAGCACGAAACGAGACTGCAGATTCATCGAGAAACAGGAAAAAGGGAATGAGAGACAGCATAGTTATTGTATAAATTACATGGCACCACTGACCACACAATATGCTACGTCAGGCAATCGCATTCAAAAGTTTTCAGTCGAATAATGGAACAGTCTTCGTTAGTCTCAGCCGCGACAGCCAGCAGCTTTGAGAGGAGGGAACTCAGCTTCGTCTCGCAGTTGATACGCCTCTTGAGGCCTGCACAGTTTAATTCAAACATCTTCAAGTTTTGTTCACTGCATTCTACAGTATGCATGCGGAATTAATCTCAATAATTAATGCAAGGTAGTTAGGCAATTCTACAGTCTATGAGAAGAACTGAAGTGACTAGGTACCGGCTTTGCTCTACGACAGGCTCAGGGCTCTGCACTGCTGAGGCAGGGACTTGTGGTGCTGGTCTCTTACATGAAGGGAGAGGAGGGAACGCTTCCTCAAATTTTGCTGAGAGAAGTCTCATCGAGAACGGTCCCATGGATCCAAACTCGAGATCCTCCACTACCTGCGCCTTCAACTGACGATAACTTGCGGAAACCGCAGATGAGAAGGGCTGACAGGTACTGTATGATGCAGATGCAGGGGGATTAGCTTGACCAACGCGAGGAAATGCCGTCCCGGATGCTGACAATTGTGGCTTGATGTGTCTTTCCTTGTCGACGGAGGAGTAGTCCTTGCTTGAGTTGTCAATAATGCAAGGCGAGGAGGAAGAGATCTCCTGACTCATCTCAACCTTTGCAGGCGAATTTGTTGCTGTCTGCTCCCTCAAAGGAAAAGAGCCTCCCTTCGAATCAACAACAGCACTCTTACTTGAATCCAAATTCTGTAATGATCCCGTTCGCTTCACCGGCGATTGATTTGTTGCGCCTTGCACTGCAGTATGTTCATTTCTTATAACATCAGAGCGCGACAGATCAGGCGTGTGGTGGTAGTGCTGCCGATCACCTAGCCTTGATCTTTGCCTCCGCATGAATGCCCTTTCAGGTGCCATGTGTTCCATGCGTTCCCTGTACATCTCGTAACTCTGGAAATAAAAAACATTAAGCATAGCTGAAACTGATAGCTACCAATTACCATGATGAGCTTTTAGTGAGAAAAAGTAGCAGCGTTGAATTCAGGAAAACTTCTTTTTTTTAAAAAAAATGAACAGTACAATCACAGATTTTATATGTACTTTTGACCATAATTAACAATTGGTGCTTAGTACAACTCTTTACTGAAAGGATAATAAAAAATGGTATGCAAAAGTTTTCGTACCACTCTGGGAATGTAAGTGCCGGTCCCATGCGACTTGGGAGAGAGAGAAAGCCAAGAAACAGTAATATCCTCTGAACTCCTCGACCCAGGAGATAAGGAAAATGAGAATGCAGCACTTGGAGACAACGACGTCGACACATTCTGCTGCCAGACCACATCCGCTTGGTCCTCGACTTGTTGTGATTGTTGCGAGGAAGCATCTTCTATGCTATAATGTGAACAAAGGATTGGGGACAGTTTCCTCGTCTCGGTACCAGTAGGCGAAGCTATGGTAGTAATCCTCTGGGGTCTAGTCTCTAAGCTCACAGTTGGAACCTTGAAACAATCCTCGTCCAACTCACCAGCTAGGTAAGCGTCTTCACATGACTCCCGCAGCTCATCTACCAAGTACTCCATGTGGTAATGGACTTTGCGAAGGCATCCCAAGTTCAAAGCTAAATCGCCTGAGACATCCAGTATATCTGATACTGAAAAGGGTGGAAGTGACGACTTCTTTTCTGCAAGGAGAGAGCAATCCAGTATGATTGAGGTGTTAAAAAGAACAAGAATTGGAAACACATCTAGATTACGGGGCTGTTTGGTTGGTGGCCACATATTACCACGACTAAGGTTAGGCATAAGCCGTAGTTGTGGCAAAAAACATAATGTTTGGTTCATTACCTAACTTTAGGTTAGTTGTGGCAAATTAAATTTGACAAACGTTTGGATGGATGCCACAAGACCTGCCACAAATTTGGCAAAAACGTTTGCTAACCGTTGGGGTGATAGCCAAATTTGGTTATAATCAACTCAAATTATAAGCAGGTGTAATCTTACCATCCTAACATCACAAACACATTGCAGTAGAAATTGTAAGACACCTACTAATTATAATATATTATATAGGTCATTTAATTACAATTAAAATCATACACGTTCCCAGAAATATCTTTGTCTAGCATGGCACAGTATGTCAAACCTTTACGATCTCGCTTTTGGATATTAACCAAATATAAGAGTAACAAGCAATACACAAGGCAATGGCAGCCAACAATTTTCTCCTCCAAATACAATGCTCGCAGTAATAAGTTAAATAATATAAGTACAGTTGCATCCTTCGATCCATCTATTAATATAAGAAATAAGCATTAGTGAAACTTGTAGCCAATTTCGTTTAGCTTGTGCAAATCATAAAACAAGAACAAATGATACATCTATAAATCCTTAATTAATCAATGCGAAAAGGGTCACCATCTCACAGTCCTCACTTTGATTTGAAAACAACAAGCAACAGCAGAAGAAAAAAAAAGAGAAGATATTCTGGGAGGGGCAGCAGCAGCAAAGAGAGAGAGGCAGAGGGGATTTACTTGGTTAATATGAATAGGGATTAGAGGCACTGAGGACACACAAGCTAAAAACGAAATATTGAGCAGGTCGTGTACCTTGGATTGGTGCAGATTGGGGTTGCCTGACTGCTCACTTCACTATGTCTGCCCTATCCATTTATGGTGATCATGAAGGAGGTAGATTCGAGGTGGAGTTTTGAACCGATAGCAATGAAATCTGATTAGGATCGATGAAAAACGAAGGGAAGATTTTGGGAAAAGGTAGAAGTTCAACGGAGGGAGGAGGGTGAAAGGGGAAAGTAGACCACACAGAAGCTTATCTCTTCTGCTGTTGTGCATTATTTGTCATTGTGTTCATAGAAGCTCTTTTTGCTTGGCGCCAGTTTTTTCCCGCGCAGAAGCACAGCGCAACAGCGGTGACTGCAGGACACGCTGCTATGCTGCCCGCGTGTGCGCCGAAGTCGTGGCGAGCAAATCGAGCGCCAGACTTTCGGCGAGATTTGCTTTGGCGCAGCGCAGCCACGCTGCCAGACTTTGCTTGGCACGCTAGACTACGTTAAAGAAACAAACAACGGCCTAAGGTGGTGTGGCGTGCCGAACATGTGGCGTGGCAAGTTTTGGCTATCAACCAAACGGCCCCTACAATATGCTATGGGGTAAAAATTTTCTATTGCACAATTATAAGAGTTTTTTTTACAGCTGCACTTACCATTCTGGTGAGAGGATGATGAGTTTGCACCAAAATCAGAAGCATATTCCATGAACCAAATTTTGTTCCAGGGAAGACCTTGATGAACATCACCTTGCAAAGATGTACTGGAGTTATTATGCATCGTCCGTGGCTCTTTTGATTCCTTGTTAACTAGTTTAGAGGAACTACAAGAGCTTCTGTTTTCACCCTCAGTAATGCAAGGCATCTTCAAGCTTGAAACATGTTGACTAGGAGCATTATTTTGAGGAGCAAGCAAGGATTCAAATGAACTATAATCGCCAAGGTCTGGCCTTTCCCCATTTCCATGCCTCTTCAGTGTGTTGGTGAAAAATCCACAAATTTCACCGGGAATAAATTGAGAAGGCAACAATAGAATTTGACCAAGCTTTTGCGCACCGAATGACAAAGCACTCCTTATGCGATAAAAGCTCGCTGCAAAAAATCAGCATATGTTAGTAACAATTAACATAAGGAAGGTGCATTAGAAAGCAACGTAAAAAATGATTATTTTCATACACATAAATAGAAAAAGGGATAAAACATACTCCCTCCATCCTATAATCTTCTTAGTATTATAAAAAATAAAAAAAAATCTCAAAACCTTTCTTGTATAAGCATTGGATCAGTTATTAGTCTCTTATTTCTAAACTAATTCCTCGTATTCTAAAAGAAATTGGTGGTCCCAGATGAAATTAGTGGTTGCATGCAGCTGCATGCACGCAACACTATGGTTCATAGATTAATTACTGGAGAGAATTAATGGTAGTATTTTGTTTTCTTGTTCATTGTGCCATAGTCTAATATTAAGGAGATTACGGGATGGAGGGAGTACCATACAAAGAAGGAAGAATATGTCTAAGTGCTACATGACAGAAAATATTATTTTTTTCTACATTTTTCTTTACTCTTGTGAACATGCGTATATATTTTTTAGATATAAAAAATAGACAACATGCTAATGTGTATTACACACAATCTGACATTTATAGCAAACAAAAATAGCATGTGTGGGTATGATACAAAATCAAGTAAGCGAATAACGATAAAGCGGTAAGGTCATTTGTAAATCTTACCTTTGCTAACACTTCTGCCGAGATTATTATTCCCCTTGAGTGGGTCGATTATGTTCAGAAACTTCAGGCGGAAGTTTGTGTCACGACCACTCGAACCATTAATCACAACTTTATCCACTGAATGCTGAAGAAACTCATGGCCAAGCAATAGTTCATCTTGTGCCACTGTAGGTTCAACTACAGGTTACATATTTCAAATTAGTCAAGTGAACATAAAAAGTTGGTGGTTCCTCACCAAAATAAAGTACTAAAGGAGATATCAGTTACTGGTTAAGTCGGGAAATGAAGACAAATGAACTGGACCAAATAAACTGATGCCATACTTGTCCCAGTCAAATTTGCTAAAATATTCCAAAAACCTATACAAGGCCTGTTAAATAATTAATGCACAAGGGTTACTTCACACATTTCCTAAAAACTGAGAATAAAATTTTGAAAAAATTTGTGATGTCGATGATGAGTTACCTCTAGAGGACCATGCAGAGATTTGTGGAACAGATTGAATATGTAGAGGACAAGTATTTCCAAGGCATAAGTGGAAATCAGTCCATGATGTGCTCCAAGTATCCGACTTTCATGGAAGCACCAAGCCTTGATCAACATAATGCTCCTCTTGAATAAATGGTCTTTCCCAATGTGTCGATCAATCTGAAGAGGTAACGATAATTAATTCATGTCATGAGAATCAATGTTAAGATTTTTATGAATTGAAAAATTGACAAAAAAAAAATGAGGGAATTCCATACCAGCTCAAGAAAACAGAAAGTGGACACCCCGCCAATTTGGTTGAACGAGATGTCGACAACAATATTATCGACGATGCATTTAAGGAGCTTAACCTGGATATAAATGGATCGATATCAAAGGTAGCGTAATATTAGAAACGTACTTTCATATCAAAAGAAAAGAAAATGTGTCTCAACCACTTAATAGTAAGAACCATAAATGGGTAGAACATAAGAGGCAGAGAAGCAGGATTACATACATCAGCGTCGATGAAGTGCAAGCCCTTCACTTCAAACTCCGCGTCCTCGTTCTCCATCTCCATTTTGAGTACATAGCGAACATCATCGATTAAACTACTCTTCATCCATGTGTTCGCCAGTACTGTAATGTCGACATCACCATCAGGGAGGTAGGTCTTTAAAGGAACTGATCCGAATGCAAAGACCTGAATCATGAAAAAAAATATATTAGAAATGCAAAAAAGTGTTACTTCAGAAAATGTGCTACATTTGAGCAAACGAAAGAAATAATGTCACATGCTAAAGCAAAGTCCCCCTTCCCCACATAAACACACACCATTCAACTCTATCTTTGGCATAACAGGATAGCTGGTAACTACAAACATTCAGGATTGCAGAGGAGATGCTAACGCGTGAGAGCTGCCAGTGTAACTCGGTTTGAACAATATATGCGTGACGAGCTACTGAAAAATCTGATGACACACGCTGAAGAACTAAGGTGCTATATTATGCTTATTAAGCATGAAAGACAAACGTAGACAGGACCACTACCTGTTATCTACTTTCTCTTGGGTGGTAGTAAAGGTACTGCATGCGGGCTAGAGCCCGCCCGCAGCACAGCATCACGGCAGCGTTTTAAGCATCTTTTTTAGAAAAGGAGAAGGCGTTTCTAAATAAAACGTCATAATAATCGTCTGCTAAAAAAACATAACCTGAACCTGAATTAGCGCTAGAAACAGGTCTAAGTCTAACGTTGCAGCCAAAAATAAATAAACAAATAAACTGAAAGGCGACCAACATGCTGACGACATGGTATGATGTCACTTGTCACCTAGTATAACCGAGTCCAAGCATCACGCTACACGTTTCGGCAGGACTGATGAGACCGAACAGTAAGGCAGGGCAGCAGTAAAATAAGACCAGCAACATCATTAAGCAAATATCGATTGAGTGGCATTCTAAACGAGGATCATTATAATTAAGAAGAAATATTCTAATCGTCTTCTAATCGTGGACGACGTCATGGTCCCCATGACAGGCCCGGCCCCCAGGTGAAACCGATAACGACGGGAGCAGAGCAGAGCAAGCATGGCGCACGCGGCGAATGGAATGCGCACGGGCTAGTCGGGAATGGAACGTCGACAGCGACACCAGGACCAGCCTAAACCTCCGAGGAAACGAAAAGTTAAACGCCTTTTTTATAGGAATCCTACGACTAGTAGTACTACGGAGTAGTACACTATAGCAAGAAAGTTTTTTTTCCTAGGAAAAAAAAAACGAAAGAAAGAAAGCTAATGACACGACGAGGTGACGACGACGCGGCGCGGCGCGGCGTGGCGGCCGTTTCGCGTCGCCGCCGACGGGCAAACAACCGCACGCGTGTGGGAGAAGAGAGATAGACCTCGAAGCCGAAGGTGGAGCCGAAGAGGCGCTTGAGGTAGCCGATGACGTCCTGACGGCGGCGCTCCGCCTCCTGGGTGGGGTGCACGCGCAGCGCCACCTCGCACGCCGCCGCCTCCGCCGCGCGCACCGCGTCCCGCCGGATCATCCACGGCTCCGGCGCGCGGCTCGCCATCACCTGCGCCAGCGTCCTCTCCCCGTCGACGACGCCCCTCCCCCACGGGAACGCGGCGGCGCCCTGCTGGCCACCTTCGTCGGCGCCCCTCCCCCACGACGAACCGCGGCTGCCGTAGAACGCCATTGGAGGACTGGGAGAGGAGGAGGAATCAGGGTGGAATGGATGGAACGAACTGCGGAATCGGAGGGGTTTTTGCACGGCAAGAGAGGATTTCTCAGTTTTTTTTTTTTACCAAAAAAAAAATTCCCCTTTCCGTCCGTCCTCAGGCGCTCGCCGGTCTGGGTTCTTCGTCCAGTTTGGAATTGGTTTTTTTGGTTCGTTGGGTCCCGGCTGTAATGTCCCAGGTAGGTCTCTCTGTCTCTCTGGCGGTGGTGGTCAGAGCGAACTCTTTGTTTGGTCTGGGTCCTCACCCTCTCGCCCTGCCTCAGCTTATATAAGAGGGAGGACCTGCCTGCCTGCTGCTGATGCTGTGGCTATGTGCCTTATCTCCATTGACCTTGCTTCTCCTCTCTTTCATTGACACCATATATGGACAAAGAAAGGATATATAGATTTATGCTAAAACCAGGGGCTTTGGCTGGACTTTGACGTTATGATATTGCATTAATATAGTAAATATAAATAGGCTTTCTTTATAATGCCCCAATAATATATACTTTGGGTTTACAAACGTACTTACTACAAGGAAGTGCTCTATTTGTCACCAAGATGTTACATTGTGGTCAATCGAACCTTAATTTATGTTCATGCATGTGTGCTATGAGATAGAAGAAGACCAATATACCACCCTCTGTATGAAACCAAGCCGTATAAAAGAAAAAATCTAAAAGAAATCTTCCGCTGAGCTATTTTTAGGGATGACATAGAATTTACGTGTAAAGGGGCATTCAAAGATAATATCTGTGACGTTGCAAGATATGCTCTAGCATATCACATTGGCATTTCTAGATCTCGAAATTTGGATCGAGCGATCACGACAAACTGTGTTCTAGCTAGCCGACACTAGGGTTTGGTGCGACGACTTTCCGCGGCAAATAACACGTCAGCTTTGTCGGATATCAATAGATGACGTGGAAATATAGTGGATAAAGCGTGATAGGATAACCATATACCCGATTGCGTACGTAACCAACACGGTTTCCATAGTAGGAAAAAAAACCCTATTTATCGTGTCGTAAGTTACACGTTGGCCCAACTCAATGCGACGTGTTAATTTGTCATGTTTGTAGGTTGTTCGTTATCGACAAATTTACACTTTTTTTTGTCTTTGGCATATGTACATTTTTATTTGTTTGAACACAACAGTCAAATATATTATCTGCCTTTCAATTATTTTGCAGAGGTTATACAAAGTTTGCTCAAATATCCATAGCTAGTGCTCCTATAGTAGTAGAACGCAGGAAATAACTAGGATATATAGCATGTGACATGTATTATTAATTACAGTAGTATTCAGGTTCTTTCAGATGCTTAGATTATCAGTCAGACTGTAGCAACTTTTATGCATATATCTGGGCTCTGAAACTGCAGACGTTCCCATCGATTCCTCGGATGATCATGAAACCTGGATGAATTTGTTCCCTTATATCTCGTGGCAATTAATAGATGTTATCTGAGGGTGGCCATATGATCAATACAGAGTTTTATTTTATTCTAACTTCTAACCCATATTGCGCGCAGCTGCAGTTTGTACTGAACACACAATGCACGCCGAAAAAAACTGCAGGTCATAAGTTACTTATTTTTTAGCATCTAGTACTCCCTATTCTAATAAAATGCGTGCAGAAAAAACTGCAGGTCATAAGGTGAACCCGTTCCAGAAATTCGCTTGGCAAATATTTATGACTGCTAGTGCTAGCTAACTTGTGATGTATGTAATGCTGGTTTACAAACCAAGCAGTTTGACTCTGTAGAGACACGATGTACATGCAGTCGTACAACATAAGTACAGTGTTGCATCATATCAGAAACGGAAGTTGAAAAGCCAGTGCACACGGCCGTTGGACGGGGTTGTTGGGCGTTGAGCCTTTTGTTCCCTCGTTCATAAACCATGGTCGTCTAGTCTCACCAAGCAAGCAGGCAATGCAAGCAGTGACGAGAGGACCCATGGACGACGACGACAGCTACCCGAGAGAAAGAACGTAGTAGTATATATTTATGCAGTACCGTAAGTACCACAAGTTCGTCTCCTAAAACAAACAGTCTAGAGAATCTCATTTAGTTCCTGCTAGGAGAGTATCATGAGCAAATCCTAGCAAACATTTACTACTTCTAATAAATCCAAGCAAATCCCTTCTAAAAGCTAGGATCCAGAAAGTTTCTAGGAATTCAAAGAGGGACCGAACGAGAAGAGAAGTCAACTGAAGGCATGCATAATAATGTTCGTCGCGTCGCTCGACTATATCTGTATGTATGTGTGGTCTGTGGAAGAGACGACCGGCATGCACCAACCAAACAGTGATGCCCTTTCATTACGAGGCCGAGTGTCCAGTGACTGCTGGTCCTTGACAGTTGACACGAACACGACACCGGGAGAAGAAGATCGGTGGGGAGCCACGTGTACTCTCCATTATTCCGAATGCAGCCGTGTACGCATTGCGCGTGCCTCGCCTGCATGACTGACCTGTGACCTCCTCCGCCTCCTCTTGACTCGGCGTTCTGCGTCAGCCGATGACGAAATTCACCGGCCATTGCAGGATCGAAGCCCAGCGGAAACCAGCACGATCGATCGAGCAGCAACCGCCGGTGGCGTTCCGCCGGTGCAGCAGCTGTCTCATTGATCAGCCATCTGCGCGCGCACCTCAGCCATCCCTGTTGACTCGACACATGTCTCGTCCAGGCCCGGACCAGGAGGAGCAGCGTGCTCACGTACGCCCATGATGGCTGAAGGAGACGGCTGCTGCACCGGCTGAACGACGGATAGAGGACGAGCTGGGGTCCACGCTACGCTGCGACGGCCCGAGAGCTAGGAGAAACGGAGGGACAAGGAGGCGGAGTGCGAGTGTGATTTTTGTGTGCGAATTTTCATTCCATGAGATTATGAGAATGTGTGCGAACCATTGTCTCGAAGTGGGTATGCGCCTTTTCTCTTTAGAAATGCTGAAACAACACATGACTGTCTTACAATAGATACTGGTGGATTCCTTGAGAGAAACATAAAGAGAACTTAGCATAACAACAAAATGTTGTACACATGTTTAAAAGGAATCCCCATAATTGTTAAAGTCTACAACACTGAAAACGATAGGGAAAAAAAAAACTCTTCAAATCCACTCACTACCCGCTATAACTCCAAACTTGAAACAAATCCAGAACACACAGGACTACAGAATCAGCCACCAGATGACAATGATCAAGAACCAAACAATGTCAATTAAATATAAAGAATTGAACAAAAAGATAAGCCTACTGAAAAAGGGGAGTGGTTCAAGGATGTCATACTATGAACAAACAAATCTAAACAAAACGAGCACGTATCGGCAGACGGGCGTCCATTCAACTAGAAGGTGCTATTGCTTTCACCTGCAGATATGGAGCTGTCCTCGGATTTCACCACCACCTCTGCCTCAGACTTCACAGGCACTGGTCCTTTGCCAATGTCCAGCCCCTGGAACCGCCCAAGTGAGTCTTGCTGCATCATATCTGAAAGGGAATTGGGGTGGGATAGCATCTGGTGCGTCGGAACGTTGGGAGGTGGTTGGAAATGAGGTGGCAGCTGAATATTTCCATGGTGCTGAACCGCTTGTTGCTCAGAGAGCTGGAAAAACGAAGGGCTGTATGTGACCTGCTGCATTCCCACATTATATGCTTCATTGGGCTTCGTCATCTCTCCTGTAGCAATCTTAAGCCTTTCTACTTCCTGCTTCAGTGCATCGTTCAAAGCTGCAAAGATATCGATATTCTGTGAACCTACATATATAACATAAAGAAATCTACCAAAGAGTGTTTTGCCAGCTTAAGATGCTTGCAATGAGCCACC